>CM035355.1:870462-1055462 GCA_020137815.1 Hormiphora californensis
CTCTCTTCTCTCTCTCTCTCTCTTCTCTCCCTCTCTCCTTCCCCCTCTAATCTTCTGGGGTTATGACGTTTTGGGGTAATTTTTGGTTTGGGGCCCCGGGTTTTTCCTATTCCATAGAAAAAACCCTTTTGTTAGAAATGGGTGGATAAGCTAGGGGGGAGGGAGGGAAAAGGAAAAAAAAGAAAAATTATTAAGGGGGGGCAATAGATGGAGAGGGGGGAAAACAGGGAAAAAATAAAAATCTAGGAACAGGAAAAAGGAAAGGAAATAATGCCATCGAAAAAAAAAAAAAAAAAAAGGGGGGGAACGGGGAGTCATTTGTTGAGGCACCAAAACGAGAGATGAGAAGCGGGGGGAAGGGGAAAGGTTATTCATAATTCGTGGGTTATGTTTTTTCCTTTTTTTGTGTCTCCCCGTTTTTTTTTGTTTTTACCCCTTTCTTCGCTACTTTTTTCGGTGGGGGGGGTTATTTTCAATCGATTTTTACCGGTAATTGGCCCCCCAATTTTTTTAGTCTCTGGAACAGAATGGGAGGGGAGAGGGGACGGAAGGGAGGAGGGGGAAGGGGAGAGGGGGAGAGAAAGGGGGGAGAGGAAAAAATAAACATGAGAAAGATTTGAGAACAAAGGGAAAAAAGATAGAAAAAGGGCGGGGGGAACCGTCTCGTATTGCTTAGCAACAGAAAAATAAATATACAGTCATTGATTGTTTAGTAGACAAAATTGTTTAGCTTGGAGAGAAGATGGAGGACAGAAGAGTGATGGGGGAGAGGGGCAGATGGATGATGGGGGGGGGAAAAAGAAAAGGGGGGGGAGAAAGAGGAGGAGAATGTAGTTCTGATAAAGAAATGATATCTGATGAGATCTCCATTGTGCTCGTGTGATTGCAAGCTAATGTCACTCTCAAAAAAGGGGAGGTAGGAGGGGAGGGGGAGAGGAGAGGGGGAGGAGAGGAGAGAGAGAGGGAGAGAGGAGAGAAGAAGAGAGGAGAGGGGGAGGGGAAAGGAGAGGAGGGGGGGAGGAGAGGGAGGGGAAGAGAAGGGAGAGAGAGAGTGGGAGGGAAAAAGAGGAGGGAGAGGGGGAGAGAGGGAGAGAGGAGAGGAGGAGGAGAGGGAAAGAGAGAGAAGAGAAGAGGGGAGAGGAGGGAGAAGAGAGGGGAGGGGGAAGAGAGGGGGAAACATCAGAGCTTTATAAGTAGTGCAAGTTTCATGCATTAACACACGCCACGTAAAGGTCATGAGAATATACAACAACCCAACTTTTAACAACTTTATCTTTACTTTCTCCTTACTCCTTACTCACACTGTTTCTCCCCAGGCAAAGAGGAAATCAAGAATGAAAACGGAGTTACCTGATTACCATCCTGTCATTGTAAGTTTTGGAACTTTTTTCATCTTTTTAAAACAAATTTTGGTCCGTTTTTTATGTTCTGCTTTTTTTCTTTTTTACGGCAGCGAGCATAGATACTAATAAATTATGGTTGGTAAGTGGTAACTTATGGCGATCCATTACACTCTCAAACTTCCTCCTACTCATTATATTGTCATACTCAATAGGACTATGATAATTGTGCGTGTACGAGTCGTCTTTGATGTGCGTGTATCAATTAAATAGCAATTTCTAATGAGTCACGAGCATTCAATTATTCAAGACTACCGGCCCGCCCAAAGAGATCTGTGTATTGTTTGTGACTTCTCTCATCTCTTATTTCTTAGTGTTCTCTCTCTCTCTCTCTCTCTCTCTCTCTCTCTCTCTCTCTCTCTCTCTCTCTCTCTCTCTCTCTCTCTCTCTCTCTCTCTCTCTCTCTCTCTCTCTCTCTCTCTCTCTCTCTCTCTCTCTCTCTCTCTCTCTCTCTCTCTCTCTCTCTTCGTATATATGCACTGTGGTCGGCCGGTGTGTATTGTTTACAATCGTTTGAGATTGTGTGTGTTTAAGAAATATGTTTCAAAAGTTGTTGTGTGTATGTGCGTGTGATGTACGTGCGAGGTCTAGGCCAGGAATAACGGTGGTACAGTGTGACGTGCCTGACACAGGAACGGTACTTGGGACCTGATTATAAATCCACCATGTGTGTGTCTGACTGTGTCTGTCTGTGTACGTCACACATATAATACACTGTTTGCATACACGGCTTACAGCTGCTTCGTCTGTTTCTCTCCATCGTCTTTTCATTATCAAATATCCTTCTTTTTCTCCTACTTTCTCCTACTAATCTAACCTGTGTCCCTTTTTGCCATCACACGGCCCACTCACCAACTCTCTCTGCACACAGTCCCAGAAGCCTCATGAAATTGGTATGAAGCAAGGGGCCTGATAGGGAGCCAAGCATGGGGGTCAAAGGAACAGTGTTTAAATCACCACCAATCTTGCCATACACACAGTGGGAGAGAAAATGAGAGAGAAAGGGAGAGAGAGAAAGAGAGAGAGAGAGAGAGAGAAAGAGAGATAGAAAGAGAGAGACGGTGAGGCAGACTGCACGGAATCGATGAAGGGTGCGCTGTGAGGTTCTGTCAACAAAAACCCGGAAAGCTGGTGAAAGGTTTCCATAGCAACCTCATGAATCCGTCATATGAGAGAAAATTTATCCTTTCATTATCTCTCTTTCACGAATTTTACGAGATGCATTCTTAGCCCTCGATTCTTCTCTCTCTCTATCTCTCTCTATCTTTCTATCTCTCTCTATCTTTATATCTCTCTCTCTCCCTTTCTCTCTAAGCTTCTCGAATGCCATGCAGCATATAATGCGAACTGCAGAAGTTATTATTGCATCAAGCCTATACACTTATCCAGACACCAATTTTAAATTCCTGCTGTGAAGTGTTTTCGGTTTTTTTTGAATTTTTTAATCCGTTACCGAAACTGTTTTTCCTTTTTCATATCCATTTTTTGAAGAGCCCTGTGGAGTTAGGTTCGCCAGCGGACGATACAGGAGCAGATATCAGTCCAATATCAGAGCTGGTGAGAGCGGGGCGCGAGCCAACGCAACTAGCACGCACTTGACGTGCAATACGTGAAACTGTACCATTTCAGCATTGTCAAGTGCGCGCTTGTTCAAGTGCGCGCGGGTTGCTAAAACATTGACCCAACCAGCTCCCACCTCCACACAGCCACAGAGTAAGCCAGCGAAGGCCCAACGAGAGAGCGTGTCTTTGACGACGTGTACATTTGACGCAGAGGACCACCACATCGAGCTTGAAATGAGCCAAACGGGAATTGGGAAAATTGTCAAGTTTCAGTTTGGCTTCATGGACAATGAGGCTGGGGAGATAGCTGATAGGCTGGTTAGTTTGTGTAAAATTAATCTCGTCATTCCTCCTCCCCGCTTCATGTATCCCCTACATTGGCTACTTCTCTCATTCTCTCTCTCTCTCTCTCTCTCTCTCTCTCTCTCTCTCTCTCTCTCTCTCTCTCTCTCTCTCTCTCTCTCTCTCCTTTTATTTTTCTCTCTATAGCCCCTACGTCATCCTCTAACCAGTAGCTCAATTACAGAATTCGTTGTCTCCTTCCGGTCCTGCCCTCTCCGTACCCAATCCTTCTCTCATAATCGCCCTTCCACATCTTACACCATCCCTTTCTCTCAGGTCTCAGAAGGACATCTAAAGACTGAGAACAAGGCAGTTTTCATATCCCAGCTGACAGCCATTATCAAAGAGCACCGATCTACCCTGAGAAATCAGGAGGGCGGTGCCGACACTGGGTCCGAGGAGGGGACTGATATTGTTGATGGAGTACTCAAACCAGAGACTGCTGAGGTAGGAGAGTACTCCCGGTCCCGACTGACTTCATTCAATGACACAGAGGATTCAATAAATGATGACATATTCGACAGAGACTTTGTGACAGACTTGACCGACAGATTTGATACTCTCAGGAGTCCTAGACCTGGACCACGAAGTATTTTCCCAGACAGACCACCTTTGACTGTTAGTGTGTACAATTATACTAGCATCTCTCGTGACAATATGTTATATGTTATGTTATTTCCCCTAACTAATCACTGATATTCTCTCCCAGCACAGCGTATCAGACCTCTCAATTGAAGTTAAGAGGAAGTTGTCCCGGGACTCAACCTCAATAAACCACATGGTATCACCAGATATGGACACAAGGTCCATCCAGTCTGAAACGGGCAGTAGTGTTCCTATTGATAACTATTCTGGAACAAAATCATTGGTAAGAGTGGGGATTTGTATAGGTTATTTTGGGTTGGGTGACAACAAAGTTAGCATTTTTTAATTCTTATCCTTCACCCCCAGTTCCTAACACCCACTCTCTCTCAGAACGGTATTGACAATCTGATCTCCCCGCCTGTTCTTCCTCGTGGGATATCCGTTCCTGCTGGATATTTCCGACCTGCTGTAACTGCTGTCTCCCAGTCCCCCTCCATGATGTTCTACCCCCCACCCCACTACATGGTCATGTCCGGACACGCCCCTCAAATGCCCGGTCACCAGATTCCAGGCCAGATGCAGGGTCACCAGATCCCTGGCCAGATGCCGCCCGGAGTTCCATCCAACTACATGATGATGCCCCCCATGCCCGGACCATCCCTCTATACAAACGGGCACATACCCTGGGTACGGTCCCCTCACGACTTATCGAGAATGCAGGCGGCGCCATACCGGCCACCCGACGCCACCTCTGTGTCAGGTGGAGGGGGTGGTGTTCCTGTTGGAGGGACGGGGGTTCCTGCTCCTGTTACCCTGGACTCCGTGGTCAGGACGGACCAGGAAACGCCCCCTCCTGGGTATAGGACTGATGTTGTACCGGACAATACGGGACAAACGTGACACATAACGTTGTGTGTCTTGTGATTTTTATTTTCCACGTTCAAGACTAATAATAACACTGAGAAGAAAAGTGTGTCAGGTCGTATCGAGAGATAGAGAGAGAGAGTAGAGGGACAGAGAGAGAGAGAGAGAGTAAGTTGGGGTATGAGATGTCCAGTGCACTGTTTTCAGAACTATTCCCAGATTTGATGGTCTATCTGACTAACAGTGAATGAGAGGGAGTCACCCATTTTTGGGTCCTTTACCCACTCTCATGATCTGGAGAACTCAACCCCCGAAAGAGATAGAGAGATAGAGAGAGACATGGTATATTTTTGGTACATTTTTGTGTTCAGGACTGCAGAATAGGTCGTGTGAGTAATTGTGTGGCATACACCAGATCTTACTCTTTTCTGAGAGAGGATGACTGTGGTGGGCGCTTTGTGTGAGTGAGAGAAATTGTGAGTGTGTGCACTGTGTGTGTTGTTTTCAAGCGACAATCGTCTGTATTTTTCTACATTTAATTGTGAAGACGCACAACTGTGTGTATGTGTCGAAGTACATTATATGCGTGATTGCACACGTATCTAGGTATTCATGCGTGAGTGTTTTACAATCGCGTGTTTTTCTTCCTCCTCCCTAGTTCTCCATATTAATATATTTTCGCTCTTAAATCCAGTTTGATAATCCCATATATATTCAGAAAGAAGCTATTAGGTATAATTTTGTAAGGAAGAAGTTTGAGGGTGTTTGCCTAGCTAGACTGTGTTTCGCGTGCCCCTTCTTTACAAATGTAAAGGAGGGTTAGAACATAACAATCTGATGGCTTAAAATTCTGACAGATCATCCCCACAACTTTATACATTAACCCCTCATCTCGCCCTCACACACACACACAACCAGATAGTGAGAGATAATGTTTTCTATATCGCCATGTTTAATACACAGAATCATAATATATATCATGTGTATATCGGTTGAAAAAAGTGTAAAATGTAAATACGGAAAAAGATACAATGATTCGGCCTACAAGTACCCACACACACCATGAACACCACACTGTATTATCTGGCCCACACACCATGTGGACTCTTCCCCCGCTCTGTCTTGTCCTGGTCTATGTAACAGTGTATTTAGATCAAATCCTAGATTAAATAGACTCTGATCAGGAAAGAATGATCCCGTGTTTGGTCGCGCCGTCACCTTACAACTCAGTCCGCCTCGCGGGCTTCATTTTGCTGCGCTCTGTGCGGGAGTTGTAAGGGTGACTGCGTCACCAAACCCTGTGTGTGTGTGAGGTCTGTACATATATCACGTGACAGGCTATTAGTAAATTGCGATAATTTTCAGTCGTCCACGAGTTATGTGATAAATATCCTGATTTGTATTTGCAGCGAGAACCTTTTTTCTACTAGCATGCCACATACATTGTTGTACTTGTTTTACAGTACACTGCACAGTTTTCAAAACTGGTGCAGCTGGTGCAGTAGATGAAGACATGTGTTTTAGTTGGTTTGTTGTTTTAGAGATGTGTAGGCTAGTAATAACGTTTTCTAGGATCTTTCTGAATACCTGGAACATGTGTTGCTAGGGACTCTAGTCATGTTGCTAGGGACTCTAGTGACTAGGCATGTTGCAAGGGACTCTAGTCATGTTGCAAGGGACTCTAGTCATGTTGCTAGGGACTCTAGTCATGCTGCTAGGGACGCTAGTCATGTTGCTAGGGACTCTAGTCATGTTGCTAGGGACTCTAGTCATGTTGCTAGGGACGCTAGTCATGTTGCTAGGGACTCTAGTCATGTTGCTAGGGACTCTAGTCATGTTGCTAGGGACTCTAGTTATGTTGATAAGAACGCTAGTCGTGTTGCTAGGGACTCTAGTTGCGTTGCTAGGGACTCTAGTTGTGTTTCTAGGGACTCTAGTGACTAGGCATGTTGCTAGGGACTGTAGTCGCGTTGTTAGGGACTCTAGTTGCGTTGCTATGGACTCTAGTAAACACTCTGGTAAAGGGCTACAGAATGCTGTTTATATCTCAAGAGTTTACTCAGAAAGTTTTTTGTTTGTAAGCGTGTTCCAGGCAAGACCTGTTAAACATGGGATATTTCTTGCGTTGTTTAGGAATTCAAGAGAGAATCATCACACGCACTGGGAGATAATTTACGTGCTGTGTGTGTGAGTGTGTATGAGTGTGTGTGTGAGTGTTCTGTCGTCATAATTGATTGTAAAATAAAGAACCAATTTCTTCATTCCCCCAAAATCAGATCGAGGCGAAAATCCCATTATTATTTTGTCAACAAAACCGGCCAAAAATCATCAACCATAAAGATTTGATCAACATCCCCCATAAAAAAGTCGCTTGGCAAATTCCCTCGTCGCTCGGCAATTGGTTCGGCAACAACAGGTGGTTTGCCGAGCCAGTCGCTCGGCTAATCAAGGAAGTCTCCGTGATTTCACCGCGTTCTTACAGAAAAAGCACATTTTTTCAGCACTTTGTATTTTTCAGCAGGAGATTTTGAAAAAAAGTGCTGAAAAAATGTACTTTTTCTGTAAGAACGCGGTGAAAACACGGCGACTTCCTTGATTAGCCGAGCGACTGGCTCGGCAAACCACCTGTTGTTGCCGAACCAATTGCCGAGCGACGAGGGAATTTGCCAAGCGACTTTTTTATGGGGGATCAACCATATAGATTTGATCAAAATGTCAGTCTCTCACTTCACAGACACAGTATGTTTTCTCGTTTTCTCACCCTTACTTCTCCCGGTTCCATTTGAACTCTCACTGATTTGCCTCTGAGCACTGCCTCTGTTTCCCTTGGGAGTTTTACTGCGCATCTTTGTCTCGTGGGAGACTGCCATACTGAGTCGTGTGGCTAGTTTCAGGCGGTTTAGTTTCCTAGAACTGGTCCTCTGGGAGGCTCCCTCAACCCAGGTGGGAACATCCAACCCATCTGGTGGGCAGGAGGAGTTGTGGATTGGCAGGGGGCAGCCTTGACTAACGATAGAAAAAGTACCAAGACAGTAAAACATAAGTCTTAGTCCCGGTACTGTAAGTGTACTTACCGAGAATGAGTGGGTATGTGAGACAGGCCTTCTTCAACAGTGGGATGTGTTGTACCCTCCCTTCCTCATCATCTAGGTAGTGGAGAGAATATGAGGGTTTAGTTCAAACACCAAACCCTTTTGTCTGTTGTGTCTGAACATTCATGAAACAAGTTAGAAGTAGAAAGAAGTAGAGGCCATTGAGAGAGACCAGAAATAGAGACAGAATCTGTCATAGAGGTAGAGAATGATTTGCACATGTTCATATCCCTCACATGCAATCTACTAAAGTGCCATCTCCTCAGCCACACACATCTAGAGAATAGGCTGGGAAGGATCTCATAATAAATGCCTGCCCCCTACCTAGATGGAGCAGAGAGAAGCTCTGCTTTTTGTTGAGCATCAACACCTGCAGCAATCCCCTGTTTGCTGCCAAGCAGTAATTAGGGCCTTTTCGGTGTTTCCGAGGCGGGGCTGTCACTGTCAGAGCATTGGCTTGACCCTATTCTCATAAAACTGGGGTCAGACTGTCAGCCGTCAGGCCAATGCACTGACCACAGTTCTCGCGCACTCCAAGAGAAACGAGAATGGGTCAGGCGGCAGGCCAATGCTCTGACAGGGTCAGAGCACTGGCCTGACAGCTAAAACCTACATTCAATTTTGATGAGAATGTAGTCTGCCCTGTTACAATTTGTCAAGTGAAGGTTCGTGTACAAGCATCCCTCTGTTATAGTAGCAGATAGCTCGGCCAAGTTCTGAAATCTTCCTCTGGTATCCACTAGGTCTATCGGATCTAGGAGAGGATGTTGATGAAGATGTGGGCAATCTTATTGATACGTCACAATGGCTTTTCAGGGCGTCGCGAAGGAAGGTACATGGCTCGTAATTGGGCACGTCGCGCCCCCCATGTTCGCGCGCCCGTAGGGCGATCCCTTCACAGGCAAGGCTCGTAAGAAGAACTGGTCATACACCATTTTACTATCTAGCGACGCCGATCTGAGCGTGCTGTTTTGATCTTACCTGTCAAAAGACATTGGTTTGCCTGAATCCTAATGTAGTCTAGGAAGCTTCTCACATTACAGTTTGGATTTATCAGTAACACTTGGTTCTCTGAAAATACACAGATCTTTGGCAACGACAGTACTGCCTTGAAAGTTGACAATAAAGTCAGAACAGGGATAATTACCTCCGTACAAAACTCTAACAAAACTGTGATGAGGATCTGGTGTAGCCATCTTGATAAAGGTTGGGAGTAAAGGGACACCTCAACAAGATAAAGGGTTATAGTTGGGAGTGAAGATAGAGAGTCTCTGAGATTAAGAGATTAAGAGTCAGCACTGAACGTCAAGAAAACAGGGCAATAGGTAACTGGAGACCTCGACAAAGAATATAATGGGATTTGGATTGACTTGGAAAAAGTAAAGCCTCTCACAGATCGAGAGAAAGTGAATGTGATTCAATCTAGATTAGGATTGGGTTACAAAATGGAGGCCTATAGATGAAGTAGGAGAGATCGGAGAGACTAGAGAGAGAGAGAGAGGACATGTTTATATTCAGAATGAGCAAACAATAGCTTTCATAATCACCACGGGCACTGAACTTTAGAAGAGGCAGGGCCCCACCAAGAATCACACGGGGGGAGCCCGGAGCTACAACAAGAGATCTAGGGAATAAGAGGTTGAGTAAGGGTCCTCCCACCCAACAAAGAATGAGAGGTAGGTTGCTAAAGAAACAACTATCAGCCCCCCATGATGAGAGGGGGGAGTGACATGGGAACCTAGGCGACAAACAGTTTCATTTAATGGACCCCAAAAAGCTTCTCGATCATGATATCATGTTATTTAGGGGCCGCCTCGGATCACTTTGGTTCCCCCTTACTCAACAACATTTTGTCGTTATGACAAAATACAAACGTGAAACCGATCATACTGACAGAGCATCATGGGGGCCCTATATACACAGTCACTATGATATCGTGTGAAACAGTAAGAGAGTGAGAGGGGGTGCTGGATCAGAGCGATTGCATGAGGATTGGACCGAGTAATAATATGCAACTGCGCGAGGGGGCTGTTCACACTTGTTGTTCCGTGCAATACATACAGGAGGGACTCCTGTCTAGTGGTTGAGAACTTGTTTGTCAAGTTCAGGTAAGTACAGATAACAGGATGACAAAGTACAGATAACAGGATGACAAAGTACAGATAACAGGATGACAAAGTAGAGATAACAGAATGACAAAGTAGAGATAACAGGATGACAAAGTAGAGATAACAGGATGACAAAGTAGAGATAACAGGATGACAAAGTAGAGATAACAGAATGACAAAGTTCAGATAACAGGATGACAAAGTAGAGATAACAGGATCGGATGACAAAGTAGAGATATATAACAGGATGACAAAGTACAGATAACAGGATGACAAAGTAGAGATAACAGGATGACAAAGTTCAGATAACAGGATGACAAAGTTCAGATAACAGGATGACAAAGGACAGATAACAGGATGACAAAGTACAGATAACAGGATGACAAAGGACAGATAACATGATGACAAAGTACAGATATATAACAGGATGACAAAGTTCAGATAACAGGATGACAAAGGACAGATAACAGGATGACAAAGTACAGATAACAGGATGACAAAGGACAGATAACAGGATGACAAAGTACAGATATATAACAGGATGACAAAGTACAGATAACAGGATGACAAAGTACAGATAACAGGATGACAAAGTACAGATAACAGGATGACAAAGTACAGATAACAGGATGACAAAGTACAGATAACAGGATGACAAAGTACAGATAACAGGATGACAAAGTACAGATAACAGGATGACAAAGTACAGATAACAGGATGACAAAGTACAGATAACAGGATTACAAAGTAGAGATAACAGGATGACAAAGTACAGATAACAGGGTGACAAAGTACAACAGAGACATTTTGTTAGGTTCGCCATTGGTTTGTAAGATGTCAGGAAGGCTTTAAGACAATTGGATCTGGCGAACCTGACAAGATTTGAGTTTGACAAATTAATAAACACGGATATTTTAAGTTGTTAACAACGTGATAAATAACACATACACAACGATCAGTTAAAACAACGTAGCACTTGTAATTGATCGCTTAGAGAATCCTAGTTTGAAACTGGGAGAATTGTCACAGCAAATGCAACAAGCATTTCTCGCCCTACAATATTCTATCGACAAATTGCTTTATATCTTGAGAATCAATGGAGCTCGAATCAATATTAACTCTTTTATTTCTCTCTCCACTTTGAGATCAAAATATCAGGCGATTCAGTCACGAAAAACACTCTCGTCTTCTTCAGCTTTTTAACCAAAAACTGTGAATTTCACGTGTTAATTATTTAACCAACAAAATCTGATCTTTTTAACAGACACAAAAACAACAAAAATCACACTCTTCAAAGACTCTACACTGCACTGTTCATATATGTTCTGTTATGAGTGTTTATGGGTTGCATGGCACCCTTGTGGTGGGCGTCCGGTGAGGTGTCCAGGACGGCTGATGTGAAGTTAACCATCATCTCTCGCTCCAACTTCATCCGCTCCTGATAGGTCTTCAGACCGGCGCTAATTTTAGCCCTCTGAAACGCATCCATATCGGGTTTCTTGGGTTTGTTTCGTGTTGGTAGCTGGGGTGCTGGAGGAGCTGGTGTGGTTGGGGATGCACCGGGGTGGGATCGGTTCAACTCAATGTCTATGTACTCATAATTAGGCCCAGTAGGTCGAGGTGCTGCTGCGGGGTTGCTACTGCGGGCTCGATCCATATTGATGTACATCTCTGCAGGGGAGCTCTCGCCCCTACTTCTCATGGGTCCGACTATGGACCTGGATGAGGGGATATGATGGTCGGGTGGGGAGGAGAGGAGGTGGTCAGTAGAGCTGGTAGTGGCCATGTCCTCATAGATACTGTCACAGATCCTGGCTGTACTGGCCTCCATTTGCTCGTAGATCTGTAGAGAGGGAGGGGTGGAGTTAGTACATTATTAGTTTGCACTAAAAAGATAAACTCGGGATAAACCCTGTATCAAAGTGTCCCGGCCCATTTACTTACATCACTATCATAGTTTGATGCACAGCTGCTCATCCCAGTACTCCCACTATAGTCGCTGCTACTAATTCCATCACACGATCCATTCTTCCCAGGACTACCCACTCGACTCATCGTGGCAACAGGGACACTATCTTGGCAGTGGCTCCGATACAACTCGTTTATGGAGAGCCCAGTGGGGCCAGGAATACTGTATTTGTTCTCGGCTGGGGCCCGGGGGTGAGATCTACCACCTGATCGACCTGTACTGTCTGTTTTACCAACATGAATATCGATCTGGGGAAAAGGGGAGGTCAGGAACCGGTGAAGAATTCCCTAAATTTATTCTACTCAACTTATAATTCAGAAGGGCATGATCATTTCAATAGACTGCATTTAAAACTCAAAGGAAGTTTCCAATGAGAGATAAAAATAGTATATTTTCTAACCTGAATTTCAGGGTTGGTGTGGGCCATGTAGCGACAGAGGACATTGTAGAGGGTCAGGGTGTTATGATTGTTTACTGTTGCTGTGTAGGTAGTAGGGCTGTCCTTGGTCGTCCAGATTAGCGTGTCATCTACCACGTTACAACCTGGGAGGGAGTTGGGGGTTAGAGATGGGGATTAGAGATGGGGGAGGGAGAGGAGTTGGGGGTTAGAGATGGGGGTTAGATTTGGGGGTTAGAGATGGGGAGGAGGGAGTTGGGGGTTAGAGTTGGGGAGGAGGTGATGTTAGGTTATAACCAAGGTGGCGGTTATGAGGGTTTTCATGATTACAGATGGTTAATTCGGGGACTTTTAATGGTGGCTCTATATTGGGAATAATCAAGCTAGCAGATGGACTTCTTATTGGGCTGTTGTTTCCTACTCTCTGGTTACTCTAAACGGCAATTTGATGCCGCGACTATCGGTCTATTGAAACCAGCATGTGAAGACCTGCTGAACACTATCGGTATAGTAGATAAGAGAGAGATAGGGAGAGAGAAGGAAGAGACAGAGACAGATAGGGAGATATATAGAGAGGGAGGGAGAGTGAAGTTAGGGGGTTTCATAGTGGTAGGAAGACTAGAAGGTTGACGCCAAGTTGACATAAGTTCTGTAATCACAGTAAAATTAGCAGGAAATCATGTCAACCCTTCCTACTCCAAGGCTCGCGACTAAAGAACTATGATAATGAATGGCCGGTGCAAGAGTTACGTAAAGAGAACCTCCCCCTTCAGTCAATAAGTAGGGTCTGTTTGGACTTTAAAAAAAGATTCCCCTCTACTTACTCTTTAGAACGAAGTAAGGCCACTTCCGGAGGGGAGCCCCTGTCAGGGGACAAAGCAGGGCGATACAGTCAGGAGTTAGGACTAACATACAGTCTCCATTCACACCAACATTCTCTCCACATACACAATGGTACTCAAAACCTGTGGGAGAAATCAGGATTATATTAGGCTTGTTCAATGAATTGTTTGATAAATGTTAAAACAGATCAGAATTTTATTAGGCTTGTATTGTCTAGCTACTAAACAGACGTTCAATGAGTTGTTAAAACACACATTGTCTAATAAGAGTAGCACTGTATCTCCCCTACCTAATGTAACACCCTCCAGTATAGAACACATCCATCCTTTGCAATCAGCCCGGGTCGGGGTACTCAGGTAAAGGACCTGTCTCCCCATATGGATTATAAAACCCTCCTCCTTAAAGATGTCCATCCGCTGGGAGGTCTTCAGGCAGTGGGCACTCTTGATGCTCCATGAGGTCTGGGGAGGAGGAGAGATGGGGTTAGGGATGGGAGATATCTAGAGGGTTTGATGAGGAGTTCCGAGTTGGGGTTAGAGAGGAGAACGCCCAAGGGTTAGAGTAAATTAAGGATTTGGGGAGAGATAGGGTAAGCAAATGGAATGCTATGAATTTGTGACTTTATCATTTGTGATCCCCTAATCTTCAATAGCTGATCTATATAGTCATGCATCAAGAATGCATGGTATGACGCCATCCCTCTCTCTCTTTCCTGCTTTTCTCATTCATCTTGTCGATGTTAGCAAGCAGAAAAGATAGCTGCTCCTTCATAAATATATCTATTGTGGTGGAATATGATATTCACAAGTACACTCTCGTGCATGTTTCATTCTTGTGTAGAATTGAGAGGGCTAGATGAAAGAGAAAAAAGTACGGTCTGAAATGAAATATCAATGTGTCTCATAAACACCATTCAATTGACTGCACGTGCATCTCTCTTCTGATTGGTTTACACCTGTCACGTGATATCATGCACACTACTGATGAATGACTGGAATGAGGCTGGAACACACACTGCACGATGTACCACAATTATGATGCCATGGTAACAAACATAGTTTATGATAAAACGTCTTACCAAGACAGGAAAGCTCTCCTTGACACTTGAATCCGGGGAATCGCTCTTACAGATGTGGAGAGTGTGCTGGCCTGTCTTTTCACATCGGGTTAACACTACCCATCTACTTGTTATCTTCTGCAGGGGGAGCATGTGTTAACTAGAGTTGGCAGTTAAAAATTGGGAGGAAGGGGTGGGTCAGATCGAACTGTGTCTCTTCTAAATGAACACACAGGTGGTTTATGCTTACCTTGGGTCGTTTTAGCTTGGTGACAGAGTTATCAATATAAGTTCCCAGAACACCCTGTCTTACAACGTGAACTTGGTCCTGCGGATGGAAAATGTGGTTAGTTACCATAGCAACAGGGATAAGTGGTTAGTTACCATAGCAACAGGGATAAGTGGTTAGCACTTAGCTAGCGTTAGTTACCGATTAAAACGTTAGGTACATACTGACAACACACAGATTTGACAGGTTTAAGACAGGTTTAAGTGATTAGTTTGTGTGGTATTGGGTGATAATCAGAATTGAGGTTAAATCCAATCAATCAAGAATATGTATCCAATTAGATAAAGCTGTCAAGTAATAAGAAAGGTGTCATATTCCCGAATTCCCAAACTCGCCCAGAAAACTCACACAATCAGTGGATCTCTATTTATCAAACTCTCACTATATCAGTGGATCTCTATTTATCAAACAATCACTATATCAGTGGATCTCTATTCATTAAACAATCACTATATATCAGTGGGTTCAAAACACCATCCCACCTGAGAAGTAGTCACATAGAACTGGGGTCTATCAAGACCAGTCCATGTTGACCCATTGGCAAGGGCTTTCAATGTGGCACTTCTAGACATACTGTGTAACAAGAGGGAGATGAGAAAGATGCTACTAATACAAGAGATGGTGTTTGTACCATTTTCTATCTACTACAGTTTGTAGGTATCATGAGATCTATAGAATGCTACAAAGCAGGCGACTAACTGGCGTTGGCAGAAAACAAGCAAATGAAGACAACAAAAGGACGGGGGGACAGAGAGAGGGAGAAGAAACAAACACCACAATGGGAGAGAGATAAGATGTGTGAGGGGACTGAAACTCGAGAGGAGAAGGAAGTCTGGGTTGATAGAGAATTAGGCCGCTACTCTTCCCCTAGTTATCCCCTTCTCTCTCACTTCTCTCTCTGTCACATTTCCTATGCCGACTTCACACAATCACCTCGCCAATTAGAACCTCACTTCTCTCTCCCTAAGTAGCGGCCGCTCTCAGTAGTCTCGAGACACAACTTCTCTGTCCTGGACAGTCGAATTCTCCGAAATGGTCTCTCTCGCTCCAGTGTGGCAAATTACAACAAATCTATCGCCCCATCGACTGTCTTGCCACTCTTCACGTGATCTGAGATTGTACACATGTGTAATGGCTTTAGTACCGCCGCTCCCCTGGGCAAACAAAGTGGAGCAAAGCAAACAATACTCCACATCCCCCCCCCCCCTCTCTCTCTCTCTCTCTCTCTCTCTCTCTCTCTCTCTCTCTCTCTCTCTCTCTCTCTCTCTCTATCTCTATCTCTCTCTCTCTCTCTATCTCTCTCTCTGTCTCTCTCATTCATTGGCCACGCACACTTGCCTTACGTGCACTCGACTTGAAAACATGCACCAAAGTTTCGGTCGAAGGACAGAATTGAGAAAGATAGAGAGAAAGGAAGATAGATAAAAAAGAAGAAGCTGTCTTGGTGTATCAGACATTATTATGCGGTATATAGAATCTCTACTAGCGATAGATCGACCGGTAGATCATGAAATTACGGATAATCGATAGAGATAGAGAGATAGGGGGAGAGAAAGAGATAGAGTCAGAGAGATAGAGATAGAGAGATAGAAAGATCAGGAATATCGATCACAAAAAGGATGGATAGGAGGACACAGATTGATTGAAGAGAGGGATAATGCGTGCTATCGTAACTGCTCTGTAACTAAAACAATCGGTATGATCAGGAGGAATCAAGAAGAGAGGAACTCAGTCACCACAAAGTGGTACCGAGAGAAAGGTAGCAGCGGAGGAACACAAATATCGAGCAGGAGGGGAGAGTTTTTGGAGAGTGTGTTCCCTTGAGAAAAGGGACGGTGGAGCGGAAGAGACACGTGCCTAATGACTCCTCAACCCCACATGTGTAGGGGAGAGGAAGGGTGGGGAGTTATAAACTGAATAAAAAGTTGGCAACCCCACTCTCTCTTGTTGAGTAGGGGGTTGGAGATTCAACCCAACTCCCCCTGCAAATATAAAGATGGGATACGGGGAAACTGCATATAATGTACGAACCCGGGTTCTGAAAGAGGCCGTCCTGCGAAGAAGACTGTTTGTCGAATACAATCCCACCATGTCTCGAGACATTGTATTCCCATACAAGAAGAGTAAAGAGAAGGAAGAGAAGGGAAGATGAGCGTTCTTTCACTGCCAATTTTTGTTTGCAACGGAAAGGGGGGCTCTCGCTACCCCTCTTGTAATATTTGATACCTTGGTGAGAATCGCATGAAAACTAGTATGAGAGAAAAGTGTGTGTGTGTATTTTGACGTGACGGACCTAAACCTGCTTCCGGCTACCTGTTCAATCACAGCTAAATGGATGGAAACACCTTCTCAGCAATCAACCCTCGCAACAAAACAGATAAACGTGTCGTTTTTATTGTCAGTTACTGTCCCTGTGATTGTTCTAGATTATTTTATAGGTATGTCGCGAGTTAGTAAGCTATTTTCAGTCAGTCAGTCAGTCAGTCAGTCAGTCAGTCAGTCAGTCAGTCAGTCAGTCAGTCAGTCAGTCAGTCAGTCAGTCAGTCAGTCAGTCAGTCAGTCAGTCAGTTAGTCAGTCAGTCAGTCAGTCAGTCAGTCAGTCAGTCAGTCAGTCTATAACTCAGTCAATCACTCAGTCACGCAGTGTATTATGAATATGATCTCTTCATTTCTATTTCTTCTGTATAGTGTCATTAGGCATTTAGATTTTCATCCCCATAGTACTCATTCCTAGTTGCTTCCCAGTTTCACCCCGGCTTCACCGTTCCTTTTATCAGTTTCTGGGAGGTGTGTGCTTCTATATATGCTTCCCCTCGCCTCGGCCACTATTCTATTGTTTTTATTTCTAGGCTGGACCTCTCCTCAGTTCCCTCTGCCTCAGTCCCTACTTTCATAGCAGGCGCCAGGCATGTTTCGTACCTTCCGCTTCAATCATGGATCGGGTCATTGGTTGCTTATTCATCATATCTCCTTCCCGCCACTCTTCCTTTCCGGTGTTCGCCCCCTAGGTGCCTGCTAGTCTGCAAGATTGGCACGTGACCTTCGGTGTTTAATTTATAGAGAGAGTTTTGTTTATAAACATGTATGGGTCAACGTGGGAAAGGGAGGTGCCATTTTCATAGAGTAGGTAGTCGAGGGGTCTCGTTATAGATATTACAGTTATCACTGACCCGCTTACAATTCTTTTTTCAGGCAAGAATATTCTATCATTATGATAGTATCATATTTCAGGTGTCTACCACTTCTCATATCAGTAATACCTATCTGTACATGCGCAGGGCAAAACTCCCGAGTGGAGAACCATTCATTGCACCCCCCCCATTCTCATTTTTAGGTACGACACAGAGGAGACGCGCGTGAGCTAAAGGAAGACGTACTCTAAGAGATAGAGAGTGTAGAGATATATATATCTAGCTGAAGATGATACTACGTGAAGATAGAGCAGCAGAGAGAGAGAGAGAAGATAGTGATAGAGATAGAGAGATGAGAGAGAGAGAGAATAATCTTTTGTTGAGTTTAAAACATCTGTGACCGTGTGTATCGTATGGCGCTGAGAGATACCCACGTATTTCCTAAGGGGTCTCCGACAAGTTAAAACGGTGGAAAGTTGGTATAAAACACGTGTGTGCACTAAACTGGAACGGAGAGCTTATCTTCTGATTAGAAACGTCATGGACTTTCAACGGAACAAAATCACAAATTCAACATATTGTTATTTGTTGACTTTTCACTTGTCTAGTTCAGAATCTCGACTTAGATTAGAATTAGACACAGAAAACACGTCTGAAACTCTCAGACACTGAACAGAAACATTGGGGGAGACTGGAGTGTGAGGGTGTAATAATTGTAGGTGTTGAATGAAGGTGGGTTAACAAACTGAACGGAACAGTGGAAATTAGTATGAAGGTGTGTTACTGTAAATGATAGCTAACAGGGGTCAAAGTGTCAGCACCAGATTTAAACAGACCCCTATCTGGTTCTGTGGTGCATCACATGTCTGTGTCAATGATCCCAACCAACTGTCACCATTCTTCTAGTACCCCCAATTCTATCACTCTCCCAGCTACATCTTTTTGTGTTAGAACTTTCTTGTGTAACAAACTGCACTCTGTGTAGGTTGAAGCTCGTGTCTTATACAGACACAGTTGTATGTTCCTTTGACATGGCTTCAGTCTCACCCGCGCTTAGAGATCGGGGGTTTTTAACACTTCTTATAATGCACCCGTATGTTTTTACACTGCCAAGTCTAACCCAAAATGTAGTAGTCAAGATTTGCACTGTACATTATGAAACTGCAGTTTTGACAGTGAAAATATCACCAAGATTATCATCGTCGCCATATAATATGAAAATACCCTGCCTAAATGTTTGGTAACTAAACAAAAGTTTAAAACACCTGGATTTAATAATTCATTTTATTTTTTTATTTGATTTTAAAAGTTTATCACAGACTAAACGTACAAATCCCGTAACATACCTTGTGTATCTGGGGGTGACGGGTACATCTGACTGGTACCTCATGAAAGGTACACGATCGCTTCCGACGGAACATGTGGAGTTTAACTCGCAGCTACCATAATTGGAGTTTTAGTGATTGGACAAAACAAGAACAGGACTGAAATCCGGCTTTTGAACAGTTCATAATGAATGGGGGAGACCGCACAAGAGCTTCTGAACAATTTAAAGTGATAAAGCAGATACTGCAGGGACGCCAATGACGTCTGTAAATAGCAACTACAGTTAGCAATTTAAGGAGTGAAATGAAAATGGAACAGGAGAAATATTGCCTCCCAGAGACAATGAGCAAGAATGAACAGGAAAGAAAGGGTGGACTGAGATACAGCAGTGTGATGATGATGAGAGAGAGGAGAGAGAGAGAGAGAGAGAGAGAGAGAGAGAGAGAGATAGAGAGAGAGAGAGAGAGAGAGAGAGAGAGAGAGAGAGAGAGAAAAGCTCCTCACCTATGTGCTAGAAGTATATCCTGCAGATGAGAGGAAGACGGCATAAAAAGTATGAGAGAGAGTTTAGTGGAGGAAATGCGATAGCAAATGGGAAGTCATCGTTCATGATTCATCGTTCATCGTGATGTAATCTAATTATGTGTGCTAATTAACCTAAAATTAACAACTTCACTCTGTCAGCGTGGCAACATTCAATTAGTCATATTTTAGTCATTTCCAACCTCCCGGATTTGTTTTGTCCAGCCATGTATTTTAGGAGAGAGAGAGATAGAGAAAGAGAGAGGAGGAGAGAGAGAGAAGATGATGAGGAGAGAGAGAGAAGAGAGAGATGAGAGACTGAGAGAGAGAAAAAGGGGGAGTGGAGAAGAGAGATGAGATAGAGAGAGATATAGAATATAGATAGAGAGAGAACTGACAAGATAGAAAGATAGAGAGAGGAAGGAGGGAGAGAATGGTGAGACGAGGCGTATTATGTAGATCAGTTGCCCTAACTGATTAGAAAACCCCAAACAATAGTTACCCCATCTGCCTTGTCAGACTCACAATAGAGAACACAGAGTGATTAAAGGGCCTTTCTCTACATTAGGGGCAAACAATAGAGCTACAGAGAGAGGGGTGCAAGCTTCCCCAAGCACCACAAGTGCTTTGTCAGCTACATTGAAAGAGAGATAGTTAACCTAGAAGGGGGAGAGATTACGTTGAAAGAATAATGGGCAATGGAACGGGGGAGAGAAAGAAGCTCTAAAAGAAGAAGGAGGAAAGAAAGTACTCTGAAAAAAAGGACCTCTGATCTCCATTAGAAAAAGACTACACTCACTTGAGACCAAGCACTTGAGCCCCTGAGGTTCCCTATGCAATGTAGAAATGCAGTATCATGTTCGCACCAAGAGTGGGTATAGTATCATAGGACCACTAGCAAGATGTGATTGAAATAAACAAGAAGTGGGTAACTGAAAATCAAGGTTTGTTTACTATCTCTCTAGCACACTTGGTATGCAATAATTAGACAACCGTCTTCCAACAAGAACCTGCATGATAAGTACTGTGGAGAGAGAGAGAGAGAGAGAGAGAGAGAGAGAGAGAGAGAGAGAGAGAGAGAGAGAGAGAGAGAGAGAGAGAGAGAGAAAAAAGAGTGATAAACCATGAGAAAAACTAAGAACCGGAGTTAAATTAGGGCACAAAAGAGCCAAAATCAGAGCCAGACTTCAGTGCTGCTGGTCCATATTGATGGAGCCTTAGCAAAATGATAAAACTGAGATTTCTAAAAACTTTCAAACACCCCCTCTCTCCTAAATTGTATGCAGGGTGGGGGTTTGCAGCATGGACCCTGGAAGCACGTGTGGCTTATTAACACTACTCTCTTTATCTCACTCAAGGGTGACCTAAGGACGGTCGTGAAGAGGTGATAAAGGGTGAATTGAAATTGGAAAAGAGATAGAACGCTAAAATGGTAAGCCAGAGGTGTAACAGCAGAGTGAGACGGCAGAGGCAAGAGAGATTGACAAATACATGCAGAAGAATCCTTTGACGTAAATCGGACCACGGAGAAAGATGCATATATTTCTTGCTATATGAGGACTAGAATAGAGTACGAAGGAAACTTTTAGAAAGTCGGGAGTCTGTGACAGAAGGAGACAGATGGAACGAATTCAGACTCTATAGTGTATTTGATGTGACAGATTCACACAATGTAAACAGAGGGCTAGCGGTAAGGGTTGGATGGTGTTTTAATGACAAATTTAAATGGTCTGGAAATGAGGGGAGATGTGGTATAAGCGGGGAGGGACCGGGGAAGGGAGGAGAAAAGCTAATCCATAAAAAAAAAAAAAAAAAAAAACAAAATTAGCAACACTCTCTCACACAAAACTAAGATTCTAAATCTAGAAATAAATTAATGACAGCCGAGTCGACGGTAAGCTTGGAACGTGAACAGGAAACTACTCAGTTTTACAATTTTACAACGCTACTGTATTACTACTATAGTAGCAGGAAAAATGAATTTTAGATACCGCATGCCAAAACGCAGAAATTTAAACTCTATCTTCCCTCCCTCTGTCTCCTCGATCCCTCTTCTTTTTAGAAACCTTTCCCCCATCTATGTGTGACCTTTTTTAAAACCAAAAAGCGAGATCCGTTCTCCCCACCTCAAACCCCCCCCCCCCCCCCCCCCCCCCCTGTTTTAGAAAAGGGGGGGGGCCCCCCCCCCCATTTTTTTTTTTGGGGCCCCTTTTAACCCCCCCCCCCCCTTTTTTTTTTTCCCCCCCCTTTTTCCCCCCCTTTTTTTTTTTTTCCCCCTCCTCTCTCTCTCTCTCTCCTCTCTATTTTTTTCCCCTTTTTTCCCCCCCCCCCCTTTTTCCCCCTTTTTTTCTCTTTTTTCCTTTCTTTCTCCCTTTCCCCTTCTTTTTCCCCCTTTTTCTTCTCTCTTTTTCTCTCTTATTCTAACCCCCCGTGACCCCGAAACTAACAAGTAAGTTTCGTTTTTAATGAACACTAATCAGGGAGGGGTGGGAAAGAACAAGAACGAGATAGAAAGAACAACCTCGGGTCTGAGAACCAGATTTACAAATTATAAACCCCACCGAGATATTGAGCAGAGATACTAGCTAGAAATGTACTGGTTATCATGAGAGAATCAGGAAAATAGGGACACTGGAACCGAGATACAAGTCGCATGGCGTGGTCAGGGTGTATGGAAAGTGCTGTGAAATGAACTGTATTGGTGGGATTGTTGCTGCAAGATTTCCCATGAAATGAGGAGGAAGTCAAGGGCGAGAGAGAGAGAGAGAGAGAGAGAGAGAGAGAGAGAGAGAGAGAGAGAGAGAGAGAGAGAGAGAGGGAGAGAAAGAGAGAGAGATCTATCAATTCATTGTTTGTAGCACACAGTCATGTGTGATCCTGTTAGAATCTTGAGCGCTGGAAAGGGCTTTTGAAAGAAGATAATATCCTATTTTTGATTTCCTACAATCCTATTTCTGTGGCAATGTTATTGTTTTTCTGTTTGTTTCTTTGTTGTACAAATTGCAACTAAGGTTGTTATGGTACGACTATTTTTCAGTTTCCGCCTCATGCCAAAAGTCTTATCTCGTCTCACCGGAGTCCTATTTTTTATCTCCCTCCGGCTCCCGGCACCATGTCACTGTGCATGGGTAATTTCGGTGGCTCCAAGAGTCTTTCTCTTCCGGGGGGGTCATAATATGTGAATGATGTATAAAAGTAGAGTGTGCGAGAGAGAAAATGAGAGAACCAAGGGGCTTGATAAGTTAGGTGCTAGGTACGAAGTGTTATCCCTCCGAAATTAATTAATAATGCAACATAATAACCCTGGAAGATGAGTGTTGAACTTGCCAGGGTGTGTGACTTGTGGTGTGTTGTGTAATGATCATAGAAAGGGAGGATGGCCAGAAAGAGACACGAATCAGTGGAGGAAGGGAACGATTGGCGGCGGCTCTAGATAATGAAAGGTCTAGATAAAAGTGGTACTAAAACTTCAGAGAGAGAGGTTAGAAAACATTTGGGAGGGGTGAGATATGGGACCCATGTCTAATTGGGCGTGAATGAATTGTGTAGCATGCGTGAAGAATGGTACAGGGCGGTGCTAAAAATGCTGAACGAAGACCACAGAAATACCAACAATGAATTCTGTTGTACTTACAACGTTTTTATCATATTTCTCATGTTGGAGGGTGCCACCGGTTGCACCACACTTCTTTGAGAGAGTGAGGGTAACCATGGTAACAGCTTAGGATATAATGGTAACCATGGTAACCAGTTCAAAGTAAAGGAAGAGAGATGTTTTTAACAAAAACCGACAAACAACAAGAAGAGAAGCCGCCAAAAATGATCTGAACCTTTAGAGGATACCAGATGCATGCCATGAGTATAGTAATTACTGTCGAGCGGGTGGGAAGAGAGAGAGAGAGAGAGAGAGAGAGAGAGAGAGAGAGAGAGAGAGAGAGAGAGAGAGATAGATAGAGTGAGAGAGAGAAAGAGAGAGAGGGAGAGAGAAAAAGAGAGAGAGAGAGAGAGGGAGTGAGATACCTTAGAGAAATGACCATTTGCTCCTGTAGCCTGACACCTATCAATGTAGCTTTCTTTCCGAGCCGCTAAAGTCTCGCTACAACATCTCTCTATTTTTCTCATTTTCGTTCATCAAAGAACGCCTTCATTTTCAATTTCAATCAGGAATCTCTCTCTTTCTCCCCCATGTCTCTCTCTCTCCTCCCATGTCTCTCCCTGTGATCGGGAGAAGGCGTGTGCCCTAATGGATCAATCAAGCTTCAGGGTGTAGCTCGACAATTCATTGAATAAGCAAATGAAAAAAGGGGGGCCTGGTAATGGGGGAAAGTGTTACAGCCTCGGGGTGCTCCACAGTATTAAAGGATCGATATTTTTGGAAAATGGGGACCGATCTAGGAGAACTGGGAGAGGTAAGAATTTGATTGTCAAACTTGGCAGAGGAGAAAACATTTAATAATTCACGTGCCCTATTCTACAAACTACGCTGTCATAGGTAGATGGCAGTGTGAACCAAACACAAGACAGAAAAACAGAGAATTGACAGTGTGATAGAGACTGAGAGAGAGAGAGAGGGAGAGAAAGAGAGAGAGAGAGAGAGAGAGAGAGAGAGAAAGAGAGAGAGAGAGAGAGAGAGAGAGAGAGAGAGAGAGAGAGAGAGAGAGATGGCTAGTCATGGGTAAATAGCAAATTGTGGGCAATTGAAAGAATTAACCAAACAACTTCTGCAGGCTTAGTTGCACGATGTAGTTGTTAATTAAAAACTAAGAGAGAAGGATAGCAAACTGAGAGAGTGAGAGAAGGAGGGAAAGATAGAGACAAGAAACGACAGAGAGAAAAACAGAGCACAATTGCCTGGGCGTGTGTGTTGTTTAGAAGTTGATCAATAGGCCGATCAAGAAAAGAACTCGTTTTCAGAAATGATGAGTGTTTAGTAGAATCCCGTGAGGTCGTTTTGATCGATATCCTGATCTCACAGCCATTAAACGGGGAGCCCAATCAGATTGTTACAAAGTACACTTTGTCTAGGGAAAAGGGTTTCAAAAAAAAAAAAGGGGGGGGGGGGAAGAGGTGAAGGAAGAGAGAGGAATGGATTAGAAAAGGGGGGCCGAGAGAGAGGAGAGAGAGAGAGAGGGGAAGAAAAAGGGGAAGGAGGGGATAGAGAGAGGGGAGAGAGTGAGTCACAGACATAGAAAAGGGGGAACGGAGCCATTTCCTGCCCCATTTAATTGGTGGGTCATAATTAACGTAATTACAGCTCCAGAGAGTGAGAAACATTCCTTCCTCTCTTCCCCCCCAACCTCCCTCCCCTCTCTTCTCCACTCTCTCTTTCTCCCAAACTATCTCTCTCTTTCTCTCCTTCTCTTTCTCCACTATTATCTCTCTCTCCTCTCTCTCCTCTTCGGTAATCTCTTAGGCTCCCCTTCTCCCCCTCCCCCATTAACCCCCCTTCTCATAAAACAATAGCTGATATATTGGGGAGGGAGTACCTTCCTACTACTACATCTGCAGGCCCCCTCCCTTGTTGTGAGACTCCCAATGAATTTTTCTTCTACCCCCAAAAAAAACCCTAATTTTTCCTTTCTATCAAAAACAAAACCAAAGTAAAACTATTTGCCTACCAGACTCTGCGGCTAATAAACAATCAACCGACCCCGAAAGTAAAATTTAAACCCAAAACTGAACCCGGGCATAAGAATGTAATTGTTTTCCTACTTTAGGGGTCAGACTATACATAAATTTTCTCTAGACAACAAAATTTTAAATTTTTCCTCTCTCCTCTGATTTTTTCCTCTTTCCCTCTTTTTTTTTTTAAACCCTTCATCATGACCATTGAGAGATAGAGAACACATGAAATATAAGAAACAGAGGCAAGCAGACCGAGGACTAGAGAGGATTAGCAAAGGAAGACCCCTGAAATTAAAGTGGTTATTGGAAAAAGTCCTCACCAGAACTATAAAGTTATCACCCCCCTTCTAGAACTCCGTTTATAGCCATGACGACAATATGTGCAACTACCAATTGCATTTTAGAACGTACTGTTCTTTTGAGGCGTAAAAAGCTCTCAGGGAAAAAACCACAAAGTCGGGGCAAACCCCCTTTTAATCAGGGTACCTGGTTCCAATCTTCCGGCTCAAAATACTTCTTTTGGTTATCCAACATTAAACCCAGGTCGGTTTCCCTTTTGGTAGGTGGGTAATGGAATGTTGGTTAATTTCCCCCTAACAAAAGGGGAAAAAAAAAAACCGGGGGGGGAATCTGTTACTAACTATTATCATGCATAACTCTGCATATGATTCCCCCTCCTCCCGCTTAAAAACCTGGTTACACGTGGCGGCTGAAAACACGTCCTTCAAATTGAGATAGTTCTTTTGGGAAAACTATCATAAAAAGGAGGGTGAGAAAAAAGGGGGAGAGGGGAGAAGAGAGAGAGAGAGAGAAAAAAGGGGGAAAGAGGAGAGAGAGAGGGGGAGAGGGGGGAGGAAAGAAGAGGAGAAGGGGAAAGGGAATTTTTTTTTTAAAAAAAAGGGATAGCTTTTCCACTTAGAAAGCCCAAAAATTGCCCCCCTCCCCCGCAGAAAAGGGGTTTTTCTTTTTCCCCCGGGGATTGAGGTTAGATCCGTCCCCCTATAACACAAAAGGGGGAAAGCATTTTGTGGTTTTTAAGAACTGGGGCCACATATTATCTTCTTCAAGATGATCTCCTCTCTCCCCCTCCTCTCTCTTCTTCCTCCCCCTCTTTCCCCTTCCCCCCCTCCTCTACTCCCTCTCCCCCCCTTTCTCGGACAAATGTTCCCCCCCCCGAAGTCCCACCCCCAAAATTTGGTCCCCTCTTGGGCAGGGATCTTGTACGCCTCCCTCCCCTTTGAATTTTAGAAGGGTGAAGTTTGAGGTGGGGATAAGGGTTTAAAGGGGGGCAAAGATGGGGTGTAAAACGTGTAACAACAGATGTAATAATTATGCCTACTAATAATATATGGCAACTGAATGCGTCACAAGTAACTGCGAAACGTCACATGGAGAGAGAGAGCAGAGTGCAAGTGAGGCAGCTGAGAAGGAGTGAGATATTGCAGCGAGTATAACGTGTGATGCAGCTGGTTGGTAAAGGCAAATAATTATGGGTAGGCAAATAGACATAAGGTATAAAACATAGATAGGTGTAAGAGGGAGGGAAAGAGAGAGAGATAGAGAGATAGAGAGAGAGAGAGAGAGAGAGAGAGGGATAGAGAGAGGGAGAGAGAGAGAGAGAGAGGGAGAGAGGGGGGTAACTTGTAGTTTCACACGGACATCAACAGCTTATAAACGGACCAAATGTTGTTCAGAGAAAGACTCTACAGCAGCTATATAGACACAAGTAGTACTGCAGCAGACACCCTAAGATAGATCGAGAGTTGTATTATTATTCTGAAGGAGGCACTATCATCACCATTGACAACGGATGTGCTAGCCAAAATGAATCGGAATCAATTGACGTAAAAACCTCAAATGTATTGTAACCTAACTAGGAACGTTCATAATTTATCGTAATTTGTGAGTGATTGTGACAAAACAATAAACATGACGAGGTCACTGGACTAGAGCCAATAATGCTATTTGTATACACCTAGTATATCAGATACACACCAAGTATCAGACAGAATAATCGAAAAGGATCGATCACAATCAGGAACAATTAAAGAATGTTTCGGTAAAATCAGAAAAAGGTGATACCCAGTTCAGGATAGTATCCTAGCTCTACCATCATGATAATATCACGGGTCTGCTGCTCTTCTTACCTTGACATGGTAACTATCCAGAGAGTATACCCTCTTTCGAACATTCAGGGCCAGGGACTTCAGGTGTAACCGAGAAAACATGGTCACTGGAACATCATGAGAAAATGAGAGGGAGAGAGAGAGAGAGAGGCATGGATGGTTTTTGGAGGGAGAGAGACAAGATAAGAGGGTTGTACACAACTAGCCGAAGGGGTCTTTTTTAATAAACGACGCTGCAGGAGCCAGGAGGAGGAGCAAGATAAAACACAACCCATGTTCGAAAGTTTGACAAAGCAAGGAAGAACTAGCATGCAGCATATTTTGCATTGTCTAGTTCTATTGAAAACGGTAAGAGTCTGATGTTTATTGACTGTCTGGGGGCTTCTAAAAAGCGGCTACTTTATATTTCATTGTATTTCCTGGGTTTTTTTTAATATGTGTGTTCTTCCCTCTCTGTGTAGCGTCAGTGAAAACACCATTTCACAGCTTTAATTGCACCAATGGGGGTACCGATAGAGGGGCCATGAAAAAGAGATAGGGTTGTGTTTATCAGTGGAAAAGGGTACCGATGGGCGTTGGTATCAGTAGAAAGGGCGGGTATCAACGCGTACCAGGCACCCATTGAGCTACCCCTTGTTTTGTTCAAACCGTGGAGCGGAGAGAGAGGGTGGAGCAAGCTGCCCCCCCTGGGAGTCCCCCTCTCTCTCATCACTATGTGGGTTGTTATCAGATCCAGTGTTACTCACTTCACACACACACCCACTTCACACCCACTTTACACCGTGTGTAGAGAGACACGTGTTCACAGGCTCTATGATCTTGAGAGAGGGGGACACGCCGCCACAGGGCAGCAGACTCGACAGATGACTAATTACCCCGTCAAATTGACAACTTCTTCTATTGATCTATTGCCCAATATTAGAAATCAGCAGCAAAAACTCAAGATCTGGGCATCGACAAACACAGTCGCAGTGACATTTGACAAACAGTGATGTTTGATAGTATCAAAATGATAACCGAGTGCTTTCTGTCACGTGTAGACAGGAAGAGAGAGTGAGAGAGAGAGAGTGAGAGAGAGAGAGAGAGAGAGAGAGAGAGAGAGAGAGAGAGAGAGAGAGAGAAGACAGGGAGATACTACGGCTTCTACTATCTGATAACAGTTACCAAATCCCTGTGCAGTTCATTTTCATCCTTCCTACATCAACGAGAGAATCTGAACAAGTCAAATATAAGACTGATTTTGACGTTTAGAAGGTTGTAATTTCGATTGAGAAATATGTTTCGAAATATTCTGCACCACCCTCACGCTAGAAGAAAGTCAGTCGTTCAACATAAAATTGCGAGCAAATGTCAGCCATGACTCCGAATAATGAATATGATGGGAGCATCGGAGAGAGGTACACAGAACATCGGAGAGAGGGAACAAATTGTGATTGAGAGGAAAGAATTACTTCCTTGCTTCACTTGATTTATGATAAATTACTACGCCATCAAATCAACTTCCCCAAAAGCTTCGCAATCTCTTGACAATCTCTTGACAGTGTCTAGTCTCTCTATTGAGAATAGTCGCACAATGAAATATAGCAAGTTTTACAAGGAGTGAGAATTGGGAGCTAGGGTCTATCACATCGCACACCCATGTTTGTTCTACAATAATTGCACACATGAACAACTTGCTCGGCCCTCACCACGTGAAGGAGGGTTAGAACAATGAACAACCACACCAACCACAACAATTTACAATGCACCACACATACTGACACACAGTAATATCTCTCATTCATTGGGTGCAGTGTGCAGGTTGTTCATGAACTACTCATGAAACATCTAAATGTAAACAATTACACCTCTTGTAACTTTGTGTAGATTCATCAGGCTACCCCACCCTACTTGTACCACTACCATTTCAAAGATGTATTATACCGGGGATCCGAGGCCCGAGCCTTACTTATAATTATATTTTTCAATGTGTCCAATTAGCGCTTGTATATCGTTTTTCAATTAACAGCACTCAAGGTTTTGATCAACTTAAGTATCTTGATTGAGAGAGAGAGATAGAGGGAGAGAGAGAGAGAGAGAGAGAGAGAGAGAGAGAGAGAGAGAGAGAGAGAGAGAGAGAGAGAGAGAGAGAGAGAGAAAGAAGAGAGAGAGAGAGAGAGAGAGAGAGAGAGAGAGAGAGAAAGAGATAGAATAGAAGGGCACGGAGACAGGAAGGCACACCTAGAACGATGGTCCCAAGTTAGGCTACTCACTTCATTATCACCTCTGATCCAGAGGGCTCCACCCTTGGGATTTACATCTCTCTATCATGTAACTGTTACTGATCTCTCTATCATTCTCTCTCTGTTTCTTTTTCTATCTCTCTCACCTTTCTCTATCTTTTTTTCATGAATTGCTACAAACTCAAGTACTAATGCTACACTGATGCTACACAATGCAGTAAGCTGTGTAAGTTATGAACATATTGTATGATCGAGGGTATACCTTTAGACTCTTTGGAGATACCGGGGATAATACCTACATTGATAGATAGAAAAGAAGATAGAAAGAAGAAGGGTCGTCAGTGGTCCTTGTATGACCTAATTGCAAAAGTAGCAAAGTTTTGTGAGTGTATCATGACCCCCTAGTGTGATGATGCAATATCGATCTGGAGCTGCTCTCCTGCTGAGTCTGCAGGCACGCTCTTCCAATTAGAATCCTATCAACACAGTTCTCTCTCTCTCTCTCTCTCTCTCTCTCTCTCTCTCTCTCTCTCTCTCTCTCGGTCCACTACACGCACCACTCCCACATGGGGCCGTGAGGCCCCATGCGAGAGCAGGTTTAAATCCCCCGGACCCGGATCCTGTTGGATCTGAGGGCCCGGAGGGCCTGCGGAGTAAAGGTAGGGTAGGTAGAACAATGTACATACGGGTAAATTTAACAATGTACATATGGGTTAGGGAAAGGGGATGATATTAAAAAGGGGGAAGTAAAGTGGGATTAAAGCTCATGGTGACGGAGCACAAGACCTCCTAAACTATCTGCAAAGAAGCCCAATCTGCTACAATGAATTCTAAGAAGGAGACAACTTATCAGGAACTGAAGAAGCAAACCGTCTGAATCTAAGGCAGCCTAAAACAACAAAACGGTTGGCGAAAAAAATAAAATAATCAAAAGGATGGATTAATGGGGGGCGGAGGAAAGGTTAGAAAGGAAAACGAACCCCCGGTCCAAAAACAGCCCGACCCCCGTTCCAGAGAAAAGTGACCCCGTTTCCCGAGAAGCAGGACCCCCGTTCCGAAAAGCCAGGGACCCCCTTCCAGAGAAACAGCCACCCGTTCCAGGGAAAAAACAGGAAAAACCCCCCCCCCCCTTCCAGGAAAGGGAAAGGGCCCCGTTTCCCGTAAAGACAGCTGACCCCGTTCCCGAAAGACGCTGCCCCCTTTCCCGAAAACAAAGGACCCGTCCAAAAGACAGCCCCCCCGTCCAGGAAGACAGCACCCCGTTTTCCCGAAAAAGGGCAGCTCCCCCTTTTAGAAAGACACTACCCGTTTCCCGGAAAAACAGCCACCCCCTTCCAGAGAAACAGCACCCCGTTAGAAGGGGCGCTGACCCCCCTCCCGTAAAAACGCTGGACCCCGTCCAAAAACAGCCCCCCGTTCCCCGAAAGAAGCTGCCCCGTTCCCTAAAGAAGCTGACCCCGTTCCAGAAAAGACAGCTGACCCCGCTACAGTAAAAGGACAAGCTGACCCCACTCCAAAGAATCATCTCGATGTAGAACCTACCAAAATGGAAAGAAGTGGGGTTAGGGGGGCTAGTAATAGTAGAACAAAAACAGTATTGGTTAGCGGGGTTAGGGATATTAAAGGGGGGTTGGGGGTCCACAGTGGCTGGAAGATGCTGTCACTGTAACCCCCTGAGCCGGAGACAGAAGGCGGGGGGGGGGTTTCAAGTGGTGGGGGGAAAACATAATAGTCGTTGATACCTGTGGGCCCGCCTAGCCTTGCCAAGGAGTTTTTGTAATTTTGTATTTTCTGATTTTTTTTTCGTATTCTGAACACAGCACGCTCAGCCGCGGCCACACGGACCTGGAAACGAACAGGGGGAAAGTGGATGGGGGAAAAAAGCGTTACTCGTGTGACCCCGTTGCCCGGGGGAAACCGATTGGAGGTGGTGGCAGGTGGACCAACTCCCCCCCTCTCTCTCTCTCTCTCTCTCTCTACCTCTGTTTAATCCAGAGTAGATGACTTGCCATGCATCCAGAGGATGGCCACACCCACCCACCTTCTCCCAAACCACTGTGTTACATCTCAAAACGGAAGGAATAGAGGGGAGGGATAGAGGAGGGAGTGGAGATAGAGGGGAGAGGGTGGGATAGTAGAGAGAGAGGGAGACCCACTGTCGTCGCTTTTTTAGCAAGGTGTATGTGGCGGTGTGAAAATCCAGGTGTTCCAGGAGCTCCTTGTGCCAAGTTGAAAACGAGGAAGAGAGAGAGAGAGAGAGAGAGAGATCGAGAGAGAGAGACGAGAGAGAGAGAGAGAGCCAGGAGAGAGAGAGAGAGAGAGAGAGATCCAGGGAGGAGAAGCAGAGAGAGAGAGAGAGAGAGAGAGAGAGAGAGAGAGAGAGAGAGAGAGAGAGAGAGAGAGAGAGAGAGAGAGAAAGAGTGCATGTGAGGTTAGAAATGCTGAGCTATTGAATGCAGCTGCGTACATGTACAATCTGATCCCGGACATTTGTTGTACTTGTAAACAAATAGGATGGTGACGAGATGAGAGAGAGAGAAAGAAAAGGATAGGGAGTGAGTGAGAGATAGAAAAGAGAGAAGGTTGGAGCCGTTGTCGTGCACTTGTGTGTAAGCTCGTGCTTACAAATCGGAACGCAAAACAAACGACGAGTCCGGATTCTCTAGTGCATACGAGCTGGAAAATGGATTTGCCGATGGCCGATGAAGGACACAAATCCTGAGAACTCTCTCTCATTTCCCTGAATCCCACGGCAGAGTACCGACGTGTTCTAGAAGCCCTAGAAGCCCTCTCTACACTCACCTGATACTCTGTGTTTATTATGTGCAGACAGAATAATAATATCTATCTCCCTCTATCTCTCCCTCTCTAGCTCAGTGACAAGACAGCTTCCTGGAGCCCCCTTGTCTGCATCACCCCTCTTCTCTCCTTCCCCGCGTGCCGAGTGTGAAACATAGTTTTTCTCCCGGCCCCCACACACACACCGGGCACGCTCGGGCAGGACACTTGTGCAATGTCAGTCCGCGCTGTGAGTGGTGTGAGAATGAATGGGGGCCCACCACAGCACGTGAGGAAGAGGAGTATTCTTTGGTGGTCGTGCCGTGGTAATATGAAGGGGCGACAGAATGGTGTAGGTGATTTATTGGTCTCTGATCGAGATGGGTAAATACAATGGATATTCAGTGAACCATTTCAAGGTAGCTATTTCAAGGCAGCCATTTCAAGGCAGTTGGCCGTGATCAATGGAGTGTTCAATGGAGACAATCGGTAGTGTCCGAGTTTGGTGTGGTAGCTTGGTGGCCATCGCTTGATGAGAGAGAGAGAGGGAGAGAGAGAAAGAGAGAGAGAGAGAGAGAGAGAGAGAGAGAGAGAGAGAGAGAGAGAGAGAGAGAGAGAGAGAGAGAGAGAAGAGAGAGAGAGAGAGAGAAGAGAGAGAGAGAGAGAGGGAGGTTGTAGAAATTTACTCCGACTCTAACAGAACCATTCAGCAACCTAAACAAGCCACTCACGCCGTGTGAAATGTGGGTTTCTAGGCCCTGTGTTTGTATGATCAGAGATATTTAGGACATGCCAATTACGGGTGACACTTTCAAGTACCTTACACATAGTAAAGAGAGAGGGGAAGATGGAGTTATGAGAGAAAGAAAGTAGAGATAAATCTTGAGGGGGTCATCTGATGAAGAACCCAATGGGACGGATATGATCTCACTGCTGACACTACTTCACCCCCAGACACCAATAGGTAGGATATGGGGTCTGAGTACCTCTCATGGTGTGATATGATTATATTGGTGACGTAATATGGAAATACACCCTGTCTCCTGGGGGCCGGGGAAAAAGAGAAAATACTCTCAGAGCAATCACCCTATGACGAGATAACCCTAGCAACACCAAAAATGGAATAACTGTAAAAAGTTAAGCTCGTTCATCCGGCTATTTCGTTCTGCAGCAGCAGTTTAGCATTCTATTTAGCAGTTTAGTGTGTTTTCTAACAAGCACGACTTCAGCATGGCACACACACACATACCAGTTTAAGAGTCCAGAGTTTCATCTTTCTATCATCCAGCAAATATTTGAAAAACTGCTATGCCTCTCGGAGAATGGCTCCGTTTGTCAGAAAAGAATTGAGAACGAGAAAACGCAAAACTACATAAACTGCAATTTGAAGGAACAGTTTGCACTAAACGGTTTGCTTTTCTGCATTAAATAGAAGTCATAGAGGGAGGGGAGAGAGAGAGAGAGAGAGAGAGAGGAGAGAGAGAGAGAGAGAGAAAGCTGAGTAGTAAGACAAAGCCTTCACTAATGGTGGAAGTGGCAAAGAATGACATGAGGAAGTGTTTGATCAAAACAATCATTCTCTCTCTCCCTCTCTTCTCTCTCTCTCTCTCTCCCTCTCTCTCTCTCTCTCTCTCTCTCTCTCCTTCCCCTCTCTCCTTCTCTTCTTCTCTCTCTTCTCTCTCTCTCCTCTTCTCTCTCTCTCTCTCTCTTCTCTCTCTCTCTCTCTCCTCTCTCTTCTCTCTACTCTCTCTCTCCTCTCTCTCTTCTCCTCTCTCTCTCTCTCTCTCTCTCTCTCTCTCTCTCTCTCTCTCTCTCTCTCTCTCTCTCTCTCTCTCTCTCTCTCTCTCTCTCTCTCTCTCTCTCTCTCTCTCTCTCTCGCTCTCAATAAAGCAGAGTGCAGACTAGTAGGACGTCTATAAATGTCATATGTCTGTCTAAAGATAGCTAGACAGTAGGGAGAGAGAGAGAGATAGGACTATCATTATTGTAATGGCTTATATAACGGCATGAATGGGAGAGAGAGGCAAACACATAATTTGGGGAGAGAGAGAGAGAGAGAGAGGGGGAGAGAGCGAGGGTTATGAAACAGTGCAAAAAATGTAATGTGTAATGATTTTGTGTAGCATGGACCTGTTACAAACACAAAGCTACATCTAGAACAGTTACAAACTAACAACAACTAACAACTAACAAGTAACAACAACTAACAAGTAACAACAATAAGAACGAGTTACAAACAACAAAACAATTCATCCCAAATCCCCAATTAACAACAGCAATGAACATACCGTAGATTCGCGAGGTAGCCTGTTACACCTCCTCTTCCCAATATGAATCCTCTTGAAACAGAGCTCAACCAGGAGGCACTCACTGTGAACACCAAACAGGCACGCTTCATCCTCAAATCGCTCGAAACCAGAGGATCGAGAATAGCATCTCCAAAATATCAATCAGGTTCCAAAATATCGATCAAATTCCAAAATATCAGCAGCGACGACGTTCAACAACGGAACACAAACGGTGGCATCTGCAAATGACAAGTTAGAAAGAGAGCACTCAGCGTGCAGACTTGGCCCGGGGACCCCCCGCTGCCAATAGAGCCTTCTCATTGGTCGGTTACTTTTCAGGTCACGCGCGCGCCCCTTCTCTAGCGGTCCACTGCGCTAAAATCGCATGTGAGTATCTCAGTGGTGTCGCCGCGCGTTACTGCTACTCAGTTGAATGAGTCTAGCTGATCTCCAATGTCAACCCAGATCGGATTTTTGTCTGTCAGACTGTCTGGTACTGTCAAAATGGATACTCCTATGCTACTCTGAGTAGGGTACTCACCATGGGATATTTCCATTTTCGGTACTGTGGCCCTGTCACTGTTTCAATCAAGACGTTTTTAATTTCAGATGTTTCCAGCTGACAGATTATATCGGGTGAGTCTCATATATCAAGTCTATCATAACGATCTATTGAAATGGTTATTGTTTAGATTTTCCTGAAAACCTTTCGTCGCAATTAGGTATAATCGAATTTAAATTCTAATTTCGATTGAATCTCTTTGTGCCTCAAGGACAATACAACATTTCCCTTCCCTTGCATTGATATAGCCAGTCTGAACAGCAGTATCAGTGAGGCTACAGTTAGACCACTTTTTACTTTACTCAAACCATTTGGAAAATTGGGGCCCTTGTAAGGCAAGGGCTCAAAAATCGGTATAGTAACAAATATCATTTTCGGATCGACAGCCAGCGTAAAGCTACTCTCATTTGAGTTCAACACCACATGTGGGACTCCTATAGTTCATATCTGGGCAACACAACAACCTGTGGGGTTATCAACTCCAATAACATGTCTGTCGAGGATCATAGCAGTGTCAGCTGGTACATCAGAACCAGGAATCGACCGAATCAGGAAATACTGGTCCCTGATTGGCTGATAACCAGTCACGTGACCTAAATAACGGTCTGTTCATGATCCGATTTGTCACCCTGATAGATCGGGTGATCAAGGAATCAGAGGACAAGAAGACATAGCACGGTGTTTGGGTCATCCCTAATATCAGTTAAAGCAACACTTTTACGTGGTATAACTACAAATCAATGACATGTACAAATGAACTGACCACCTTGTACTAATCGGTAAATGTGGCGGTGGGGTGAGGGGGTAAGGAATCTAATACAAGACGGATGTCGATAATGCGAGATCATGTATCGTATCTCTACAAGCTAGTGGTTGTATGATAGTGGGATTTCTACTACTTTACCCAATTACTAAATCTAAATCTAATCAGTAGGAGTAGGTATATTAATATATTGATATTGTAGTCTGGTATGGTATGTGATTCCCCATCTCTATCACCCCGATTAGTCACCACGCATCCATTCACGATTTGATAGAGATCACATGACATCTTCTTCTTCTTCTACGTGTGTCAAGACCAGCACATGGCTAATAAGATAACTTGAAAACCTGAAATTTTTAGTGAAATTGGGCCAAACAAATTTGGGAGAAGTTTATTCTCCCGGTTAATTGAGGTCCGACTGTACCAGTAATCTTTTAATCTTCTTCACGTGGATACTACACTGCAGTGTCAGTTCCTGACAAAGCCGTTCCCTCCAAAGATAGTGTTCATAAATCATATCCATTCAAAGATTGACAGGTCGGTAGAACTTCAACAGAATTTAGGGCAGGTCAATTTAGGGCAGGTCTGAATTTAGGGCACCTCAATTTAAGGTAGGTCTGAATTTAGGGTAACTCAATTTAGGGTAGGTCTGAATTTAGGGTAGGTCTGAATTTAGGGCAGGTCTGAATTTAGGGTATGTCTGAATTTAGGGCAGGTCAATTTAGGGTAGGTCTGAATTTAGGGCAACTCAATTTAGGGTAGGTCTGAATTTAGGGCAACTCAATTTAGGGTAGGTCTGAATTTAGGGTAGGTCTGAATTTAGGGCAGGTCTGAATTTAGGGTATGTCTGAATACTAGGCATGTGAATGTGATTCGGGGAAGCTTATAAGCGGTGTTAGACGATACGAGATATGGAACATGATTCGAGGAAGCAAATCAGGATTGTTTCTATCGCTTTCCATCCCTATATACGCTATTGGTTATAGGTAGGACTGTCTCATGTTGCTTTCTATGCGGGAGAAAGACATGGAGAAAGAGAGATACCCTTAACTTTTTACCGAGAGTCGAGACAGGAAGACTGTTGAGCTCCTCCGTGGAATTGAGGTTCGCCGCTTTCCCAGCAGGTAGATGAAAGCAGCTCCCGGTCGTTTCGTACAGGTTGATGGTCTTGGTAGAGAAACCGGATCAGAAGTAGGTGGCAGTGGTGGAGAACTTGTGGTCAGGAAGTCAAGAAGATATCCTCCATGCACTTCGCATAGCTAAACAGTGTCTTTTCACTCTCGGTAAAAAGAGCCGCCTACATCTTCAATTTCTACGTGCTTTCCCAGCAGAAAAAGTGAGAGAAATTGAAATAGACAGAGCGAACAGAGAGGTGGGTAGGGTCTAGGGATAGAAAGCGATAGAAACCTTCACCGAATCGTGTCTCATATCGTCTAACACTCCTGATTGGCTTCCCCGAATCTCGTATCGTCTCACACCGCTAATAAGCTTCCCCAAATCACATTCACATGCTTTATGAACACTATCAAACTTTTCAACACTACTTTAAACAAATTAATTTGAGACGCAGCCAAATGACCGATGACCAGACCGTCAAAGATGTACTGGCGGAGCTGAAAAATGCTGTCGGAGCGAAGGGGAAGGTAGTGATTGAGGCCTACGACTACCATGCCGATCATACCGTTAATGTGGACTCCATTGCAAGTAAGAAGGTGGAGGAACTGGGTCCGGTCTGTAAGGCTCTAAACGTGTTACTTGTCGGGCGGGATGGGAAAAGCCGAGAAATGACGGAGTTGGCGGATAAGATCGTCCTACGTATTGAGGGGTTGTTTCCTATCGGCTGTCAAGATTGTGGGGAAAATTACAGGGTTAAACTTGGTACCACACCCCCTTCATCTTGTTTTCTTTGCGGACAAGGGGCTCACTCATGCAAGCAGTCAATTAAGGGGAACCGTAAAGGCTCAGTGTGGGTTTGCTCGTATTGCTGGGAGAAAAATGAGCCTAACACCGACATCACGGTTGTTGAAACGCCAGAGATAAAGCCCGATGATGAGAAAAAGGACGAACCAGAGGATGATGGAAAAACTCTGGAATTGACCCCAGAGAACGTGTGTAAGCACTTTCTCAACCGGAAGTGCCGCTATGGACGAAATGGAACCAAGGAAGTAGAGGGGAGGTCATGTCCAAAACTCCACCCGAGACTCTGCAAGAGGTTTTGTAACTATGGGGCATCGAAACGCTTTGGATGCGTGAAAGGTGGTTCGTGTAAGTTCTACCACCCTCCCCTATGCAAGGGATCTGAGGTGAGACGAGAGTGCTATGATAAAATATGCACACTGAATCACCTTCTACATACAAAACGGGATCGTATAGAAGGGCGAGGAGAAGATCGACCGGTCCAGGACAGGACCAGGAAAGCACACTCCCAGGCAGCTGGAGACCGGGCGGAAGATTTTAACTCAAAACGCCCAAAGCAAGCTCCAGGAAACAGGAACAAGAACCCGGCTGAAAAGTTCTCTCAGCCAGACGAGAGGGTGACCCATGATTTTTTGGAGATGAAACTGGAAGTTCTGAAAGCCGAGATACAACAGTCGGTGATGACCCAGTTTTTGGACTTAAAGTCGTTTCTGCAGCGGCAGTACGGAGCAGGGGAAAAACCCCACAATCCTTGGGGACTAGCAGGAACCCAGCCCCTGTATCAAACTTTCGCCTATTAAATGCTAGGAGTTTCTGTCCATCAGCTGAAAGTACCTGGAAGTTAGAGGTAGTGCGTGATATGGTGGACGAGGACGCCACACCAGTGGCATTTTTGGGGATCACCGAGACCTGGTGGCGGTGTTATATGACTGAGGCCCAGGTACAAATTCCCGGGTACAACCTTGCTAGGTGTGACAGGCAGGGTAGAGTTGGAGGAGGTTGTGCACTGTATATCCACGACAGCATGGCGATATCAGACCAGATCGAATACTCCGATAGAGACAGTAACTTGACAGCAGTATACATCGGCAGCAAACATATGGTCGCTGCTGTGGTGTATCGAGTTGGTTCAAACGTGGAAGGATTTCAAAGGATGATGCATAGGCTGCAGGTATTTGTCGATTTTCACAGCCAGGAGAACACGGTTCCTGATATATGGCTGGCTGGCGACTTCAACCTTCCCCTCTTGAAATGGGAAGGCGGTGTTCTGGAATTTGTTGACCAGCCTCTATACAATACACTCCGGGATTTCATGGACACCAACCTTCTAACGCAGTTGGTATCATCACCAACCAGGGGTGATAATGTTCTTGATCTAGTGTTCACCAACAGGCCAGATTATGTCCTGGCGGTGAACTGCGACGACCTCGGAATATCCGACCATTCCATGGTGACATGCACTCTGGCATTTAACTGTACGGAAAGGGTGGAGAGAGACCTTGTTAGAGTCAGCACGCGCGGCTTCTAACTTTCATAGTTGCAAGAGGCCGCGCGCGCTAGCAGAGCGAGATTTATTTATTCGAGTCGATTCAATGTGTCCGACGTTTTCATATATTTCAAGAGTTCCAAAACAACAAATCAAAGCATGTGTTAGCTGTCAACAAAATCAAAGTTATCACCAATCAAAGTTATCATAGATCCTAGTTAATCAGTTCTCTCCAATTAGCCAAGGTAGAACAAAATGGCGACGAAGATGGTAAGCAGCATAGAAGCTTGGGACGGGAAAGCTGACTCTTTACGAGGATGGTTAGACCGTTTAACGCAACTATTTATCCTGAATGAAGCTACTTCAGAGCGGAGGGTTGCGTCCCTGCTTGTCCACATTGGAAAAGGAGGCTATAAGCTTTTGCAGGACCTGACTTATCCCGAGGCCCCATCAAAGAAGTCCTTCGCCGAGCTATCAGCCCTGCTCGAAGAGGGAGTGATGCCAACTGAGTTGGTAATAGCAGAGCGATCAAAGTTTTTTGTAATTGTGCAAGGGAGGAACGAGGAGTTGCTCGAATTCTCAAATCGGATAAAAAGGAGGGCGGCAACTTGTGCGTTCCCCAAGGAATTCCTCGATCAGATGTTGAGAGACAGGCTGGTATGCGGATTGTTCAACGAACGGATCAAAGCACTGCTACTAGCCGAGAATCCTAGCATTACCTTCAACCAGGCGTTGGAGAAGATAAGACTAAAACTGACAGCAGGGGACGAAGCTCGAAAACTGACAGTCCAAGTGAAACCTCCTTCTATCAAGAGTGAAGTTTTCGTGGTGGACCAATCATGGAAAGACATCAGGTGTCAGAAGTGCACGCTAAGAGGACATAGTGAGCATCAATGCCACACCAAGTGCCACAATTGCGGTAAAACTGGGCACATATCCGTGGATTGTAGGAGCAGACAGAGTGGTTCCTCATCGAGCAAGTCCTCATCGAGCAAGTCCTACAACAAGTCCTACAACAAGAAACATAGCAAGAAGAGAAACGTCGGTGCAGTCTACGAATTTGATGAAGGTGAGAATCCTAATTCAAATTATCACAGTGATCACAGTGTTGGTAGTCTCAGTGTAGACAACCTCAGCGTTAATCAAAGTAATCATAGTGCTGAAAAGCAAATCAAAGTAACACCTCCTTTCTGTTTCAGAAACGGAACCCTTGTTGTAACCGCCAAGATAGAAGGGTGTGAGGTGGAATTTACGGTTGATACTGGAGCTGCAGTTTCTTTCGTGAATGAGGTAGTATATCATAGACTGTGTGAAAATGTACTGTGTACAGACACTAGTGTGAGATTGGCCGATGGGACCAAGTTATCAGTGAAAAGATTTGAATCAGAGATCAGAGTTAACAACGTCACCCGATCCATTACGCTACATCATGCACCAGGCTTTTCTAATCTGTGGGGGAGGGATTTGCTATGTGAATTCAACCTATGGGGAAACGTCCTGGGAGGTAGTGATCGAGTAGTGGGGGCGATATCGGAGAAATCGGAGTTTGAGCGAGAGGTACTCTCATCCCCAGCTTTTAGAGATAGTCTAGGGCTGTACAAGGGGGGAGAGGCTAGAATACAGGTTAAGCTAGATTGCAAACCTGTGTTTTGTAAAGCGAGGACAGCTCCATTTTCTCTGAGAGAACCGTTGAAGAAAGCCCTAGATGAGCAGGTAAACCAAGGTGTAATGATCAAAGTGGAGACATCTGAGTGGGCTTCACCCATTGTTGTAGTAGCGAAGCCAGATGGAAGCGTGAGAATTTGTGGGGATTACTCTGGAACGGTGAATCCGGTGGTAGACACCAGTATTTATCCTTTGCCGACCACGGAAGAGTGTTTCGCAGCTGTGAGTGGAGGAGTTAAGTTCACCAAGATTGACTTGAAGGCTGCTTATTCCCAGATTTCCTTGAATCCAGTTGATCAAGAGTTGCTCACTTTAAATACCCCATTTGGTTTGTACAGATGGACCAGGTTACCTTTTGGGCTATCGTCCTCCTCTGCTATCTTTCAGAGGATAATGGATGAAGTGTTAGAAGGTGTTGAGGGTACTATCTGTAGAGTAGATGACATTCTGATCACAGCGCCTGATGATAAGACTCACCAGATGAGAGTGAGAGACGTGTTAGATCGGTTAGAGAAGGCCGGATTGCGTGCAAAGCCGAGTAAAACTTCCATTATGGTGGATAGTGTGGAGTACCTGGGATATAAAATATCCAGAGAGGGAGTAAGTCCATTGAGAGATAAAGTAGAAACTCTTAGTAAGATGGAGTTCCCTGAAGATAGATCGAAGTTAGTCACGTGGTTAGGAGCTGTGAGTTACTACAGTAGATTCATTCGAGATCTAGCTACACTTGCTGAACCATTGAACGGATTACGAAGTAAAGAGACTCCCTGGGTAGTGAGAGATGAGCATAGAAGAGCATTTAAGTTAATCCAGAAACAGCTAATGTCTGATCAGGTATTAGTATTGTACAATCCTAAATTAGAATTGGTGCTGGATTGTGATGCATCTTGCTATGGTCTCGGAGCAGTGTTGTCCCAGATAGAAGATGGAGTAGAACGCCCGGTCGAGTTCATTTCCAGGAAAATGACCACAGCAGAGCGTAACTATGCACAAATAGAGAGAGAGGCTCTTTCTATCGTGTGGGCGGTAAACAGGCTCCACCAATACTTGTATGCTCGTAACTTCACGTTAAGAACAGACCACAAACCGTTAGTAGTGCTGTTCGGACCGAAGAAAGACGTGAAATTAACAGCACTGGGGAGGATCCAGAGATGGGGACTCATATTGGCCCAATACCGTTATAAGATTGAATTTCGAGGAACAGAGAAACATGCTAATGCGGATCTGTGTTCCCGGTTTCCTCTCGAGTACCAGGGAGAGTCTTGGACGGCGGGGTTACCCTCAGTTAGTGCAGTTAGTGAGGGGGAGCGTACTTTAGATTTGAAGTGGGTTTCGACTGCCACACGAACAGATCCCGTGCTTAGTAAGGTAGTGAGATGGGTCCAGACAGGCTGGCCCATCCGAGAAGAGAGCAGTTTCAAAGATTTTAACTGTCGTAAGTTAGAGCTGACAGTGGAATCTGGATGTTTGATGTGGGGATCACGTGTAGTAATTCCAGAGAAGTTGAGATCTAAAGTGTTGAAGTTAATTCATGCTGTTCATATGGGACAGACAGCAATGAAGAGATTGGCCCGGGAGTACATCTGGTATCCAGGGTTAGATGGAGATATTGAGAAAGTGAGTGAGCAATGTGAGCAGTGTATTTTAACAAGAGATAAACCTGCACGAGCTACTCCTCATCCTTGGCATCCATCTAATCAACCCTGGGAGAGAATTCACATCGATTTTTGTCAATTTGAAGGCAGTGATTGGTTAGTTGTAGTAGACAGCTATACCAAATGGATAGAAGTATTCAAGATGGGAAGTACCACGTCGGAGAAAACAATTAGTGTGTTGAGAAGATTGTTTGCTACATTTGGTATTCCTGAGGTGATTGTGAGCGATAATGGATCACAGTTTACTTCACACGAGTTTGATCAGTTTACGGGCAGCAACCGTATTAAACATATTAGGTCCGCTCCTTATTCTCCAAAATCTAATGGGGCAGCTGAGGCAGCTGTGGGAACGTTTAAAGGTTGACAAGATACCTAAAACTTTTCGTATATCGTCTTATTTTGATTTATCATTAATTTTCAGCATTTTTTCAGAATTTTTTGTCGGCTAGAAAAAAATTCGAAATAGGGGGTCTACCGATATTGTCAGCACTGGTTTTACTGGGCACACTCACTGCGTCTCGCAAATTGAAATTCACGTTTCCGGTTCCTCAAAAGATAAAGACTTGATCTTGGTTGCGTTGGATTGGTCTCAATAAGACCTTTCCAACGCTACCAAAACGGTTTCTGTATCTCATCAGGAACCGGAGATATTACGTTATCAATTTTAAAAAAGGCACACTCATTTGTCAGTAGACCCCCTATTTTGCACATATTTCTAGCCGACAAAAAATTCTGAAAAAATGCTGAAAATTAATGATAAATCAAAATAAGACGATATACGAAAAGTTTTAGGTATCTTGTCAACCTTTAAAAGGGCCATGAAGAAGGCATCTGATATTCCAATAGATTTGCGAGTATCCCAGTTTCTAATGTATCAGCACACCACCCCTGCGATAGCTACTCAGGTTGCACCTGCTGTGTCCATGTTCGGTAGAAGAACCCGGACACGTTTGTCATTCCTAAACCCTCTAGATCAGCCCGCAAAAGCAAGTATTCTTTCCAGGCGTGATCTAGATATTGGCACTTCTGTGAAAGCCGATGTTAGGGGTAAGTGGGTTGCAGGAGTTGTGAGAGAGAAAGTGGGACTGGTTATGTATAAAGTAGAAATTGATGGGAGAATATCAATAAAGCATATTGACCAGTTAATAGCAACTTCACCTAAATCTGAGATCATAGGAGAGGAGGGGGATGATGAGTGGGATGAGTTACCGGTTATTTCAACTAGTCCAGTTAACCATTCGAAAACACTGAGAAAGTCGAAAAGAGAAACAAAGCCAATCGAGAGATATCAAGCGGGATGATTTTAAAATGTTAAATTGACAATTTAAGAGTGTTTAGTTTTTTTAAACAGTTTACCAGGAATTTTATATTGTATTAGTGTGTTCCACACTGTGTGTTGTTTTTGAATGTAACCTATTATTTGTGTGTGACAAGGGTGGCACATTTTAACAGAGTAGTAACGCGCGGCCAGCCCCAGTGCAAAGATTGTGCTAATTTGCGAATTTAGTTAGCAGCAAAAAATTAGTAAATAAACACCTAAAAGTAGCAAAAATTCGCTGTACAGCAAAAACTAGACATCGTGGAGTGAAATAGATACGTGCATCGTGTTCAGCGTCGAAAAATAGGTCGGGGTACGAAATTTGGTATCTCTACCTCATCTCAGTCGCGAAATTCGTATTTTGCTAATGCTGCCTAATCTAGCAGCAGCAGAAGAGGCAGCAGATGAAGTGTAGCTATGACAACCATGCTGCCATGCCGCGCGCACATATAAGAACGGATTAAATTCGATCCTTGCATCAGCCTCAGTGGTCGAGTGGTTAAGGCGATTGACCATGAAACCAGAAGCGAGCACCTGTGTGGGTTCAAATCCCGATAAATCTTATTTTTTTAAAACATTTTCCTCGTTTATGCAAAATAATTTAAACATTTTTTCTCTAATGCTGACCTCAAAAACATAGTTGTTAAACACAATTAATGTTATTGAGGTGACCTTCAAAATTTGGTGGGAGCAAATTTTCGATAAAATTTTTAGATTCGCAGCATTTTTTAAGATCTTTGCACTGGGCGGCCAGCTCACAGGAGGTGAGAGGATGTTAGAGTCAGCACGCGCGGCTTCTAACTTTCATAGTTGCAAGAGGCCGCGCGCGCTAGCAGAGCGAGATTTATTTATTCGAGTCGATTCAATGTGTCCGACGTTTTCATATATTTCAAGAGTTCCAAAACAACAAATCAAAGCATGTGTTAGCTGTCAACAAAATCAAAGTTATCACCAATCAAAGTTATCATAGATCCTAGTTAATCAGTTCTCTCCAATTAGCCAAGGTAGAACAGACCTACGGGAGAAAACAGGGTTTGCAGCGCTCAGCTTATTGGACATGGATTTTGAGAGGGCAAACGCGTTGTTTGAGGAGGTGGACTGGGACCTCCTGCACCTCCTCTGTTCTGAAGGTTGCAGTGATTTTTTGGAACTGATGAGGCTTACAGTTCTACAGATATCCACTATGTGTGCCCCACCTAAACGGGTTGGCAAGAAGTGGAGAGATAAGAAGTTGAGACACCTGCGGAGCCGGCGGAGGAAACTCAACCGGCGGATGGTCAGGGCATCTGGTAAGCTGAAACAGCGGCTGGAGGAAAAGGTTGACAGAATAACGATGGACATTAAAGATCACGTGAAAGATCTACAGCAAGCTAGAGAAGAAAAAGTTGCAGCGGCGGTTAAGTTGAACCCTAAGTACTTCTTCACCCACGCCAAATCCTTCTCCAAGGTGAAGTCCTCGGTCTCTCCACTCGCGAGGGAAGATGGTTCTCTTACAACAGATTCTAGGGAAAAGGCAGACCTGCTGCAGCGGTTGGTGACGCGGTCACCCCTCCACTAGGGCCGCGCGAAGCGCGGCAACGAAGCTCGCGAATAGGGGAATGTCATCACCAACTGCAGCGGCAATACGTGAAGGTCTTCAGTAACCCAGCGGATGTGGATCCAGAGAAGGCAATCGAGAACATTCCTGAGAACAATGTGGAAATCTTGGATATAGAGTTTTTCCAGGAGGATATTGAAAAGGCATTAAAGGAGCTTAAACCCAACTCAGCAGCCCCACCGGGAGATATTCCAGCTGTCATTCTAAAAAGCTGTTGCAGCAGATTAGCGTACCCGATTTGGCTTCTCTGGAAGGAGTCTTTCAATACAAGTACCATACCAGCAGCAATGAAAGAACAGTTTATCTGTCCAATCTTTAAGAAAGGGGATCGCTCGCTGCCTGAGAATTACCGACCGGTGGCTATCACGTCACATATCTCCAAAACATTTGAGAGGGTGCTGCGAGACCACCTGACGAACTTCTTGGAGAGAGCAGAGCTTCATTGCGATAGGCAGCACGGCTTTCGAAAGGGGCGAAGTACGATGACTCATCTCCTCGCCCATATAGATAGAGTATTAAAACAACTCACTGAAGGGAATGAAGTGGACGTTTTGTATCTGGACTTTCAAAAGGCGTTTGATAGAGTTGATACACGTGTCTTACTCAAAAAGCTTCATCGTTATGGTGTCCGCGGCAAACTGTTGGCTTGGATAAAGGAGTTCCTCATCAACCGGAAGCAGACGGTACTTGTGGACGGGGAGCAATCATTTTGGGAACTCGTGGTCAGTAGTGTAATCCAGGGCAGCGTACTGGGGCCAGTCCTTTTCATATTTTATGTACTCGACCTGAAAGAATGCCTCTCAAGTGCAGACTCGATGTCTTTTGCCGATGACACTAAGCTGATCCAGGCTATCCAGACCCTTCTTGACCAAGTGGAACTTCAAGAGGACATCAAAAATGTTAGTCAGTGGTCGTCCAATAACAACATGAGGCTTCACGAGAAGAAGTTTCAGCTAATGATATACCCCCTAGGCAAGTCCCAGTTGCTTAGGGAGCTACCTTTCACGTCTGAAACCCTGAGCTATGTTACGGAAGCAGGTACGACTGTGGAACCTGAACAGCACGTAAAGGACCTCGGTGTATGGTTGTCGGCGGATGGTACATGGACTTATCACATCAATGACATCGTTAGGAGGGCCAACCGGATTGCGGGATGGATTCTGAGCGTGTTCAGATGTAGATCTCAGGAGGTATTACTGACTCTATACAAGGCCTTGGTTCGTCCCATTCTAGAGTACTGCTGCTTGGTTTGGTCACCGTCCAAGGTAGCTGACATCCAGGCGCTGGAGAACGTTCAGCGAGCTTTCTTAAGAAAGATCTATGGGATGAATGAGCTGACCTACTGGGAGCGGTTGGAGACTCTGAAAATCATGTCCCTTCAGAGGCGACGCCAGAGGTACGAGCTTATACATGTCTGGAAAATCTATCATGGACTAGTACCTAACTGTGTAGGAATGGAATTCCAGACAGGCCGCTTGGGGATACAAGTCAAAACGCAGAAGTATCCTTATTGGGCTGATAGGAGGCGAGCTACCCAGCTGTTCAACTCGTTCAGTTACAGGGCTCCTCAGTTGTGGAATAAACTGCCCCGAGAGGTGACCCTTTGTGAAACATTGGCAGGGTTTAAGGCTAGCCTGGGCTCTTTCATGAAGGAGTACAAGGACAGGCCTCCAGTGAGAGGGTACCCCACGGTCCCGAATGACTTCAGTCAGGCGGCGAAATCTTAGCTGTGTCTGATTTTGCTGTGTGTGATTTTGCTGTGTGTGATTTTGCTGATGACTGACCACCAGTCAGACGGGGCGATTCGATTTTGATATTTTGAGTTAAGACTTGACAAGGAGGACCCACTCGCTGGGAAATCCGCACGCGTTTAGATTGTGTAAATTTAATTTGATTTGATTTGATTTGATTTTATCTTTGGATCGAGGGAACGACTTCGCTGGGATTATGGGCTATGGTCAAAAAAGGTAACGGCCTCTCCGGGCCTGTGGACCCCGAGCTGGCTGCCGCTGCTGCACCGGCGCCACTCTCAAGACATTCCGGTGCTCAGAACCGGTCCCCTAGAAATAATTTGCATCGTGGCCTCTGCCAGTGTGAGATAATGCAGGCTTCAGCCTTAGGCACTTTTCTTGGCATACGTTGCAGGCCCCTTATAATATAATATAAGGGGCCTGGAGGGAATACCGCGCTGGGGGGGAATACATAATCAATCATATCTCCGGTTCCAGATAAGGTACAGAAATCGTTTTGGTAGCGTTGGAAAGAGGAAGATAACAGCTTTCAAATGCAACCGGTTTCAGGTCTCTATTTTATTAGGAACAGGAGATATGAACCAAACTCCGCAAAATCGAGTGCGGTAAAATAAAAAAATTCGAGATTTTAATTCAAATTTGAAACCAAGTGTCCCTGCAGGAATCTGTGACGTCACTTTTTGAAAACAACCCATCTTTGAACGGTTATTGCTCAGCCTCCTGAAGTCCAATTAACTCCTCTCAAAACAGCAAGGTAGATAATTGTCAGATCTAAGAGCTAGTACGGTGGCAGATTCCGGCCAAGTGTTTTTTTAGTCAAGTGAAATATTTTTGCTTGAAGTTTTATAAAAATTTTATTTCAAAATAAAAATAAACATGTCCTTAAAATTATTGGCCGGAATCTACCACGCGGGTGGCAGATTCCGGCCAAGATTCTCAAAAAACCTTAGCCAGAATCTGCCACACACGTGGCAGATTCTGGCCAACCAACTAAAACTTGTTTATATCAAAGCGAAAACCACTGTACCCGACTAATTTTGATACGCTGAATCACGTAAGATACCTTTCCAATCCCTCAGAGGTCGGAAAAGTGTCATAATTGACCATAATTGGGTCTAATTGATCCCACTTACAACTTTTTACCTTAAAACGATAGACGCTTATGTGAAGGCACTTTTCCGACTAATTTTGATACGCTGAATCACGTAAGCAACTTTTCCAAGTCCTCAGAGATCGGCAAAGTGCCCTAATTGAGCAATTAAGGCTAATTAGACCCAATTATACCCAATTAAGGCATTTTCCCGACCTCGGAGGACTTGGAAAAGTTGCTTACGTGATTCAGCGTATCAAAATTAGTCGGAAAAGTGCCTTCACATAAGCGTCTATCGTTTTAAGTAAAAAGTTGTAAGTGGGATCAATTAGACCCAATTATGGTCAATTATGACACTTTTCCGACCTCTGAGGGATTGGAAAAGTATCTTACGTGATTCAGCGTATCAAAATTAGTCGGGTACAGTGGTTTTCGCTTTGATATAAACAAGTTTTAGTTGGTTGGCCAGAATCTGCCACGTGTGTGGTAGATTCTGGCCAAGGTTTTTTGAGAATCTTGGCCGGAATCTGCCACCCGCGTGGCAGATTCCGGCCAATAATTTTAAGGACATGTTTATTTTTATTTTGAAATAAAATTTTTATAAAACTTCAAGCAAAAATATTTCACTTGACTAAAAAAACACTTGGCCGGAATCTGCCACCGTAGAGCTAGTGAAAGAATCAAGTCAAACGGACTTCAGGGGCCAAAGTTATAAATGTATGTAATGTAAATGTAATATATGCATTTAATATACCACTTTCTAGTGTAAATAACGGTGTCCGTATTGATAGCCAACGCTATACGAACACACACACTTCCTAAAGTGGTTATAAGACCAAAACACACGAACGTTCTACGTAAACATACGAAACGAGTTAGTAACCCATTTTAATGATCCCGTTTTGAATGTAATATTTCCCATTTGGATCTTCCAGTCTAAGCCTCTTTACGGTTTCTACTAGTTGTTTTCGTTCCTTTTGTTGAACAGGAGTTAGATCCGGTGAGAAAAATACAGATGAAAAGTTTTCCGACTGTTTCAAGAGTTTTGCTTTCCTAAGAAGTGCTAACAGAGATTCTCTGCTCTCCAGAGAGATAACCAGTGGTCTCGTTTTGGAACTTGAATCCAGTTTTTGGCCGACTCGTTTCATCGATTTAGTAACAGGTTTCTCATTTAACTCTTCGAATAGTTCTTTCACTGAGATTGAATCAACTCGGGTCGTAGACTCAGGTAAACCAAACACCACGAGGTTTTTAGCTCTATCAGGCTCCACCACTGCATTGCTAGACGCTGAGATCCGAGGGGTTGCTGCATTTTTCACTACCTTAGGGGTGATCACAGAGCAGTTTTGACTCAAAACGGTAGAATATGCTTTCATTTTAGCAACAGAACTGGACGCAGACTCGAGATGGCGGTCTTGTAGAGCGATAATCTTCTTCTGCAGGTCAATTACAGAGATCCGATGCTTATCAAGTTCCTCCTTGCATTTCTGCATGCGCAGTTCAGCTTCTTTCACTTTACACTCCATGACATGATGAGAATTCATATACCGATTTGCAACACGTATACTGCTAACAATAGTCCTGCTACTCAGATTAATAACCTCCTCAATGCTACAGTTTTTGAACGCATTCCTTAACATTCTATCATGATTGTCGATTTGGGCGTCACTGAACCTCTTGATTTTAGCATGATCAATGTCCCAATCTTGAGGGTTGGGATTAGCTTCCATTTCTTTCCGGCAGGCAGGGTTGAAGATCATTGAAAGATGAAGAGCCCATGGTGCGATTGAGTCATCATTTATCATAGGGCTATCACCCTTCTCCTCTGTCGTTGTCATTTCTACACCTAGAGGCCGAGTTGGCCTATGCTACAGGCCCTAGAAGCCGTGGAAAACGCGCGCACTTGGGGTCTGCAGCGCATGCCAAGAGGCCGAGCAAAGTTATCTTCGACCCAGCCAGGCCCGTCCTGAGCTCAGGCCAAACGCGCGCGCGGCATTCCCTTCAGTCCCCTCGTTGCGGGGGTGCGCGCATGAGGGGGCTGCAGCGCATTCCAAGCACTTTTCAAACGACTTTTGAGCGCTTTTCAAGAATTTTGAAATCGACGAAAGAAAAAGTTTGATGTATTATTTTTCAAAAGATTTTGGTACTGTGCGCGCTGTTAATTCAAATTAATTCGCGCGTTACGTTTATGTTGGTTTTATGCAGCGTAGTATTAAGCACGTGCGGCGCGCGTGAATATATTTTTCCAAAAACAGGTTGCAAAAAGCCACCGTGCCGTCCCAGTTTTTTGTTTCTTGTAAGATTTTGTGATCTGTCGGCTCTCCTGCGACCTGCTGTGAGCTGTCTGCGGATTCCATGAGTTAGGACTCAATTAGGAATTCTTGGATTTCATATTCATATTCTAATTAATAATACCGCCATTATCCGTAACGTCCTCCGGGTACCGATCTCAAAGCATTTCTTGTTGGACTTGGACGCTATAAACCCTGGTGGTATCTTTCCTTTATATAATTATCATAAATTTAATAATAATTTTCCCACTAGGACATGGGAGTTTCCGATTTCCCGGCCTCGCGAGTCCACCTGTGGTGAGTGAGTTTGAAAAGCAACATACGTTGTAAAACAATGATGAATTTGTTAAAATAAAAGACTTGAAATTAACAGTGTTACACGAATATGCAAATGTGAAACACGTTATCCAATAAATGTTGCCCCATTAGGAGTTCTCGACAAACGGGCGAGATGAAATCCCTGAACTTGGATTGTACAAGCATTGGTGGTATTGTGTTGAGTGAACATGTGTTAAGGAGAGCTGCTAAACTGGGTGATGGGGTTGATTGCTATTTTCTTGGGTGTGCAACTGTTACCAGTGATACCGTCACTATAACTGTTGATAGGCTCGACCAAGGGAAGGAAGCAATATCAGGTAATGATCGTGTTACTATCATCACAGCATTGTGTAATAATGTGTGTTATTTTGCTGTTTCTAATTGTTCGTGTTTCAGATGGTAAAATAATTAAAATTCCAACTATGGTTCTGCCTGGTGATATTATCATACCAGCCCACATACAAAGTGAGGAGGATACTCTTCCTTTCACTATTGAAAAATACCAATCTACATTTGAAGTAAGGAGTTGCAATTTTCAACTTTAATCATATCTATGTAATATTTCTGATCCGAGTTCTATTAGACGAATGACCTGTGTGTTAGTTGAATAACAAAGTGACACTGTGATACCTATAAATCTAGATTTCACCCTTCCCATCTAGGAACTGGAATCTCATCTACACAAAGAATCTCCGCTAAGTGAGATCTTGAAAATTCGCTGCATCGTCTCTCTAATGCCGGAGGATAATCTTGGTACCCCGCTGCGTGTGTCTTGGGAGATCGTGGCGCCATCAGTCGAGTTTTCCCTGAAACCCATAGCACCCCTTCCTTTGGCGTCAACACCAGTTACTAGAGCGCTGTGTGGTGATCTTGCTGGGGTTACTAAACACGGGTTAGTAATGGTTGTGTAGGGTTTCCAAACCAGTATCTCATAACTTTTGCAAAAGCAGGCAACTCGTTTTTAGTTGTTACTTTTAGCTATTTTCTAGTTTGCATCTGCGGCTCTAACCCTTTCTTTCTCTGTGTAGGTTTATAACGCTCGATAAAACACGGAGAGGAGTGCTAATATTGGAGGCAGACAAGACAGCACTTTCTGAAAGTCTAGTTGTTGGTTGTTGGTCCTCTCTCCCTCTCTCTCATCCTATAAACAGTAACTCCGAACACCCTCTGGGTCCTGGAACCTGGTATCGACTACTGAAATACACCTTTAAACAGGATCTAAATAGGTAGGTACTATTTGTAGTTGATATATTTGAGTTGCATTTGAGTGTTACTATATTTTTATTCTATAACTGCCCATAAAAGCAGCGACCCCTCCATGAGAGGCTCTTTGATTGATTGAAAATCATTACTAGATTTCTGCCTGCTTGTTGTATACTTAATTGCATCTAGTCCTAATATTATCCTGTGTTTCAGAGAGAGTCCAATTCCGCAGCCCTTTCTCTTGTGCCTGTTGTCAGGGGGTACAGTGTACACCTGGGAGTGCAACCCTCAAGTGATGGATAATGCTCCTCTATTCTCTCACCACAGGTAATTTCGTAAACCTTAGTGTGATTGATACTGTGTTGCTTCCGTCGTTGTTTCTATTAGTGTAGTTGATTGTGAATATAATATGCTTTTTTGAAGTTCATGAGATTAGTGTCGACCCCTCAGTACTGGCTATTGATACTGTGTGGCTACTGGGTAGGCAGAGAGAGAGAGGACTGGGGGGTTATGAGAAAGTGTGATGACTGGAGGAACGGTGTAATAATGTCATGGCAACTGGATTTTCCGTCAAATTAGCGGCCATTCATACACACGCAGACTTAATTGTCACAGAGAGAGTATCAGAAAGAAATAGGGAGAGAGGGAGAGAGAAGCACCATGGCAATGTCTGATAGACATGGGTATTGGGTATAATGGAGAACTGTGTTCGTACAGAAAGATTGAAAAGTGAGACTTGGATAATTATCGATCCCTTATCGATCACCATGACATTGAATGTCCATCCTTCATCCCCTCTCTCTTTTGTTTACAAAGACAAATATAATGCTAATTTTATTCAGGGTATCATTTCGCCATATTTCATATCACGTTACAAAAACAAATCCCCTTGGAGCTTCCCTTGGAGGTGGAAGGGTATTGAGTGAAGAAGAAAGTATATCGAGTTAGAAAATATAGTGAGTTATGTTTCACTCTACTACTACTCTACTACTCAGTATCTGTAGCGAGTTTCAGTTGATCTAGGTGGAATGCACAATTGTATTTACCGTTGCACTCTAGGAATTTGCCGAGTAGTAGCGACAAGAGGAGAATGGGAGAGAGAGGAGTATTATAAGAAGCGAGAAAGTACAGAGAGGACTATCTCTCATCTCTCTCTCTCTCTCTCTCTCTCTCTCTCATCTCTCTCTCTCTCTCACTCTCTCTCTCTCTCTCTCTCTCTCTCTCTCTCTGTCTCTCTGTCTCTCTCTCTCTCTCTCTCTCTCTCATCTCTCTCTCTCTGTTGTTGGTGGAAAGCTCTCTTGGCCTTGATGGCCACTACAGTAGGACACAATGTGTGTTTACTCCCCCTAACTAGACGTCACAAGCAGTGGGCGCGGTTAGGGATCCCTTTCAACCTTCCACCAAAATCTCCAGATCTAGCCAAACTTTTTACCCCTTTTTGGGGGGTTTTGGCCTTAATTCGGTAAACTTCACAGACCTGATTGTTTTAATTTCCTGGTCCAGCTTTTCTCACATCAATGATATGTGTTTGGTGCACGTTTACTGGGAGATTTAGTTATGTAGTGTACACAGACACTTAGCATGCAATTGCGCGACCTTTGGCACACCATGCAGCCCACATGGGGGGAGTTCTGGGCTGTGATTGGCTGAATTCATACCACGTGACCCGCTCTGTTTATCCTTATTGGTGGAAAGTCACCAAACACAGTGCACAAAGTGGGAACTTTTTCCTCCTTGATTCTTATGCAGAAGAAGGCTGAAGATGAAAAGAAGAAGAAAGTGAGAGAGATCGAGCAATATAGAGAGAAAGAGAGAGAGAGAGAGAGAGATAGAAAAGGGAACGGTTTTGTCCCAGACGTTCCTTTGCCGCATGACTTCTGCGTGCGAGATCTCAGGAAGAAGATATGGGGGTCATTTTAGGCCCGCCCACATGCGATAGGTACATGGACGGAGAAAAGAGAGAGAGAAAGAGAGAGTGAGAGAGATAGATAGGTACATGTCCATGAAAAATGAGAGAGTGTTGGAACGACAAATTGAGATATTCATAACTGTGAAAAGGGGTGAAATAAGATGAGTGGCAGTTATGATAGTCTGGAACCTGGAGTAATGAGACTGCAGTTTTTAGGAAGATTTATGAACTCGCCCTTTTTATCTTCCATTCCACCCTGATTTACTGTTCATTCTACAACTAACTTTTATATCCATCTACCCAGGTGCACGAAGTACGTTGTAGTACCAACAGAAGTTACAACTTGCGATACCACTACCTTCAAGTTCGAGACAGTACCCGAATCGTCTGACAGTGAGAGTCTCTTCCAAAAAGCTCTTTCCTCTGTCCGGGACAGAATTTGGTGAGTAAATGGTTTTTATTGTTTGTACTAGTTAGCGGGATGAGAGTGTATGGGGCAGATGGAGAGAGAGAGATAGAGATTTAAAAGAGAGAGAGAGAGAGAGAGAGAGAGATAGAGATTTAAAAGAGAGAGAGAGGGGGGGGGGGAAAGAAAAGACAGAGAGAGAGAGGGGAAGAGAGATAGGGAGGATATATAAAGATGAAATTGTTGGTGGCAGGTATTGGGGGTGGGAGGGGTCCATTTGCATGCAGCACATTGTTACAACTATCCATGTTCCGCTCCTGGTACCATACACACACACATACAGACACAAACTACTGGTATGTAGGATAGGAATTGGGAAGGGATGGAGAGAGGATGGGGGAAGGATGGAGAGAGGATGGGGATGGAGAGAGGATGGGAAGGGATGGGGATGGAGAGAGGATGGGGATGTAGAGAGGATGGGGAACCGGGAAGGGGCGGAGAGAGGATGGGGAACCGGGAAGGGGCGGAGAGAGGATGGGGAACCGGGAAGGGATAGAGAGAGGATGATTAATTAGCAAGGAACGGGGGGAAATCTATCCTTTTTTCTATTTTCAGATTATTTGTAGACTCTCCTGCAGACTCATATTCAAATACCTATCTTCCTATTCCAATTCTCTCTCCTCTGATTTCCCTCTCATAATAGTTAGAGTGGGGATCAAAGAGTTCTCTGGTTACCCTCTGGGTATCATTATAGTATCTGGAATAACATATGCCATCTTGTCCTAGCCTGCTCTCTCTCTCTCTCTCTCCTTCTTTCTTTCCCCTCTCTATCTCCCATTCTCCAGGGCCTTTTCCACAGGATCTGGTGAGAGACAAAGAGCTGGAGATGGAGAGAGATTCTTGGAATGAGAGGGGAGAGAGAGAGAGAGGGGGGAAAGAGATTCTTGAAATGAAAGGGGGAGAGAGAGAGAGTTCGAGAATCCCAGGTAGCATTTTAAAATACGATTCAATTACGGTGCGCCTGCTCTGTTACTGGTTTCCAATTATTGGACGCAACGGATACACACTGAGCAACTGTCTCAGAGGGATAGAGATGAAGAGAGAGAGATACAGGAGGAGACTAGAAGAGAGGGAGAGAGACTGGAAGAGGGGGGAGAGAGATGGATAGATACATTTCATACTAGGGCCCTAGGGGGAGGGGGGGGGGTAGCGTGTGAATTTAAAAGAGGGAAGATCCTTTGAAGTCAGATCATTTGCCAGAATCATGTTTATAACACATCTCCTCCGACAGGGAACGAAAGGAAGAGATAGAGCCGAGAGATGCACCCTCCGCAACACCTACCGCCAGCAATAAAGCACCTGCTGCCAAGCGATCCCTCTCTCCTCTCTCCATCCTAATACCCTCTATGAGCGCTTCTGTCCTTCTGGAACAACCACCAGCAATAACAACAACATCCTCACAACAACAACCAGCACCAGTTGCTTCCACACCACACTGTAACTAACGGTGATCATGGATCTAGTTCCCTTTTGAACAGGATCCCCAGCAAGATCCTCCTACCACTGCCACAACTGAGGACAGCAATAACGGATATCCACAGCACGTCTTCACAGATCCATTCAGTGAAGTGGAATATCCACCCAATGCCTTCCTCTCTCCCACCACCTGTCCCTCCTACGTTTGACCCACGGTTTCACTATGGTAACGGTAGAGCCCCAGAGGATCCGCAGTTCCACCACACCAGACAAGGATCTGATCCAGCGAGAGGAGGGGGCATGTCTCCATACCATCACCATGCTGCCTACTATCCACCTCCCCATCCTGCTTATATCGAGGCTATGAGGTTAGTTTCACATCATGTACAGTTTGGATTTTGTACAAATTACTCTGGCTAGTCCCACCATTTGTCTAACTAACTCCCTCCCCCTCGGCCTCCCTCTATCCCAGCTATTAACTCCCTCCCTCCAGGTACCAGTATCCAGGAGGATACCCCGGTTACCCAATGTACCCACACCACGTCCCCGCCTTCTACCCGCCCAACTACAGCCCTGTGAGAAAAACAAAGAAGTCATCTTCGAAAGAAAAAAGCGCCTTTAGGTAAGACATGAATTTATTATGATTGTTGTGTAAGCCGTAAGGTAACACAAAACAACAGTATGAACTTAATCACCTGCTCTCAGGAGATGCCGGATTCTTCTTAAGTAGAAAATAATAATCCCCCTCACTCTCTCTCTCTCAAAAAGGCGGCAGGATAATTTTGTCTCTCCGGGGATTTGTAGGCTATCATTGAATGATTACCCATTGTTCTTGATTCGCTCCAGGGGTATTGGGCACTTAGCACGTCTAGCAGTGTCTCTGAGGGTCATAACAAGGGAAATTAGATATCTTTTATTCGGGGATAATCTACTTTACTTTTTGCTCATATATATGGACTATTACATAAAATTTACTACTTTTTATAAATACCACCAAACTCTGAAACAACCCAACTCTCTAACCACCCATTTCCCCATCAGGTCAGTGGGCCGGTCCTCTCCTAACAAGAGATCCAACCACCGGTCTCCCTCCTCCTTCTCCTCAGCCAACAAGTCCCTCTGTTCCACTAGCACTATGAGCTCCAGAGACGAGAGCACCCCCGCCAGGTACTTGGTTACTATACTTTGTATTTGTTGGAACAAGTTGTATGTTTATCGAGTTTATCGAGTTTAAATAGTGAATAGGGGACCCATCTTCTTATATTTATTTTGTTGTGTTCATGCTACAGATTTTGATCGTGCCGCTTTATTATCTAGCTGAACCTTCTACAGGGTGTCCCATATATTCTGTGGGTCGGTTGGCGAGCTGTCACGCAAAAACGGTGATAGTTGTGTGAAAACAAACTACGGGAGTGTGCTGGATTAATTCCTTCCTAACTGATGGCTTTGTTTTTAAATTAAATTTCAAAAGTTCATTTTTCATGAATGAACATTCCTGTCATTCATTCGTGAATTCTGAAATATTGTTTACCTTGAGTAAAAAACTTTTCTTTGGCTCGAAATTATCTTTCCAATGAGCACCATAAAAATCAAATTGAAGCACCGGATCGCATGGCAGGTGAGAAAATGCAAATGCATGATTTTGGCCATTCCTGCGACTTTCAATCAGCTGTATCACCGCTACTTTCAGTTCAATCCTTTTAAAAGTTTGGGTGATCATTGGTGAAGATAAGATCTTTGCTCACAAGAAAAATCAAAGTCAAAACTCAAAGTTCATTTTTCATTTTTGGTAGTTCATTCCACTCATTCAGGAACAAACATCCCTAAAGTGACGAAAAGGTTTGGGTTTTGTTTGGCCCATGTCCTGAAACGACAGAGAGGTGTGAAAACGTGTTTCCGGGCTAGTTAGTGGGTGTCCATGTGATCATTATGATATCTGACACCTGTGCTGAGCCATAATTAAGAGATTAAGAGATTTCTCAAATTCAAACATGGGATACGAGTATTCTGCGATTGGTATCGTGCACCAATAACAAGAGATCCCATAGCACCTCAAAAATTATGATTAGCTAAATGAAATGAGTTGATTCACGCTTGAAAATGTTCGTTTAGTCCGAATTTACATTGGTTTTAATCTTTTCAATCGTAAATCAACTCATTTTTAGCTAATCATAATTTTTGAGGTGCTATGGGATCTCTTGTTATTGGTGCACGATACCAATCGCAGAATACTCGTATCCCATGTTTGAATTTGAGAAAATCTCTTAATTATGGCTCAGCAAAGGTGTCAGATATCATAATGATCACATGGACACCCACTAACTAGCCCGGAAACACGTTTTCACACCTCTCTGTCGTTTCAGGACATGGGCCAAACAAAACCCAAACCTTTTCGTCACTTTAGGGATGTTTGTTCCTGAATGAGTGGAATGAACTACCAAAAATGAAAAATGAACTTTGAGTTTTGACCTTGATTTTTCTTGTGAGCAAAGATCTTATCTTCACCAATGTTCACCCAAACTTTTAAAAGGATTGAACTGAAAGTAGCGGTGATACAGCTGATTGAAAGTCGCAGGAATGGCCAAAATCATGCATTTGCATTTTCTCACCTGCCATGCGATCCGGTGCTTCAATTTGATTTTTATGGTGCTCATTGGAAAGATAATTTCGAGCCAAAGAAAAGTTTTTTACTCAAGGTAAACAATATTTCAGAATTCACGAATGAATGACAGGAATGTTCATTCATGAAAAATGAACTTTTGAAATTTAATTTAAAAACAAAGCCATCAGTTAGGAAGGAATTAATCCAGCACACTCCCGTAGTTTGTTTTCACACAACTATCACCGTTTTTGCGTGACAGCTCGCCAACCGACCCACAGAATATATGGGACACCCTGTAGAAACATTTCCATATACAGTCGGACCCCGATTTACCGGGATGCTCGGGGGAAAGGGTTTTGCCCGGTAAATCGGGGTGCCCGGTATATCGGGGTCAAATACTGTTAATTTCCTATTTCGGGGGAAGATTATTCTCCCGGTAAATCGGGGTTCCGGTAAATCGGGGCCCGGTAAATCGGGGTCCGACTGTATTTCTATATGTTACCAATGTGGTAAGATAAGACCCGCCTCAATTATGGTAGTCGTGATAAAATATCCATCCTATAGGGTCCAGGGGACAGAAAATATATCCACCGCTAGTGCACTTTCAATGTTTCTTGTTCCTTCTTTATTCATTTCTAAATCTCAACAATCCTAATATCCCCTCCCTTCTATTAATTTCTAAAACAATATGTCATATCCCCTTCCTTCTCCAGCGTGCGAAGTAGAGGATCCAAGCGGACCCCTGGAACTAAAAAGCCACAAGACTCGACACCCCGATCACTAAAGAGTAGTGCCAGTAGTACCGCTCTCTCAGAGAGTAGGCGGAAACAAAACTGTATACGTGACGTATTGGATAAATCTGCAAACAGTAGTAAGTATATATTTGGAGGTGGGCCAATATTTCCGGGGGTATAAATAACAACGAGCCCCCTCTCTTTTTATAGCCTGCGGATATTTGCACTATCGATCCTCTTGATACCCCCAGCCTCTCTTTTCTACTATTTTACCCCTTCTCTAATTGTCTAATATTTTAATCCACCCTTTCTTCTCAACCCCACGGCCCACACACAGACACACATTGATATTTTATCCTCCCACTCAGCCCGAAGCAGCAGAACGACCTCTTCCCAAAGTGACACTACTGCCTCGATAAGTGTTAAGGCCCTGAAGATGTTGACTCTTCAAAAGAGGCAACTTGACCATCTCCAAGAACAGGTAAACATCCCCCTCCCCCCCCCCCTCCCCCGGGTTATGGAAACCTCTCGGTATCAATGACAGAAAGATAGAGACCGGTGCATACAACTTATTAATCGCATTTGGATCTCTAACTTAATCGCTGTCCCAACATGCGAGTGTGCCCTCATAACAATGAGATAGAGAGAGAGAGAGAGAGAGAGAGAGAGAGAGAGAGAGAGAGAGAGAGAGAGAGAGAGAGAGAGAGAGAGAGAGAGAGAGAGAGAGAGAGAGAGAGAGAGAGAGAGAGAGAGAGAGAGAGAGATAGATTCCTATCTTTCTCTCACCTGTTGTAAGCCACCTGAGACCCGCTGCAGCAGTCGCCAGTATGTGTCCCCCACCACTGCTGGTTTTGGAGCTGCGAACCAGCGCGCGAAATACGAAATACGCGATTAGATTTTTGACTTGGCTGTGTTTAAAGTTGATAGTTTCAGCAGTGGGTGAATGGCGCGCAGGGTGAGACTCGCCGCGCAGCATGCTAGAACGGTTACAGCACTCAGTGTGTGTTGTGTTTGCACCTTGTTGTTGCATAACACACTTGTATTTCAGGTTGCATTACTGATGAAAAGTACACACACGCCACCAATTAAATCAACCACCTTGGACTAGAAACATCGAGTGCATGAGAGAGCAGATGGATCTTCTGGAGAGGCAGATTGACAAGGTTAAAATGGCACACTTGTTAACTACTAATAGGTTTCAAACCTAGACACAATGTCCTAACTTCTAACATGTTTCTCTAACACGTCTGCAATCTCCCAGGGAGGTGCAACACCATCTGACACAGTTGAGGTTGGGTGCGGAACTGGAAACTCTCTAATTCTACACGAGGAAACAGGAACCAACATGACACAATGTCAGGCACAATCTACTAGTGTCCAATGTTCGAACATACAAGATGAGAGTGAGAGCAGCAGCGTTAGTTTTTATCTGAAGTACAAGGAAAACACTGATCCCCAGAAAAGCTGTAATGGGTGGAACGGTAACTTGACAGGTGAGGTTTTCTTGTGTTTTGTAATGATCATACCTCTAATTTGAACACTGAATATTACAATGATTCTACCTTAAAATGATTATCATCTGTCAACTAAATCTCTCCATCCTTCAGATAATTTCAACTCCAAAGAAGTGTCCGGGTTGTCATCCAACAGTTTCAATAACAACACCCTCCCTGCTGGAAACTACAGAACTGGAGGAGACAATAGGGAGATATTCCAGCACCCTAAAATCCAGCCTCCCTCCCACTCTATCTACAACAGCGTCTACATCAGCTCGGCAGATCTATCTGGTGAAGTTGAGGATTCGGTTGTGATCTCACCCAAAAAACCGGCCGAGTTTTCTGTGGCTAGTCGGAAGTATTTGGAGAAATACTATTTGAGAGAGGTGTCCCCGCCTACTAAGCACGTGGACGAGGGAAGGAAGAGACTGGGATCGTTACGACTGAAGGACTAATTGTTATTAGAGTTTTCTAGACCGATAGTATAGAGAGTTATTTATAGTATATGTGAGTGAGTTATAAATTGGTCTTTATGTGTATAATAGCACATATTGCATGGTGTATCACAGACTATTATAACATTCCCACACGATTGATGTGACTGTATGAGTTATAAAGAGATAAAGTACTCCCCAAACTACTATGTCCCTCTCTCGGGTTTTGTGAAATTTCCCACGGTCATAATTCCACTGGGGGGGGGGGGTTATCATGGTGACAAATGGTGACAGATGGTGACAAATGGTGACTCATCTGACCATTTAGAGTATGTCACCATGACCATTTGTCACCATTTGTCACCATTTATCTCCATTTGTCACCATTTGTCACCATTTGTCTCCATTTTTTGACGAAATATGCGGATTTTGGCAGAATTTCTTTAAAATTTTTAAAGAAATTTGATTAAAATTTTTAATTTCTTTAGACCGATATATTTGTTCATAAGTTGTTAACATGGCCATTCCAGATCGGCTAGTAGTGTTTTAGACCGCTAAAACTTCCCGAAAGTCACGTTTAGGGTGTACCTCCCTCGCACAACACATAAAAGCGCAATTAACCACCTGTGACCCCTTAATTACATCCAATCGACTTGAAACTTGGTAGAAGTGTCCCCCAGTGTCCCATAACATCATATTATGTCCCATAACATCATATTATGCCTGTAGGAAGCTCCAGAGAGAATGGTGACAAATGGTGACTCATCTCAAAATTTTGGTCATGTCACCATCACCATTTGTCACCATATGTCACCATTTGTCACCATTTGTCACCATGATTACCCCCCCATTCCACTCCCTGATGAGATAAAGACTTGAAATTTGTTTTGTAGGAAGAACTTGACATGATCTCCTCACAAAACAAATTTCAAGTCTCTATCTCATCAGGGGGTGGAGCTATGGCTGTCTAAAATCCTTGCCATGCTACGCAGTCTGTCTATCGGCACTTAAGCTTACGCTCGCCCTTCGGGCTCGCGTAAGCTCGCACCGGGCCTTCGGCCCGGTGTGAGAGCTGACAGACAAGCAACATGTCAATAAAATCCGGTCGTGCGCAGCAAGGGACATAATAGTTTGGGAGGACCTTTAGTAAGCTAGGTTTTTATGTGAGACAACAGTTTTTACGTTTCTTGATATGTATTTCAATGGCAGCTATATGTTAACGATCTAGCTTTGGTATATGCTTTATTATAAAACTGTGGTTATTCCTGTTGTTATTGAGAGATGCACGCTGCCATCTGTCAAACAGATGTTCTACAACTTCAATAGCATCAATTTGATGACTCATTATATTTGCTATAATTATTAAAAATAGCAGCGTGCATCTCCAGTGTCAATTGTCAAATAGAGAGGTTCAGATGATGCCACTGCGCCCATCGGATCTGAGACTTTTGGTAGAGCCCTGTCTGGCGGCGCCAGACCCCCATTTGATTTTAAAATCTGAGCACGCGACAGTGCACTCAGATGGGGTCGCGGCGCCAGACAGGTAGAAGAGCCGGGGCATGACCCGAGTATAACAGGAGATAATGGTTGGGCACCGTAGATACTTGTTAGAGTGATAGACCCTTCATATATATATATTCACTGTCAGTGCGATATACCGGTCCAGTTATCACTAATACTGGACAGCCTGACCAGTGGTCAGGTTCTGTGTTGTTCAAACGGAGAGTTGAACAAGACAAGTTCTGAGCACGATCACACGATGCATGACTCGCGGAGAATAGGGTCAGGCCAACGCTCTGAGTTCTGACAGCCCCTCCATCAGTTACTTGTTTCCCTTAGTCGGTCAAACGGAAACACGGTGTATTTATATTGGGTATTGTATGTAATTCTGTTAACAATAACATCGGTCAAATAAACACGGTACAGACACGTGTGCCTGGTTTGAGATTATAACACGTCCCTAACACAACACAATGCACGGACACACAACAGTCTAACACACTCACACACTGTCAGGCCAAAGCTCTGACAGCTCACACATTCATGACTGTGTGAGTTAGTGTGACTACTGACTAGTCACACACACTAACTCACTCACTCACACATACAGATCTCACTCCCACGTCACCCTGTAGCTGCACTGCAGCATTTTGTTGAAAAACTAGCTCACTTCCCATTTAAATACTCGAATCTCCATATAATATACTACATAGCTTGGTCCCCTCTCTAATCTCCATATAATATACTAAAGCATCTAGCAGTATTATCTCTATACACAAACAATGAAATGAAACTCAACCAGCATAAAAACTCTCTCTCTCTCTCTCTCTCGTCCCTCTATTTCCTGTTCTTGAGTTGGTTACTAAGCCACTCTAGACCCTCGTAGAGGCCGTCCCCACTAGTGGCACAGGTAGCCTGTATGTACCAGGTCTTGTTTCTGAGAGAGTGAAGTCCCAACTTGTCTGTAACTTCAGCTGCATTCATGGCGTTAGGGAGATCCTGAGGAAGAGAAGAGGGTTTACGGGCCGGAGAGTGTGGGGGTTCATGGGGGGAGAGAAGATGGGGTTGAGATTATGGGGGTTAAGATTCTGGAGTTGTGCAGGGTCTCGTTACAGTGCTGCTTGTAGTCAAATTACCGTAATGGAAAATACAGTAAGGAGCCGCGCACGGTGCATAACGCGCGGCAAAAAGTGCATGTGTTCAGCATGTACTAGCGCCCTGATTGGCCACGGTTGCGCGTCGTCTTACTGTATCTTCGTTTTCCATTACCGTTTTCCCACTACAAGCGACCGTGATAATCAGCACAATTACCTGTTTGTTAGCAAAACAGAGAAGGACAGCATCTCTGAGCTCATCCTCATTCAGCATCTTGTTAAGCTCATCCCTGGCCTCGTTAACTCGCTCCCTGTCATTACTGTCTATCACAAAGATCAAACCTAGAATGATGCGGGTTAGTGTCAAGTGATGCCCAAATATAGTACTAGCAACCACGTGATGATGTAGCGTGATTTGGAACTTGTCAGGTACTTTGCATGAACATCAAACTATATTGACCTTGGGTGTTCTGGAAGTAATGTCTCCACAGGGGCCTGATCTTGTCCTGACCACCAACATCCCACACTGTGAAACTGAGGGGTGAAGGAGGGTGTTAGTTGAGACAAGGGGGATGTTAGTTTAAAGGGCTATGTTAGTTGAGAGTTGAGACCTTATTTGGCATGACGTCGAAATTCGAATACTACGGCAGCAGCTGCAGAGTGCACTAGTGCTGCAGAGTGCTGCAGGGGGATAACTACATTACCAATCCCCTCAATTTATACCCCAGCCCATCTCAATACTCATAATCCTAAGTTACACACTGCACATAACGCAATTGCACCGAAAAAGGGCCCGGCACCTCGATATGAGATAAAGCTGTTACCTGATGTTTTTGTATTCTACAGTCTCCACATTGAATCCAATGGTAGGAATAGTGGTGACAATCTCTCCCAGCTTTAGTTTGTACAGGATTGTAGTTTTACCAGAGGCATCGAGCCCAACCATAAGGATTCTCATCTCCTTCTTTCCGAGGAGAGAGGAGAGGGCGTCTGTCAGGGCACCTAGTACTTGACCCATGTTGCTAGTGTGGGAGAGTTGAGGGTTATAATTGGGGAATGGGGTTATAACTGAAGATTCAATATCATTCTATCGAAAAATCACAATTCAATACAAAATTACAAATCATAATATCATTTTCAACCTATCTGAATCATCTGATTTAAAAATAAAAATGGCCGGTGCGTCTGAATAAGAAATGTACAAAAAGCTGTGACAAAATATACAAAATAAGGTATAAAACTGTTAATAAACATTGTCCCGGAGAGTATTAATAGATTCCATGACCCACTCAATCCCCTTCCTTCTCTCCACTCCATCCCAGCACCCCTGCATTAGCTCATTCACCGCCTTGGTCCACCCGTCCCCTCCCCTAAACAATACCGGTCTCTGTGTTGCATCCCTTGTAAAGAATTCTCCCATCATCTCCAGGTTGATCGGCCGGGCCTTGCTAACCAACACCCCTCCCCACAATATGGTCTTGTCTTGTTTATGAAACTTGAGGTTTAACGACTTGCACAGCTCTCGTATCAGCGGTACATGCGTGCTGGTACTACACAAAACCTGTTTTCTCATCTGTCCAATATCAGTAGTGAGGACTGAGGATTGGGTTGCGTGGGAGATAAGTGGGACTCCCTGTTCCCCCAGTGCATTGATACTGTGTCTACACTGGGCCCACGTGGTACACTCCCAGATCAACAGACCCAGGGTGTAGATATCATGGGACATGTATTGGTTAAGTGTGAATGGGGGAACTCCTAGTACTATCTCCGGCGCTAGGTAGGGAGGTGTTCCGAAGGCTTTACTAGCGAATACTTGGGGAGGGAAATCTCGATCTACGGCGTGATCAAAATCACCTATTTTAGGGACCGGTACACCTAGTTCCCATTGCACCATAACATTATCCGTCTTTAGATCCCTGTGCGATATGTTGAGGGAGTGAATGTATTTCAGACCTTGAGCAACACCCGTCAGGAGATCGGTTATGTATTGCCGAGTCATATCGTGGCCTCTAGTCAGAAGAAAGGAATGTAAGTTACCCGCCTGACACAACTCCATACAGTAGAAGAGTGCAGGGGGTGTCAGGGGAGTGAGAGTTGATGGAATCTTAATCTCAGGTTTGTTCCCCATTTTACACCAAAGATAACTGACAATGTTATCATGCTGTAGACCACTGTGTAGCTGTATTTCAAAAGGGTTCAGACACTCCTTCAGAAACCCTGTGTTATCATTACTCCAAGATATTTTAGACAGGAACATCTTTCTGTGTGGGACCATACTGACACAAGTCACCAAGTCCGGGAGCATGGATACAGCATTACCTCCCATCCCTACTGCTGATAGGACAAGAGAGGAAGAGGGGGCAGCGAGACGGGATGAAAAGTAGTACTGGAAGTTCTTGATCACTGAAGTGTGATCTTGGTCGTCAGGTTCTTGTTGTTTCTTTCCCCTGCTGTACAAGACTATCAGATTCCCAATAAAGAAGGCAACATTCAGGGCAAGCAGAAAAGATAAAGCAAGAAGGATTTCCGTTTGCTGTCTCTGATCGTCAGTAAACATGGTATGAGCAAACACACACTACACGCACAGTGCAGTTGCAGAAGAAGGCAGCAAGATCGGTCGGTCGGTTTGTGTGTAGGCTGGAGCAATACTTAGGCAATACCTCGCTCCAAATATGGAATAATCGGTCTCGCGCGGCGCGTGACGCGCACGAAAATGCTGTACTTTGCACTTAACGACGCGCAGCAAATGTAGTTCTTTTTGCGTTTCTCGCCGGTTGTTTGGTACCTCTCAGACGGTCATACACACACAGGGCCCGATTTGTGAAAAACACACAGCCCCATTTCCCGACTGCCCTTACTTTATGCTATAATTCATTATTTATTGCTAATTTATGCTGCTCTTTATTGATTTGCTCATTTTCACATGTTTTGACAATGATTGTTTACACTCCGACTCCCACTTTTCTGAAAACAGTATGTTGCTACCCTTGATATTACCCCGTGCTATTTCTCTCTGATAATTGCTATCACTGTTAACATCCTACTATTATAGACTATGACACATATCGAGTTAGCGGCACTATTTCCTGAAGTGGACGGATCCACCCCTCTCTCAGCTGGAACCTCAACCCGACCCCAACCATCTCTCATACTAGTGCTGTCATCTACCTCAAAATCAAAGGAAATCCAGTCAGATCTCACGAAACTAGGAATTTCCTGTTATTTTGAAAACTCTGGCAATCGAACATTTGCCTGCCTATATCTAAATGAGAAGAGTGCTTCTGATCTAGCTGAGAAGTTCTGTTATCATGTTCCAACCCGAACAATAAACGTCTCCAAGGGTGCGTGGTGGGACAAGGTCTACTCGCTGTGGCAGTATGGTAGTTTCTGTTATGCTGGCTATTACACCCTCTCTGTTCCATACACCAGGGATCTAGGTGCTAGAAGTGAACTAAGTACAGTGAGGGTACAAGCAGAACTAATAGAGGCCACTCTGAGAGAAGCTGGGTTTCTGGAGGGGTGGTCAGAGCATGTAATGGATACATTCGTCCCCCACACTCCCTCAGTCGACACATTAATGGGCGACTCCAGGTTGTTTCCCCTTCATTCCTTCAGAGACTACTTCGGTGAGGAGCTGGCTTACGTGTACGGGTGGAGTAACTTCTGGGTGGTTCGAGGTCTCCTCCCTATCTCTCTATTCGCTGTCCTGTCCTTCATCTATGGGTTGGTAGAGGTGGCTAACAAGCACAACAAAGTGCTGCTTGGGGAGGTCAGTAGCTTCTGGAAGATTATTAGACTCCTAATTAACCACCCCATGACAGACGCGTATGCCATGTTCATGGTATTGTGGGCGGCTGTCTGCCAATACTCGTGGTCTAAATCCCAGCCCAAACTGGGGATACAATGGGGAGTTAGTACCTACAACCTAGAGGAGCACACACTAAGGAGGGGAAAGAAGCGACCTGTAATGATTCCTAAACTACTGATTTCAATGTTGGGGTTTATCTTTGCAGCCGTTATTGGCTCAGCCCTGTTTGTCCTGACTGAGATTGTAATGAGAGTGATGCTGAATAAACTGGAGTTCAAAGGGATGATAAACGAGTATAAGACAACTATAATATCTTTCATTTGTTCCCTATTCTACTCTGTCCTGAACATTATATCCAGTATCTGGTTAATTCCCATCTGTTCCAGATTCCTCACAGATCTAGAACACCACAGATTCCTTTCCTTCTACAACTCCAGTTTGGTACTCAAAGTGACCGGATATAACCTTGTCTCCTCCTATTTCTACCTGGCCTATCTCACATTTGATATCAACAGATGGTTAGCAGACCAACTAGATACAGATCTAGATGCAGGACTGGACGACTGTAAGAACGGGATATGTTCTATCACCATCATCCAACAACTAGTTATCCAAATGTTAGTCCTCCGTCTAGTTCCACTGGGTAAAGCATTCTGTATGTGGTTGTACAGTGTAGTGGTCAAGTCCCGTGATACTACAAGTACAACATCCCCTACAAGTTCACATGATCTCAGCTACATTCTGGAGAACTACCAAAGTGCCAGGAACACAACCACAATATTCAACATGAGTGATAGAGTCCTGATGTATGGGTATGTGGTGATATTCTCCTACCATTTCCCACCAGCAGCTCCCCTGGCCCTGTTGTTGGAGGTGCTAGTTACCAAATTAGAGATACAACTCCTCACCCGATCTCAGAGACCCAGTCCCCGGAGATGCAGCAATATGGAAACTTGGGATGGGGTGGTGTATCTTATAAACACTATCGGTATCCTAACTAACTCGTTTCTCTTTTCTAAGATGGTGGCAGATGGTAGTAGCAGTGTGTTACTGATTGTTCAGAACTGTCTAGTGGTTTTGTGTACCCTGATATTTGTACAGAAGCATAGTGCGGGGGATGGGGTTCAGCATATGTTGCATAGACAACACAACGCTACTGCTGCACGTGTCGACAAACAACAGGCAACCACCTTGTGAAGGATGATGACGACACAATGTGGGTACAATGGCGACACAATGTGGACAAAATGACGACACAATGTGGATACAATGACGACACAATGTGAATACAATGACGACACAATGTGAATACAATGACGACACAATGTGGATACAATGACGACACAATGTGTGGATACAATGACGACACAATGTGTGGATACAATGACGACACAATGTGGATACAATGACGACACAATGTGGATACAATGACGACACAATGTGTGGATACAATGACGACACAATGTGGATACAATGACGACACAGTGTGGATACAATGACGACACAATGTGGATACAATGACGACACAATGTGAATACAATGACGACACAATGTGGATACAATGACGACACAATGTGTGGATACAATGACGACACAATGTGTGGATACAATGACGACACAATGTGGATACAATGACGACACAATGTGGATACAATGACGACACAATGTGTGGATACAATGACGACACAATGTGGATACAATGACGACACAGTGTGGATACAATGACGACACAATGTGGATACAATGACGACACAATGTGGATACAATGACGACACAATGTGGATACAATGACGACACAATGTGGATACAATGACGACACAATGTGGATACAATGACGACACAATGTGGATACAATGACGACACAATGTGGATACAATGACGACACAATGTGGATACAATGACGACACAATGTGGATACAATGACGACACAATGTGGGTACAATGACGACACAGTGTGGATACAATGACGACACAATGTGGATACAATGACGACACAATGTGGATACAATGACGACACAATGTGGATACAATGACGACACAATGTGGATACAATGACGACACAATGTGGATACAATGACGACACAATGTGGGTACAATGACGACACAGTGTGGATACAATGACGACACAATGTGGATACAATGACGACACAATGTGGATACAATGACGACACAATGTGGATACAATGACGACACAATGTGGATACAATGACGACACAATGTGGATACAATGACGACATAATGTGGATACAATGACGACATAATGTGGATACAATGACGACACAATGTGGATACAATGACGACACAATGTGTATACAATGACGACACAATGTGGATACAATGACGACACAATGTGGGTACAATGACGACACAATGTGGATACAATGACGACACAATGTGGATACAATGACGACACAATGTGGATACAATGACGACACAACGTGTGGATACAATGACGACACAATGTGGATACAATGACGACACAATGTGGATACAATGACGACACAATGTGGATACAATGACGACATAATGTGGATACAATGACGACATAATGTGGATACAATGACGACACAATGTGGATACAATGACGACACAATGTGGATACAATGACGACACAATGTGGATACAATGACGACACAATGTGGATACAATGACGACACAATGTGTGGATACAATGACGACACAATGTGGATACAATGACGACATAATGTGGATACAATGACGACACAATGTGGATACAATGACGACACAATGTGTGGATACAATGACGACACAATGTGGATACAATGACGACACAATGTGGATACAATGACGACACAATGTGGATACAATGACGACACAATGTGGATACAATGACGACACAATGTGGATACAATGACGACACAATGTGGATACAATGACGACACAATGTGGATACAATGACGACACAATGTGGATACAATGACGACACAATGTGGATACAATGACGACACAATGTGGATACAATGACGACACAATGTGGATACAATGACGACACAATGTGGATACAATGACGACACAATGTGGATACAATGACGACACAATGTGGATACAATGACGACACAATGTGGATACAATGACGACACAATGTGGATACAATGACGACACAATGTGGATACAATGACGACACAATGTGGATACAATGACGACACAATGTGGATACAATGACGACACAATGTGGATACAATGACGACACAATGTGGATACAATGACGACACAATGTGGATACAATGACGACACAATGTGGATACAATGACGACACAATGTGTGGATACAATGACGACACAATGTGGATACAATGACGACATAATGTGGATACAATGACGACACAATGTGGATACAATGACGACACAATGTGTGGATACAATGACGACACTATGTGTGGATACAATGACGACACTATGTGTGGATACAATGACGACACAATGTGGATACAATGACGACACAATGTGGATACAATGACGACATAATGTGGATACAATGACGACATAATGTGGATACAATGACGACACAATGTGGATACAATGACGACACAATGCGGATACAATGACGACACTATGTGGATACAATGACGACACAATGTGGATACAATGACGACACAATGTGGACAAAATGACGACACAATGTGGATACAATGACGACACAATGTGAATACAATGACGACACAATGTGAATACAATGACGACACAATGTGGATACAATGACGACACAATGTGTGGATACAATGACGACACAATGTGTGGATACAATGACGACACAATGTGGATACAATGACGACACAATGTGGATACAATGACGACACAATGTGTGGATACAATGACGACACAATGTGGATACAATGACGACACAGTGTGGATACAATGACGACACAATGTGGATACAATGACGACACAATGTGGATACAATGACGACACAATGTGGATACAATGACGACACAATGTGGATACAATGACGACACAATGTGTGGATACAATGACGACACAATGTGGATACAATGACGACACAATGTGGATACAATGTTGATACAATGTGGATACAATGACGACACAATGTGGATACAATGACGACACGATACATGTGGATACAATGACGACACAATGTGGATACAATGACGACACAATGTGGATACAATGACGACACAATGTGGATACAATGACGACACAATGTGGATACAATGACGACATAATGTGGATACAATGACGACACAATGTGGATACAATGACGACACAATGTGTGGATACAATGACGACACTATGTGTGGATACAATGACGACACTATGTGTGGATACAATGACGACACAATGTGGATACAATGACGACACAATGTGGATACAATGACGACATAATGTGGATACAATGACGACATAATGTGGATACAATGACGACACAATGTGGATACAATGACGACACAATGCGGATACAATGACGACACTATGTGGATACAATGACGACACAATGTGGATACAATGACGACACAATGTGGATACAATGACGACACAATGTGTGGATACAATGACGACACAATGTGGATACAATGACGACACAATGTGGATACAATGACGACACAATGTGGATACAATGACGACACAATGTGGATACAATGACGACACTATGTGTGGATACAATGACGACACAATGTGGATACAATGACGACACAATGTGGATACAATGACGACATAATGTGGATACAATGACGACATAATGTGGATACAATGACGACACAATGTGGATACAATGACGACACAATGCGGATACAATGACGACACTATGTGGATACAATGACGGCACAATGTGGATACAATGACGACACAATGTGGATACAATGACGACACAATGTGGATACAATGACGACACAATGTGGATACAATGACGACACAATGTGGATACAATGACGACACAATGTGTGGATACAATGACGACACAATGTGGATACAATGACGACACAATGTGGATACAATGACGACACAATGTGGATACAATGACGACACAATGATAACTCACCAGCACTGTAATGTATAATTGGCCATCTTTCTAAAGGGGTAGGAGGGTTGAGGAACTGTGTGTTGCATGGTGAATGAAGTGTGCGGAGAAATGAAAGACGATTTTTAAAGATGATGTATTATCATTATGGGCATGTTTACACGTCCTACATTGTATTGGGGGGGGGGGGATTGCATGTATAAATAATGAAGTGTGTATTGTGTGTGTACTTGGTGTGTGGGATTGTGTGTGAACTGTTTTATAGATTTCTGTTTTAACAAACTCTGTTCCAAAATGCAAAACAAAAGGCGGTGTTTTATTGGAAACTATAAAACAAATTGGGATGGTATACATGGTAATACACTGGGTGTAGCATGTCCTGTCAGGGTCTCAACTCGCGTCTACACAGTGAGTTCTCTAGTTTGTATCAGACACCCTCAATTCACTCAGATAATAATTCTGAAAAGTGTGGAGTGCAAACTAGACAAACTGGTAGACGTGGGGGGCGGGACTGACAATATGTTTCACTGTTCAAGTAAAAAGGGTGATGAGGAATATATAATTGTGTAAAAAACATCACCACTATACTCAGATTATATAGAATTATATATATCACGATATAGAAGTTGGAGGAATGTAATTAGTGTGTTATCCAACTCATTCATTCTGCTCTAGCAAAGCTTGGAATCTCGGCACTCACGCCTCATCTCTCTCTCTCTCTCTCTCACAAATTTAAATAAAGTGTACAAAGTAAAAACATGGGGGGAACAAACAAATAAGTTACCTAGATCTCTCTACCCGACACACCATATAAGGGAGGAACTATATTGATATAGTGGGTCAAGTCACACCTTATATCTGAACAATCTTCAAGCGACCATTATCTTCTGAACAAAAATAGTTCGATTTTAAATAACAATTCCCAAAACAGAGTCCTCACTATGTCCTCACAAGTCAAGGGACACGTAGGGTAGAATAACGTATCTGGGAACATCTTCATTCTCTTGCTGACTGCTGCTTTTGATTGGGATGGTATCTGTCCAAGGGTAGATGGTATCTTGATACTGTACCCCCTCCTTACTGGATGTTATACTGACTGGCGGTTCAGGGTGGCCCTCTATACCGTTCTCTTCTTTATGGTGGCCGTTTGTCTGGAGAGGAAGGAGGGGTTAGAGAGGGTGAGAGAGAGAGAGAGAGAGAGAGAGAGAGAGAGAGAGAGAGAGAGAGAGAGAGAGAGAGAGAGAGAGAGAGAGAGAGAGAGAGAGAGAGAGAGATATAGAGAGAGAGAGAGAGAGAGGGAGAGGGTGATGAGAAAGATTGAGACTTGAGCATGATAGGGAATAGAATGTGAACAAGAAATGGGACAGAAGAAGACTGCCACATCCATAACACAAAAGGCTGAGCCAAGATATCGGGAGAGAAGAGAGGGAACAGGGGGAAGGGGGAGAAAGGGGAGGACAGAGGGGGCGGAAAGGGGGCAAGATAGGAAGAGGGGCAAGGGAGCCGAGGGATGGGAAGAAGAGAGGGCGAGGAACTCCTTCCTCCGAGAAAGTGACATACCATGATGATTGGAGTTGCATCTCTTGAATCACAATCCAGGGAGATGGGTGTGTCTGATCGGGCTCCAACAGGTGTACTCTCTCTTGAGTCATCTCTCTTCTTTCTTCTGAACCCATTGGCAAGTTCAGGCTGCAGGAGAGAGAGGGGAGTCACGTACAGATAGGGATATATGATCACGTACTGCAGCAGGTTATAGGGTTGGAATATTACAGTGGGGGGAGGGGGGGGGGTGATAAAGGGGTATGGGCACAATGCACATGTATAACTAGGGTAGAACTCTATTTCTATCTCATTCCTCTCTCTCTTGGAATTATTATTATTCTCACCCTGGATGAAGTTAGAAGTTTCTTCCACTTTTTAACCAGAGACCGAGCCTTGTTAGCTATATCTGGTTCTGTACTGTTCTTTCTAATCAGGTTCACGAACCTTCCTAGTCGTGTTCGCTGAAAATACATAATGTTACAGTTACACACGGCAAAGTAAATAAGGGATGATACCTCACAAACATAAAGGGAACAGAAACATCTCAAGATAACGCCCCTCCCCTCTCTCACACTTCCCCCTCCCGTCTCTCTCACTGCCTGCTTTTACCTCTAATTCCTCTGTGGTGATATCGAGACTGAGCAGCTGGGTTATGATTTCCAAAACAACTGAGTTATCTATTACCTGCAAATGACAGGGGGTAACGGCAGGCGGAATTTTATATAAAAATAAAGAGCTCAGACAGGGTTGCAATATACTCGTACCTGACCCTGTGCATCGATGGCGTTACATAGTTTAAGCTTGAGAATGTCCAAATTGACAGTCATACCCCAAAGCGAGGCGACAAGACATCATACGAAAGCGATCGCATCGACCGTGGCCTGACCTACCGGCCGCCCGCTCTCTACATTTGTGGGAGAGAGTACTCGCCCTCTCTCCTAGCTTACATCCCATTGGTGTAATTTCATCCAGTGCGGAAACTTCAAAAGACATAAACTGAGTCGCGCGCAATTTAATGCAAAACACGCGCGCGTTTGTGCAAAAATGGAATTGCGCGTACGAAAACAGCCGATTTTCACTGAATTTGGATGGGGGACCTCTCATGGCCAGGTACTCCCCCACCTGAGACAGGGGAGGAAGAGTTGTTGAGGAAGGGGTGGGGGAGGTACTGGTAGAGTGGAAAAGGGAAGAGAAGACGAAAAAATTAAAAGGGACTAGGAGTTGCTGGGACTGGGAGGGAGTCTGACTCTCCCTCCCTCTCAGACTCTGAGTCAGAGGGAGTATGTCACACTGTGACACAGTGTTACTGTGAATCATATCATGTGACTCACACATTGACATGTTCCTTGTCTGTCAGCTCTCACACCGGGCCGAAGGCCCGGTGCGAGCTTACGCGAGCCCGAAGGGCGAGCGTAAGCGATAGACAGACAGCGATAGACAGACTGCGTAGCATGGCAACTCACACAGGGGTGAATAGTTTAAAAAATGGACTGCACGTTTCCTCTGAATTCCGAGGAAACGTACAGTCCATTTCAGCTGAAATGAGAGCAAATAGAAAGAGTTTCTTGTCGAGTAAGTTACTCAATAACGGTCTCAATTATAATTTCACAGTTTATATTTTTCTCAAATTATACGATCTGTTCTGAGTAGTGAGTGTTTCCTTATTTACATTCACGCAGCTGCCAGTGTCTCTCTATCTCTCTCTCTCTCTGTTTATACTGTCACTGATAATCCCACTCCACCCTGATCCAGCTAAATGTTTCCCTCAGCTCAGTCTCCTTTGCTTCAAAATTGTTCCTCAACCTGCATCTCCTCTGCCTCATCAGGAACTTCAGGGGCAGCAGCAGCAGAGTTACCAGCTGCAGAGTTACCAGCCTCAGGGGTGACACGGGCCGTTGTGTTGAGCATTATACGCCTTGAACTCATCTGAGATCTCAGGGATCTCCTGCTCTTTCGTTCCTGAAACAAGGGGGTTTCAGTCGGCAATGGTAGTGCAGAGAAGTCACTGAACTGGCAAGCGCAAAGATGACCAGTATAATGATAAAGGGTTTAACAAGTATATGTCTAGTTTGTAGGTTTACCTTGATCCCTGATTTGGTAAATTTGATGATGACTGTTACAAAGCCTGCCATCCACACCACCACTAGTATTATGTGGAGTACAAACAGTGTGTAGTCAAAGGCTGTAGTGTCCTGAGATATTAGTTATCAGCAGATATAGTGATTTGTAACCTAGCGGTGCTAATCCGATCATAACCAGGGCCCAGCCGGACAAGAAATCAAGTTAGTTTACAATTTTTCAGTTGTTTTCCATGGGTGGTACATCTAGTATTTACCTACTACCTGTACCCTAGAATATTCAGGAAATACACGGTCGCTTGTAGTGGGAAAACGGTAATGGAAAACGAAGATACAGTAAGACGACGCGCAACCGTGACCAATCAGGGCGCTAGTACGTGCTGACACATGAACTTTTTGCTGCGCGTTATGCACCGTGCGCGTCTCCTTACTGTATTTTGCGTTACCGTATTTTGACTGCAAGCAGCACTGATACTAACCATTCCAGTCTCACTATCAGTATCAACTAACTCAGTAACCAGTGCCAGGGCCTGAGTGAGTGTGAGAAGTAGTGTTGCAACTATTTCAAAGATGTTACACCAGTTCGCCAGGGCAGGTAGTCGTCCCTCTACTATAGTTGCTTTTCTGGGGGTGTGCGTTTATTTAGGGGAAGGTAGAGACTAATCGGGTCTTTTGTATTTGCAATTGTTTTCTATTGGCACAATTCGGGCACGATTCTCTTTGAGTTTGCAGATTTTTATGAATTACAGGAGAATGTTCTTGGTTAAGAACTGGTTTCAGATTATTGACATTTATATTTCAGATTCGGGGCCTGGCAAGGCCCCCCGACCCGAATATAACCCAAACTCAACCCATCCCCCCTAAAACATCCCCCCTAAAACTAAAACAACGGGGCCGAGCCGACAGGCCCTTAATACCAGATGAAAAAAAAACCATAAACCATAAACCATTCGGGGCCTGGCAAGGCCCCCCGACCCGAATATAACCCAAACTCAACCCATCCCCCCTAAAACATCCCCCCTAAAACTAAAACAACGGGGCCGAGCCGACAGGCCCTTAATACCAGATGAAAAAAAACCATAAACCATAAACCATAACCATAGACATTTTTAGAGTGAAAGTTTTGAAGCCCCCTGAAGTAGTAGAGAGGTGTTCTATGGCTCGTTGGAAAGGTCTCGAGGTCCCGCGACGTATAGGGGGTGTGGCGATGGCCATACCCAAACCTATAAGGGGTAGGACGCGAAAAATAGTCAAAATAAGGGGTATACAGAACTCGGCAATTCAAAGGAGTAGAAAGGTTTTCTAGGGTGCGTTCGAAAGCTCTCGATCGACCTCGAGGTGCTGAAGTAATTGGAATGTAATTGGAAGTAATTAAATGTAATTAAAATGTAATTACATGTAATTAAAGGGTAATAACATGTAATTAAAAGGTCTAAATGACCCCAAATGACAATTCAGACATATTTTGACATATTTGGAGGCCCTGAGACCAGCGGGTGGCAAAATTTAATCCGGTTTCGGGTCGGCTGACGTAAAAACTCCGCGTTTTGGTCGAGGTAAAACCATAAAACCATAAAACCATAACCATAGATATTTTTAGAGTGAAAGTTTTGAAGCCCCCTGAAGTAGTAGAGAGGTGTTCTATGGCTCGTTGGAAGGGTCTCGAGGTCCTGCGACGTATAGGGGGTGTGGCGATGGCCATACCCAAACCTATAAGGGGTAGGACGCGAAAAAACAGTCAAAATAAGGGGTATACAGAACTCGGCAATTAGAAGGAGTAGAAAGGTGTTCTAGGGTGCGTTCGAAAGCTCTCGAGGTGCTGAAGTAATTGGAATGTAATTGGAAGTAATTACATGTAATTAAAATGTAATTACATGTAATTATAGGGTAATTACACGTAATTAAAAGGTCTAAATGACCCCAAATGACAATTCAGACATAGGTTGACGTATTTGGAGGCCCTGAAACCAGCGGGTGGCAAAATTTAATCCGGTTTCGGGTCGGCTGACGTAAAAACTCCGCGTTTTGGTCGAGGTTAAACCATAACCATAACCATAGATATTTTTAGAGTGAAAGTTTTGAAGCCCCCTGAAGTAGTAGAGAGGTGTTCTATGGCTCGTTGGAAAGGTCTTGAGGTCCCGCGACGTATAGGGGGTGTGGCGATGGCCATACCCAAACATATAAGGGGTAGGACGCGAAAAACAGTCAAAATAAGGGGTATACAGAACTCGGCAATTAGAAGGAGTAGAAAGGTGTTCTAGGGTGCGTTCGAAAGCTCTCGAGGTGCTGAAGTAATTGGAATGTAATTGGAAGTAATAACATGTAATTAAAATGTAATTACATGTAATTAAAGGGTAATTAAATGTAATTAAAAGGTCTAATTGACCCCAAATGACAATTCAGACATATTTTGACATATTTGGAGGCCCTGAGACCAGCGGGTGGCAAAATTTAATCCGGTTTCGGGTCGGCTGACGTAAAAACTCCGCGTTTTGGTCGAGGTATATTATCAACATTTATTCATTCACATAACAGGATCTTGAACCCCTTTCATTTTACTCATCACAAATCACAGATCATGAGCACCAGAAACATGTGACCGCGGGAACGCGCCATTTTCCCAGGCGAATCTGCGCGCACAGATCAGCCCCGCAGTCACCGCGCCCTCCACACTCGTTCTGTCCCACACACAATACAAAACCCAGATCGAACAAGACAAACAAAGAAATTGGAAACATGGTCTAATTAGTGGGAGTGTGTATAACGGATATAAGAGCTTACTGTTTACGTGCCAAAGCTTCATGTAAAGTTCTGTATGAGGTTAAAAGATTTCAATGGGTTCTCTCTCTCTCCCCCACACCGGGCTAATGACACCCAGAATTCGAAGAGTAATTGTACACCAACCCCCTAGTGTGCAAACTGTGTATTGTTGTTAAGAGTCACCACTAGTATACAATGTACAGTACTAGTATTCTCATAACCCCATCTTGTCACCTATGTTCACTCACATGTATGGCTGTCTGATTATGATGAAAAACAACCAGATAATCGACATGGCAGTAATAACTCCTGCACTGTACAGTGGCTCCAGAAACGTTACCTGCAGGGATAGAGTTTAGTGGTTACCATGGTAACCCGGCTATTGGTTACCATAAAACCCCATATCAATCTGGGCACCGGCTATTGGTTACCATAGTTACCTGAGTTAACAAGATCATAATGAACTTCCTGAGCAGCAGGACGGGTTCACAAAACATTCCCTTGGAATTAAATGATTCATAGAGGCCCCTGCAGGGAGAGGGAGATAATACATTTTCAGATGACAGGAGGTGTTTAGTAAATAAATAACTGCACAGTACTCTGTGAATTAATTCACTTAGTTTAATTACCCGAACATGTCACTCTGTTTATCCTCAAGGTCAAATCTCCAGATCCTGAAGATTAGGAGAAGAAGAAAGACGATAACTCCAAATATTACCACACACAAGATCGTTGCAAGAAACGCCAGCCCCTGAAAATATATGAAATGTTAAATTGGACAATGGGGTCTAAATACAAGGGCAAGTACATTTCATATGGTAAAATTGTGTTCGGTGATCTTGCGTCATATGTTGTGGAGTGATGTGACAAAACTGCAAAGGGTAACATGTGTTTTCTACCTGGAAATCGTATTCGTAGCAGTTAACACTGTTATCATAAAACCACTGGTTATCAATAATCTTGGAGATGTCCTCATTGTACTTTACAGTTACTGTCTGGAAGATATTAAATGAAATTGACAGAGAATAAGGATCGGTTTATTAGCCGCATAATGAAGAAGCTTAGATTTCTCCTTCCGGCTGGACAAAATGATAGACGGGGTTTTTATTGTCTAGAAGAAGCTACAAGCAAGAATCCACACGGCACATACAACCCCCACACAACCCTCTCAACTACTAAACAAGAATCCACACAGCACATACAACCCCCACACAACCCCCTCTACAAGCAAGAATCCACACGGCACATACAACCCCCACACAACCCCCTCTACTACTAAACAAGAATCCACACGGCACATACAACCCCCACACAACCCCCTCTACTACTAAACAAGAATCCACACGGCACATACAACCCCCACACAACCCCCTCTACTACTAAACAAGAATCCACACGGCACATAAAACCCCCACACAACCCCCTCTACTACTAAACAAGAATCCACACAGCACATACAACCCCCACACAACCCCCTCTACTACTAAACAAGAATCCACACGGCACATACAACCCCCACACAACCCCCTCTACTACAAGCAAGAATCCACACGGCACATACAACCCCCACACGACCCCATCTACTACTAAATCCCATTATCCAAGGAAGAAGCTACAAGCAAGAATCCCAACGTACCGTCATAGAGACCCAATCATCGCAGGAGTAGAATCTAACTGAAAGGGCCCCAACTGGAACAAACGCTATTAGCATGAACATAGTCCAGATTCTCCTCATACCTGTCTGCTTAGACCTAAATGATAACAGTTAATTATCATAGTTAATTATAGTTAATTACAGTTAATTAATAGTGCAGCGGGCAGGTAACTACATATTGTATCCAACCTGAGGTGAAGAGATTCAGCAGTCCTCATATCTTGATCTTCTTCAGCCCCATGATTCTTCTCCAGTGTCCGGATCTTCTCCGACTAAAATATTGGAGTTAGAAAACAACCTTTTTATGACTGATTTTAGCCGGAGTTACAGAGATTTCCGAATTCCCGAAGGTGCCCCAACCTACCAATCCCTTGTCAACAGCCAGGACTACAATAGTTGTGATGATCGGCCATATGGAGGCAGTGGCCCAGTGGATATAGAACAAGGTCAGGGGGGAGAGGTCAGTCAAACACTCTGGAAAGGGGTTATTAGAGGGACTATTATATATATATGGTGAGTACAAGGTAGTACTATTAGCGGGACGAGTGTGGGATAATGTTATCAGATTGTTTTCAGGGACACTAGGATATCATAATGTTTGACTCCACAAAATAATCTGCGGAAATAAAAGGAAGGGATAGTTACCATGGTTACCATGGTTACCACTACTTACCAAGATCAAAGGACTGTGTATTCATCATGGATAGCTTGTATACATCACTTAGTTCTGAGAGGTAGGTCCCCCAGGCCGCTCTAATTCCCAGAGTCAGGTAGAACATCTGAAGAGAGAGAGGGACAAGGTGAACATTGTATTCATAATACAGTCGGACCCCGATTTAGGGACACCCTCGGGGGAAAGGCTCTTTACTTGTCCACTAAATCGGGGTGTCCACTAAATCGGGGTCAAATAAGGTTAATTTCCTATATCGGGGGAAAAAAATCCTGTCCCTAAATCGGGGTGCCACTAAATCGGGGGCCCTAAATCGGTAAAATAATTATGATTGAGTTTTAGTTTGTGTATGAAAAATAACTTTCGTGATTGTCTTGGCAGTTAATCTTTGTCTGTGAAATTTCTCTATTGGTTTGGAAGTAAAATCTGCCCCATCGTGCTTGCTATGTTGTTCACAAGCAGCATTGTTCTCTCTCTCTCTCTCTCTCTCCCTCTCTCTCTCCCTCTCTCTCTCTCTCTCTCTCTCTCTCTCTCTCTCTCTCTCTCTCTCTCTCTCTCTCTCTCTCTCTCTCTCTCTCCTCTCGGCATCTTTCTTGTATGAAGATAATGTACAACGTACTTGCTAACACGATACAGCTACAGAGGCTATAAAGAGTTAAAAGAAGCCATCTTAATCAATAAAGGGACCCGAGGGTTGCCATAAATTGTACATAGGTAAGTACACAATATTTGTTAAATTTTTATGAGCAGTACATGTGTTGGGAGCAAGGGTCACCACACACCGAAGTTAAAATTAAAATTTTGATTTTAAACCCGCACACATCTCTCTCCCCATTCTAAAAGTAACAATCTCACACGCGATTTTAACGGCGTGTTAAAATTTTGTCATCCAACGCGACCGTCAAAATCGTGCGTGAGATTGTTACTTTTAGAATGGGGAGAGAAATTTTAACGGCCGCTGGTGTGTGCGGATTTAAAATCAAAATTTTAATTTTAACTTTAACTTTGGTGTGTGGTGACCCTTGCAATACAAAACTCACCTGGAGGTATGACATGAGTTGTTTGATCATGGTAGCAGCTAGAGGGTTTAGTCCAGTCAGGAAAATACCGTATCCAATAATCACCGTGACAATAATTAGTAGGGCCAGGGCTGCAATTGGAACCTGAAATATTAATATATTGTTGGTAAAAATACAACTACTGCATCAAACAGTAATACAAGGAGGGAGGTAACGTTAACTTAGAAGAGATTACACAATATGAACCCGTAGTCACCATCATTGCAACTACCTTTGAATCCAGACACTCCCTACATTAGTAACTACCTTTGAATCAAGACACTCCCTACATTTGCAACTACCTTTGAATCCAGACACTCCCTACGTTTGCAACTACCTTTGAATCCAGACACTCCCTACATTTGTAACTACCTTTGAATCCAGACACTCCCTACACTTGCAACTACCTTTGAATCCAGACACTCCCTACATTTGTAACTACCTTTGAATCCAGACACTCCCTACACTTGCAACTACCTTTGAATCCAGACACTCCCTACATTTGCAACTACCTTTGAATCCAGACACTCCCTACATTTGCAACTACCTTTGAATCCAGGCACTCCCTACACTTGCAACTACCTTTGAATCCAGACACTCCCTACACTTGCAACTACCTTTGAATCCAGACACTCCCTGCACTTGCAACTACCTTTGAATCCAGACACTCCCTACATTTGCAACTACCTTTGAATCCAGACACTCCCTACATTTGTAACTACCTTTGAATCCAGACACTCCCTACACTTGCAACTACCTTTGAATCCAGACACTCCCTACACTTGCAACTACCTTTGAATCCAGACACTCCCTGCACTTGTAACTACCTTTGAATCCAGACACTCCCTACACTTGCAACTACCTTTGAATCCAGACACTCCCTACACTTGCAACTACCTTTGAATCCAGGCACTCCCTACATTTGCAACTACCTTTGAATCCAGGCACTCCCTACATTTGCAACTACCTTTGAATCCAGACACTCCCTACATTTGCAACTACCTTTGAATCCAGACACTCCCTGCACTTGCAACTACCTTTGAATCCAGACACTCCCTACACTTGTAACTACCTTTGAATCCAGACACTCCCTACGTTTGCAACTATCTTTGAATCCAGACACTACCTACATTTGCAACTACCTTTGAATCCAGACACTCCCTGCACTTGCCCCCTGCCATCCTGTACCCATCACTACACTTCTCGCAGGTAGGTCCCTCTGAGCCCTCCTCGCAGCTCCCATCCTTGCAGTTCTCAGGAAACATGCAATTGACACAGCCATCTGTCGCGTAGGAACAATCGTAACTGTAATCGTCCCCATCATCTAGCCAGAAACTAAACCTGACCCATTTGTTAGCCATCTTCCCACTATCACATGTTACACCTAGTGGGAATCGGGTGTTACATGGTGTTGTGAGGTAGAGGGGATAAATAGGGAGGTTTTCAAACTTTGTGTGTGAGAGTGTGTGAGAGTTTGAACAAGTTTGGAACGTTACGACTGGCAAATCATCTACTCACAGGAGATTTCTGAGTTGTTCAGAGTCACATATTCTCCAGCGTTACTACAGAAACATTCAGAAATATTGTTGTGATCGGACGCGTCATTTGTCAAACTGAAACACAATAAAACCAAGTTAAGCGAACGGTAGGGTGATTGAAGCAAATAGGGTCAGGCAATTGCCTGACAGGGTTCACATGATGTGGTGGGGGTGACAGAACGATGAAGACATAAAAAACGGTAGGGCCAAGAGAGTAAGTATCTAGTTATAATGAAAATATCACTGCATACTGAGTAAAGGGGTAATTTACCTGTCACATAGAAACATGTTGCACTTCAGATCGGCCTCACCCACTCCTATCAGAGTATCAGGGTAACTTCCGGATATGTAGTTGTCGCTCAAATCAAGGCCACCAGTCCAACTCGATTTAATACTAACAAGTGATCCCTCTATCATGTTATTTGACATTTGAAGGGTCGTCAGGGCATTAAAGTTTGTATCTGATAGGTCAACTGTCGTTATATTTCCACTAAACTTATTACCGTTGAGGTTCAGGTCCACGAGCCCAGATTGATTCTGAATCCGACCAAAGAACGTGCTGATATCCTCAGAGAGAGAGTTATTTGTGAGGTATAGAGTTTGGAGAGAATCGGGGAAATTCCCAGTTAGTGCCTTTATACTGTTGTAGGAGAAATCCACCTTCGTCAACATAGTCACATTCTCCAAACTTGGAAAAGAGCTAATACTATTCTCAGGTAAAACCAGTTTTTCAAGCTCCGAAAGTGCATCAATCCCATCTGGTACATCACCAGTTAAAGCCATATTTGTGAGACTAAGCTCTTTCAATCGGTAGCCATCGCTCCAAGTCAGGCCCTCCCCATTTGCCATGCCGTTACGAAGTGTTTCAGCATTAGTACTGTTAGCTTCAGAAACACCTGAGAGTCCCCAACTATCCTCCACTGACCAGTTATCGCCATCAAGTGCATTGTAAAAATCGATGAGATCTGGGTGGGAGAACTAAAGTAAGCTTAAAATAGCCCAAAATAGGTCACAACTTACAATTTATTTCTGCGATGTTCACCTCACCCCATGATACAGAGCATAGCAATGAGAGAACAACAAAAAACTGTCCTGTCATGTCTTGGAGGGGTAGAAACGTCACAAAACAGCGGCTTTTTTCAAACTTTTTGCAGTTTTACAAAAAATTTTGAAATTTTGAAATAACTTTTCAAAGCAGTCTTGCACAAAAAGTGCGCTGCTGCGCGCAGCGTTCTCTGTAGCGCGCGAAAAAATGAAAGATTGCCGCGCGGTCGCGATAAATAAAAAAAGACTCAAGTTTCTGTTTCGACTTTTTTTCCAACTTTTCAGTTTTTTGGTTTGAAAAGCGCTGCCTTATCCCGCGGGGGCCAGCAACGTTTGCCAATGAAAAGCGCTGCCAACAGCGTTTGCCAAGTCGCTTGATTCATTTGATCGGCTTCGTTTATCTCTAATTTCCACTAAAGTCCTTTTTTTCTTCAGCTGTTCACCCAAAAACTGAAATTTCATGAAATTTAGAATTTTTGTGCGTGCTAAACGTATTCCACGCACGACTTTGGGGGGGGGGGTGAACAGTTCAAAAAAATGGAGTATAGATACTTACTTCCACTAGGCATTAAACACTCATCTTTGAGGGCATGTTTTTGTAGCCTCCTGATTTAACTCCACCTTCAGGAAGAATGGCTGAAAAGGAGCAGGTCCTGCCCGAATACATCCCAACTAAGGGAGTTCTCTACTTTGAGGAGTCCAGTCAGATGGTACTTTGTAAACCCAGGATTATGCCACTGAAAAGTGCAACCCTTGAGAGAATGGAGCAGATACAAAAAGAGGCTGCTGACGCTGTAAAAGATCAGATGAAAAATGATAGCCAACAAACTTTTTAGATTAGAACTAATATCAGAGATGTTGTATATTTTTGTGTATAGTTAATCACCTGCAACTTTATTTGTGAATAACATAACTCTCCTGTTTTAATGGACTCTATTTAAGTTGGCGATTACCCTCCACAATCTCTCTGTGAATCTAGTGAGACAGACCAATGTCCGAATGTCCTCTGTCATTTCCAACATTCTTTACACCCCGCTGACATTCTCACGACATATTTCACAGACAATGGTTAACAGCCTCTTCAAGGCGCTGTCCCTGACAAACAATGATGACAGTACCGACACAACGACAGACATCACTACGACAGACAACACTACGACAGACAACACATCTGAAGATGAAGAAGAGAAAGATCCCCGGGATAAAATTGTGGAAAAACCGAAGGATTCAGAGCAGGAATTCAGGGTGTTTACACTGAAGAACGGTTTGAGGTGTTTGCTGGTGTCAGATGGTGATGGGGAGAGCAGTAAAAACTCCATGGTTCAGGCCCATAAAGACATTGATTCAACTGACACGGGAGCAGCCTGTCTGTCAGTGGGAGTGGGCAGTGTGCACAATCCCCGACACGCACAAGGTGAGTTACCAGCTTCATGGGAGTATTGTGTCTACATTGTTTTGAGTACCTGTCTCTGTAAGTTAAACTTCACTGTTTGCATTGTTCCTGATTACCCTGTCTGTTATTGTCCTCCATGCCTGTATCTGTCTTAGCTTCCTCATTATCAGTAACGGTATCTTCACTTCCCGGCCGTATTAAACTGCAAACTCACCCCCCCCCCCCTCAGGATTGGCCCATTTCCTGGAACATATGATGTGTATGGGATGTAAAAAGTACCCCGGAGAAAACGAGTTTGATGAGTTTATCGACGAACACGGGGGTAGTTCAAATGCTGCTACTGACTTTGAAATTGTAAGTTTCACGTGATGTTTATTGTTCATGCCCAAATATGGTATTGAAAACCATGTGATACCCATATATGGTATGAACTACGTGACAATTCTTCAGACTCAGTACATGTTTGACATATCAGTAGAGTATATCGAGGAGGGACTGGATCGATTAGCTCATCAGTTTATACATCCCCTACTTCGAAAGAGTAGTGTAAATCGGGAGGTAAGTGCTGAACTAATTTATTGTTGTTCATGTATAATGAAATTTCTAAATGATTTAAATAATTAATAATTACTACATATTTGTCTCGCTCGACCCTGTTTCACTGCATCTCACAGAGTCTGAATATTAAAAAGGCTTTGAACAAAACAATAAAACACCACAGGTAAACAATTAATCACCTCCCAGGTGAATGCAGTGGATAGCGAGTTTATGATGGGACTGCAGAAGGACAGTGAGAGGTTGGAAGCTATTAATGTCTCTCTCATCCAGTCTGACCATCCTTGTTGTATATTCGCTGCAGGAAACAAGAAATCCCTCCTAAAGGTATTAATTGATCAAATCGTTGATTGTTATCTAATTATCTAATTAATAATTAATAATAATTGCTTGTGTTTTATACAGGACACAAAAAGAGCGGGTATTGACATTCTCTCAGAGCTGCGTAAGTTTTACGATCAGTACTACTCGTCCAACCTCATGACGCTGTGTGTCCAGAGCACCCTGTCCCTTGACGCGATGGAGAAGATGGTGGGGGTGTTTGAGAAGATACCCAACAAGTCCATACCCCGGCCCACACTGGAGACACTTCCCAGACCAGTTAACAAGTGCAACTTCCTCAAGTATGATGGGGAGAGTTGTTATTCAATAACATTGAAATGTGGATAATAGTAATAATTATGCACTGAACTGCTGTAGACATCACCCACTCACTTCATACACACACAACACCCACACACATGACCAAGCCTGTACGACAGGTTATTGATCACCGGCTGTATTACAGCACGAGAGAGCCGTCACTAGTATCGTGCAGTGATCCGAAGATCATGATAACAATTAATATGACGTGATCAACTGCTATAGCCCAACTGTTCATTTTGAGAATTCTGATACAAAGATATTATTTGCCGTACTGATATATGAGGTAACTCAAACCCCCCAGTTTCATCTCCTTGTTTAACATGGGAGTTACCAAGGGAATCCACTGGGTTCGATTAATCTAGGCACATACCCACAGTACTATTCGAATTGGCGTATCTTTATATCAGGAATCTCGGATAGCAACAATCCTTGTGTTTTATTGCTATCTGAACAGATTAGGCGTATAGACAGGGCTCTTATTATCAGCAGTGCTCACGTTTCAAGGATAATAGTAATAATTATGCACTGAACTGCTGTAGACATCACCCACTCACTTCATACACACACAACACCCACACACATGACCAAGCCTGTACGACAGGTTATTGATCACCGGCTGTATTACAGCACGAGAGAGCCGTCACTAGTATCGTGCAGTGATCCGAAGATCATGATAACAATTAATATGACGTGATCAACTGCTATAGCCCAACTGTTCATTTTGAGAATTCTGATACAAAGATATTATTTGCCGTACTGATATATGAGCTAGACCCTGTTTCGAAGGGTTTGAACCAGTAAACACAACCTCAGGTATTACCCAGTAAAGGACAAGACCAAGTTGTATGTGAGTTGGTTTGTAGAGCCCATGTTACCCCACTACAAATCTAAACCTGATACATTGGTTGAGTGGTGTCTAGGACACGAGGGTCCTGGATCACTGCTTAGTAAACTCAAGAAGGAACAACTCGCTACTTCCTTGGATGCAGGTTAGTGTCATGCCCATATGTTAGTGAAATATACATGATATACATATGGTTAAGAAACTACAACGACACGTGACGACAGTGTGGTTCGGTACTTGTTGATTTATCCAGGTCACCTTGTTTTCCTTACACCAACAATCACCGCAATACTAACAACCAGTATTATGTTGTTATAGTCACATGATATATCCATATACATATGCGGCTTCTTATGCAGTCACCCTTCTCCAGTGACTGGTGCTTGTTGTTACCATAATATTAGGTTGTCTCAGAAAATATTTCGTGACCCATTTTCTCCAATTAAGCCCGATTCCGATTTAAAACTTTTCTAGCCTTGAATCTATAAAACAAGCGCACCCTAACGCCTCATATTCCTATATATAGTCACCACCATGGAAATTCCGAATTGTACCGTACCCATGAACTTTGGTAGCCAGTACCGGGAGTTCCCGGGTCTGAATGACCTACAACTGATGTGCAGTGGAGGTGAAGTAGTCCGCACCAGCTCTTTCCCGCTAGCCATAAACAGTCCAGTAATGTGCGATTTAGTTGGTACCCAGGGAATGAAAGAGCTAGACGTGGAGGAATTTTCGGAGCCCTCGGTGAATTGTTTCGTCTATGCATGTTACTCGGGTTATTTAACTCTCCTCAAGAAGCAAAACTTTCGGGAGGTCAACAAAATGTGTGCAGTGTTTAAGGTCCAATGGATGATAGACAGCTGTCTCAAATTCTTTACTGGCCTCTGCTCCGAGCTTACCGAAGAATCCTTTGAAACAGCATGGTATCTGTTCGAGGAAGCGGCATACATCCTCAAGGAGAGGAACAGCAGAGAGCTGGAAAAGCTTTTAAAAAACAGATTGGAAGAATTGCCTACTCTCAGATTGGCACTGATAAATGAATTTCTCTCACGTGATCCTAACGAACAGGAGTTCATGTACACCAAGCTTTGTTTATCCCTGGCTGGAAAGTCAACCCCTGTTCTTCATAGTTGGCTAATTACCCTGATAGAAAATAAGACCCCTCCCGTGGAACTTAGTGGAGTCGAAAAACAGTTCCTCAAATCCCAAACCCTGACGATTTGTTCCCAAGAGGATCCTGAAGTCTACAAAAAGTTGGTCAATACTCTCCAATCTTTATTGGGCAACGAAGATCTTGGTGCATTATTTGCAACATTCCTTCAGGTTCAAATGATGCCAGTAGTACCCAGTCCCTCGAGTAGCTCCCAGTACAAACCTGACCAGATTGTGTATCCTATAGAAATACCAGCTCTTGGAGGGTGCACTTCCTTTCTGGATGCTGTGAAAGTACTTGATGGGGAAACGAGAATTAATTCATGTTCCCAGTTTGTAATATCTCTATCCTACTGCTGTGACATGTTTGACGACACATCTTCACAGGACGTTGTTGATGCAATAACAGCAGCACTGGAGAAGCGACGTAACAACACTACACTCGGGCTATTTGGAGTCTCACTGTTAACCGAATTGGGGTACTTTAGAAACTTTACTGGAGTTAGCGGAGTTGTGGAGCAGTACATGAGAGAGAAGGAGGACAGTGCAGTTGGATTGTATGTGGATGCTCTATATGATGTCCCATTGAAGTTCCCACTGCAGCATTCCAGAACCGTGTTCCTTGACCTGCATGATGATGGACCAAGTTACTGTAATGAAAACCCAAAGGGGTCCAAGAAAAGATGCAAGTTGGCTGTGGAGTTTTCATTGACTCTTTCAACTGATCAATCGTGGCCAATAATTACCACTAAATTAGTGACGGATCAAACAATTTTAGAATCTCGAACAGACTCTCATTTTCACCAAGACCCTGAATTGCTCCAGTATCTTTGGATTGATGATTTTGGTGATCACGGTATCTTCTCCTTCACGGTGTGTAGTGATATAAACACTCCAACTACCACACTACGAAGATTCTACGAGCACTGTAATGAACACAATATGGTGTACATTGATATCGGGTTACCTTGTGTAGAACTTGGCTAGCTGTGTTGTTACATCTTCCAATGTACTGAGTGGCTACTAGATAAATGACAATGAGATATTTTCTCAAAATAAACTAATTGTGTGGTCAATATTATTGTATGATTCGATTTGGGTTGCGTCGTGTGAAGGATTGTTGATTCCCTTTATACTGTATGTTTATATTTAACCTAATTAATGATTATGATAATGTTTTGAATTAATTAAGTCTAACGGTGTCTACCTAGTCCCAGTTATAGTGAATGTTATGTATACCACCACAGTTTGGCCACAATAGGGCTCTAAACTAAGGTTGTGTTTTCCCATCATGGGGCTCTATAATGGTGTTATTTATCACGTGATACTCATATGTTGGTGTTGGTGGCCACGTAAAGCACAAATATTAACTGAATCAATAAGTTGACCGATCTAATCGGATGTCTTTGGCAAACATAATTATCATGAAATTTATTTAATAACACATCGATATAACACACGTGTTGGGCAAAAAAAATGTCCCCCCTAGACTAGCATAGTTCCAGATATCGTAGAGCTCTAAAATTTTACACAGCTGTTCTATGGGACAAATAAATAGGTTCCACAAAATTTCAGACTTTTAGCTCAAAGTTCTTTTTTTTTTATAGGAATGAACATTGTCATTCATTCCAAAAAACATGATTATTCGTTCCAGAAGTCAGGCAATTGTCTTTGGCTATCGATTTTCTTTCAAATGCGACCAAGAAAAGCCAAAACGGACAACCACAAGACACACAGTGGTCATGTTTCTGACAGTTAGTCAGGTTATGTGATCCCCACCGAATCGAGAATTGCTAATCAGGCTTAGTGGGGAAGAATCACGTATCACAATCGCTAATGAGAGATGTGTATTGAAAAAGCGACATGTGATTCGAGAGCACTTGGCTAAAGAGGCCACTTGTTAATGAGCTTCGGATCTCATGACCAATCGTCATCGTCATCCCTCATAAGCGGCTGTGTTACGTGATTCTCCACCACTAAGCCTGATTAGCGATTCTGAATAACTTACACGATTCGGTGGGGATCACATGACCTGACTAACTGTCAGAAACATGACCACTGTGTGCCTTGTGGTTGTCCGTTTTGGCTTTTCTTGGTCGCATTTGAAAGAAAGAAAAATAGCCAAAAACAATTGCCGGGCCTTTTGGAAAGGGGAAAAATCTGTTTTTTGGAATGAATGACAATGTTTTCCCATCAAAAAAATTTAAAAATTTTGGGGCCCAAAAAAAATCTTTAAATTTTGTTTGGGAAACCCATTTATTGGGCCCCTAGAAAAAGCTGTGTAAAATTTTAGAGCTCTTTCGATATTGGAACTTGCTGTCTAGGGGGGACATTTTTTTGCCCAAAAAACGGGACTAGTTTTTATTTTTTTTCAACAGTTCACACTATTGTCAGCCCGTATACCCCCGTTTTTGTTTCAAAAAGTACATCAGGGTCCCTAGCAAATTTATTTTTCACACTTCCAATTTCCCTGGGCCTTGGAAAACCCTCTAATTTTGGTTAAAAATCATCAAAATTTCCCGGTAAGATGACCCGGATTGGTGTTTTCTCATAAGGGACCCGAATCAGCCCCTTCCCCCTGTCCCCTACTCCTAAAAAAAATACTGTACCGGGGGCATTAGGGGTTTAGGGAATATCCAGGGATCCCTCATAGGTGCCTGCCAAAAAGGGAAAATTCCCTAAGATTTAAGGAAGAAAAAACAGAGATTGGGAAGAAAAAAGGCCCAAGAAAGAAGGGAACCCTTGTTTTAAAGGGAAAAGATAGGTAGAGGGCGTTGGGGTCAGGGGCACACATTGCCCGGGCTCAGTTTCAACCACTCAAACCCCAAAAAACTTTTTACCTCAAAACGCGACCCTTTTTGGAAATAGTTTGTCTTTGTTAAAAAGTGGGTGGTTTACTAAATTTCCTCGTTATAAAGTGACCTAACACCAAAAACCCCTAGACCAAGTTATACCACGTTCATCCCCTACTCGAAAAATTTACCAGTCAGGAAAAAAACTGTAAACCCTAATTAAAAAGGTTTGAAAAAGCTTTGGGGCACCCCATAGCTAAACTGAAACATTTCGTTTAAAACCCAAAAATTCAGCCCCTTTTCCCCAAAAATGTGGTTTTAAAACCCGGGTTTTAAAAAACCAGTAACCCCTTTTTCCCCGAGTTTTCCAGGAAAATGCCCCTCGACAGGGTGGTCTTGGCCCGAGTTTCCCCGATGAGTGGGTTTTTTTACCCTGCTGCCCAAAATGTTTTAAAAAATAGGTAAAGGGGGGGTTTAAAACAGCGTACGATGGCAAAATTTGAAACTGTACCCCCCGGGAAACCCCGGGGGGAATATTTCTCCGGGGGGGGACATCCTTTTCACTGGGGGCACTCCAACATTGTTCCAAACTGTCAACAATCTGGGGAAAACAAGCTGGTAGTTGGGTTTTGGACAATGCCAGGGGAGGGGAGCATGGGGGGGGGGAGATCATCCCCCTTCCCCACAAATTTTACATACCAAAACTCCAACAATAAACCCCCTAAAAAAAAGCCCCCCCAAAATTTGCTGACCCCATCGCACTGATTGTTTTCTCCTCCCCCTACTGTTTTAAGATTTCCACCATACCCCGTGTTTTGGGGTAGCATAGGTGATCCCCAGGGTTTGAGGATTTTTCGCACGAAACTAACCCCCCCATAAGTGAAACCCTATAGAACAAATGCGGGTTTTTGCAGTATGCAGTGGGGGGGCGCCCAGCTAGGTGCAGAGAAAACATAAGAAAAAAAATGTAGTGAAAAAAGCCAAAGAAAGTGATATCAGCCCCCCCGACATGGATTTTTCCCCGTCCCCTTGCTTTGTTACCAAAAACAACATCAAACCCGACCAACAACCAGTATCATGTTTTTAAATAGTCAATGATTCCCTAATCCCTTTAAAATGGGCTCTTAGCAGTACCCCTTTTCCAGGATGGGGTTGGTTTTTACCATTTTTATTTGATTAGATTTGGTTGTCCCCGAAAAAAATTTTTGGGACCTTTTCCCAATTAAGCCCAATTCCGATTTAAAAACCCTTTTTAGGGCCCTTTAATCTATAAAAAAAAAGCGCACCCAACGCCTTTATTTTCCCCAAATTTTATAGTCAACCCCCATGGAAATTCCGAATTTTACCGTACCAATTAAAATTTGGTAGCTAGTACCCGGGGGTTTCCCCGGGGGCGGGAAAGACCCACAAACTGAGGGTGGAGGGGGAAGTGGGGAAATATTTCCCCAACCCGGTCTTTCCCCTAGGCCCCTTTAAAAAGTCGGTAATGTGCGATTTTGTCGGTACCCAGGGAATGAAAGAGTTTGACGTGGAGGAATTTTTTGGGGTCCCCGGGTGAATTGTTTGTCTATGCATGTTACTCGGGTTTAATTTTAAATTCCTTTAAGAAGCAAAAAATTTTTGGGAGGGGCAACAAAAAGTGTGCAGTGTTTAAAGGCCAAAGGATGATAGCAGCTGCTCAAATTTTCACCGGCCTCTGCTCGGGCCTTTTCCGAAGAATCCTTTTAAAAAAGCTGGTAATTTTTTTCGGGAAAAGGGGGATCCCTCCCCCAAGGAGAGGAAAAAGCAGAGAGTGGAAAAGCTTTTTAAAAAAACCCGATTTTTAAAAATTTCCTCTTTTCAGGGGTGGTTTTTGATAAAAGAAATTTTTTCCACGTGATTTTTAAAAGAAAAAGGAGTTTAGTACACCCAAACTTTGTTATCCCTGGCTTTGGGAAAATTAACCCCCTTTTTTCTGTTGGCTTTTACCCCGATAGAAAAAAAAGACCCCTCCCCTGGAACCCTTTGTGGAGTCGAAAAAAAAAGTTCCCCAAATCCCAAAACCCCTGACGATTGTTCCCCAAAAGGATCGGAAAGTGTACCCAAAAAAATTTGGGTTTGTACCTCCAATCTTTTATTGGGGAACGAAGACTTGGTTTCATTTTTTGGCCCAAAGTTCCTTTAGGTTCAAAAAGAGCCGTAGGACCAGGGCCCCGAAAATGCCCAGTACAAACCAACCCGATTGTGATCCTAATAGAAATACCCGCCCCTTTTGGGGGGGGTTTCAATTCCTTTTTGGATGCTTGAAAAATACTTGATTGGGGGGGAAAAGAGAAATTTTAATTTTGTTTCCAGTTTGTAAGTCCCTTTTTGGACTACTGGGTGTGAAATGTTTTGGGGAAACATCTCAGGATGTTTCTGACCCAAAAAAAGGAAACACGGGGGAACGACGTAAAAACACTACCGGGGCATTTGAGTCTCCCCTGTTTTCTAAACCCGGGGGGGTACTTGGGGAAAATTTTCCTGAAAATAAGGGGGAAATTGTGGAGAAGTACAGGGGAGAGAAGGAGGGCCCGGGAGTTATATTTTATGGGGATGCTTTTAATGATTTGGGCCCCTTGGAGTTCCCCTTTCCCGCATTTCCCGAACCGTGTTCCTTGGGCCCGCATTGGGACCAACAAATTACTTAATGAAAAACCCAAAAAGGGGGCCAAAAAAAAAGATGGGAAGTTGGCGTTGGGGGTTTCAAGTCTCTTAAAAATGAAACAATCGTGGCCAATAATTCCAAATACATTGTGGGCGGATCAAAAAATTTTTGGGAATCTAAACAAAACCCCAAATTTTCCCCCAAGACCCTGAATTGGCCCCGTATTAATTTTGGGTTGTTGGTTTTAGTTTCCTTCGGTTTTCCCCTTTCCTTCACTGTGTTTATGATGGTCTCGGGATTTCCTCCCCTTCATGGGGTTTTGTGACATGAAAACCCCAACCCACCAAACTACGAAGATTTTAAGAGCACTGGAATAAAACACAATGAAAATATTTCCTTTTGGGTTTAGGTTAAATTTGTTTTAAATCTTTGGTAGCTGTGTTTTTAACCCTTTTAATGTACTTGGAGTGGCTACTAGATAAATGACAATGAGAAAATTTTTCCCCAAAATTTAAAAAAAATGTGTGGTCCCCAAAATTTTTTTCAGTTTGGGATTGTAGTTTCGATTTTTGTTGGTGTGAAGGGGTTTTTTGATTCCCTTAGTGTATTTAAAATTTTAAAACCCAATTAATGATTATGGGTTGTTTTGAATTAATTAAATTAACGGTGTCTACCTAAATCCCCCGTTAAGTGAATATATGATTTCCACAGTTTCGCCACAACAGGGGTCTAAAAATAAGGTTGTGTTTTCCCCTTATGGGGCCTATAAGGGGGGTTTTTTATCCCCGTGAAAATCTATATTGGGTGGCCACGTTTTAAAAACCCAAAAATTAAATGGGAAACAATTAAATTTAAACCCTCTAAGGGGTGTTTGACCCAAATAAATATCAAAAAAATTATTTAAAAACACATCGAATTTTTACATAAATTTATTTTTTCTATATCAAAAAGTTCACACAGTTTGTCAGCCCCGTATCACCCCCGTTTTTGTCATCAAGAGGACTATATATAAGAAAAATTTTTATTCTTCAATAAATTCCAATCCATGGTTGCCCTTTGGTAAAAAAGTCTATAGGGTTTAAACATCAAATATTTCCGGGGTGAAAAATGAATGGGTTGGTGTTACTCATCCGGACCTTTAATCAGCTCCCTTTCCCCCCGCTCCCAAACTCCCAAAGACATTTTGATAACCCTGGTCTGTTTGGAATGCAATCATCCAGATCCCTTTGTTTGGGGCCCCGCCCAGAAGAACATCCACTTTAAAATGAAGGAAACAATGCAGAGGGGTGGAAAAGGAAAGGGTAAGATAAAAATGAAAAATGTGAAAGGGAAAAGATATTTAACGGAAGGGTTTGGGGCAGGGCACCCCCTTTTCAGTCCCCAAATTTCTAGACCACTTTAACCCGAACCCCCTTTTACCTAAAATGCGGGCCCTCTTAGGAAAAAAGTTTTTCTTTTTTAAAGGGGTTTGGGGTGGTTACTAATTCCCTGTTTTAAAGTGAAAAAAAAAACCAAACCCAATCAGCACCATAGTTATACCATGTATCACTCCCATACTCGAACATTTCACCAGTCAAGTAAAATACTGCTACCGTAATTCCAAGGTAGAAGAGCTTGGTGCACCCTATAGCTAAACTGAAGCTATTCCGTTTAAACCAAAACTTCAGACCTTTCCCAAAGATGTGGTGTTTAAACCGGTAATACAACCAGCTAACCACTTTCTCCTGAGTTTTCTCAGCAGCCTGCCCGTCTGACAGGGTGGTCTTGCAGAGTTGCCTGATGAGTGGTTTGTACTCCCCTGCTGCAAAGTGTTTGAAAAGTAGGTAGGGTGTGTAATAAGCAGCTGCTACGATGGCAAAGTAGAACTGTACCCACTGGTACCACAGGTGGAATATCTTCTCCGGGGGCAGGACATCCTTCTCACTGGGACACTCTAACCTTGTTCCATCTGTCAGCAATCTGGGTACACATGCTGGTAGTTGGTCTGGCACAATGCCAGGGTAGGGGAGCATGGGGGTGGGGAGATCATACGCCTCTCTCACAGTATACATGCCAATACTCCAACAATAATCTTCTACAAACTGCTGCCCAAACTTGCTGACCCCATCGCACGTGATCGTCTCTCCTCCGTACTGTTTTTGAGATACCACCATACACACGTGTTTTGGATAGCATAGCTGATCCCCAGGTTAGTGGATTTGTCGCACGCAACTCACCGCACTAGAGTGCATACCCTATAGAATATAATGCAGTTGTTGCAGTGCAGTGGGGTGGTGCCCAGCAATGCTGTAGAGAAATATGTACCGAAAGGACCAGAGCTGAAACGCCGTAGAAAGTGATATCAGCACCCCGACATCGGATTTATCCTAGTCACCTTGCTTTGCTTACATCCACAATAACCGCAAACCTGTACCAACAACCAGTATCATGTTGTTATAGTCACATGATTCATAGTCCATACCCATATAGTTATGCGGCTCACCACCCTTTACGAGTGAATGGTTTCGTGTCCCGTTTTCTCCAATTTAGCCCATCGATTTCGATTTAAAACTTTTCTAGCTTGTTCATTATATTAACCCTTGAATCTATATAACGAGTGTCTATTTTTAGAAAATAATTGATTTTTTACGCGAACGAATTACGTGTTCATTTGATATTTTGGACATGTTCCTGAGTTAGTTATTGACAAGATAAAACCGGTTAAAGGTCTCTAACCCATGTATTTCTCCTCAAAATCGGTACACGACATTATTTCTGGGACACGACATTATTTCTGGGACACAACATTATTTCTGGGACACGACATTATTTCTGGGACACGACATTCTTTCTGGGACACGACATTCTTTCTGGGACACGACATTTGTTAATCCATATACCTTAACACCTCATTTTCCTATATAATATTATATAGTCACCACCATGGAAATTCCAAATTGTACCGTACCCATGAACTTTGGTAGCCAGTACCGGGAGTTCCCGGGTCTGAATGACCTACAACTGATGTGCAGTGGAGGTGAAGTAGTCCGCACCAGCTCTTTCCCGCTAGCCATAAACAGTCCGGTAATGTGCAATTTGGTCGGTACCCAGGGCATGAAGGAGCTAGACTTGGAGGAATTTTCGGAGCCCTCGGTGAATTGTTTCGTCTATGCATGTTACTCGGGTTATTTAACTCTCCTCAAGAAGCAAAACTTCCGGGAGGTCAACAAAATGTGTGCAGTGTTTAAGGTCCAATGGATGATAGACAGCTGTCTCAAATTCTTTACTGGCCTCTGCTCTGACCTTACCGAAGAATCCTTTGAAACAGCATGGTATTTGTTCGAGGAAGCGGCATACATCCTCAAGGACAGGAACAGCAGAGAGCTGGAAGAACCTTTAAAAAACAGATTGGAAGAATTGCCTACTCTCAGATTGGCACTGATAAATGAATTTCTCTCACGTGATCCTAACAAACAAGAGTTCATGTACACCAAGCTTTGTTTATCCCTGGCTGGAAAGTCAACCCCTGTTCTTCATAGTTGGCTAATTACCCTGATAGAAAATAAGACCCCTCCCGTGGAACTTAGTGGAGTCGAAAAACAGTTCCTCAAATCCCAAACCCTGACGATTTGTTCCCAAGAGGATCCTGAAGTCTACAAAAAGTTGGTCATTACTCTCCAATCTTCATTGTGCAACGAAGATCTTGGTGCATTATTTGCAACGTTCCTTCAGGTTCAAATGATGCCAGTAGTACCCAGTCCCTCGAGTAGCTCCCATTACAAACCTGACCAGATTATGAATCCTATAGAAATACCAGCTCTTGGAGGGTGCAATTCCTTTCTGGATGCTGTGAAAGTACTTGATGGGGAAACGAGAATTAATTCATGTTTCCAGTTTGTAATATCCTTGTACTACTGCTGTGAAATGTTTGGCGACACATCTTCACAGGATGTTGCTGATGCAATAACAGCAGCACTGGATAAGCGCCGTAACAACACTACACGCGGGCTATTTGGAGTCTCACTGTTAACCGAATTGGGGTATTTTGGAAACTTTACTGGAGTTAGCGGAGTTGTGGAGCAGTACATGAGAGAGAAGGAGGACAGTGTAGTTGAATGGTATTGGGATTATGTATATGATAGCCCATTGGAGTTCCCATTGCAGCATTCCGAAAACGTGTTTCTCGGCCTGCATTATGGACCAACAAGTTACTGTAATGAAAACCCAAAAGGGTCCAAGAAAAGATGCAAGTTGGCTGTGGAGGTTTCAATGTCTCTTACAAATGATAAATCGTGGCCGATAATTACTACTAAATTAGTGACGGATCAAACAATTTTAGAATCTCAAACACACTCTCATTTTCACCAAGACCCTGAATTGCTCCAGTACATTATAATTGATGATTATGGTGGTCCCGGTATCTTACCCTTAATGGTGTGTAGTGACATGAACACTCCAACTACCACACTACGTAGATTCTACGAGCACTGTAATAAACACTATATGATGTTCATTGTTATCGGGTTACCTCGTGTAAAACTTGGTTAGCTATGTTGTTACATCTTCCAATGTACTGAGTGGCTAAATGACAATGAGATATGCAGTAACTGACACAAAATAAACTAATTGTGTGGTCCGATATTATTAGATGTATGGTATTGTATGATTCGATTTGGGTTGCGTCATGTGAAGGATTGTTGGTTCCCTTAGTGTATGTTTATATTAAACCTAATTAATGTTTATAATAATGTTTTGAATTAATTAAGTCTAACGGTGTCTACCTAGTCCCAGTTATAGTGAATATATGTCTACCACAGTTTCGCCACAACAGGGATCTAAACTAAGGTTGTGTTTTCCCATCATGGGGCTCTATAATGGTGTTATTTATCACGTGATATATATGTTGGTGTTGGTGGCCACGTAAAGCACAAATATTAACTGAATCAATAAGTTGACTGATCTAATCGGATGTCTTTGACAAACATAAATATCATAAAATTTATTTAATAACACATCGATATACATAGTTTATTTTATCTATATCAACAGTTCACACTAGTTTGTCAGCCTGTATCACCCCCGTATTGTCATCAACAGTACTATCATGATCCAAAGCAAATTGATTCTTCACTACTTCCACATCCATGGTTGCCTTGGTAACAAGTCTATAGGTTAACTCATCAAATATCCTGGTGAAGATGACTGGATTGGTGTTACTCATCAGCACCTGAATCAGCTCTCTTCCCCCTGCTCCAATACTCCTAAAGACATACTGATACCGGGGTCTATTAGGCATCATGCAATCATCCAGCATCCTCTCGTAGGTGCCTCGCCAGAAGAACATCTCACTAAGATGAAGGAAGCAACTGCAGAGATTGGAGAAGAAGGCTAAGATAAGAATGAACCATGTGATAAGGAAGAGATATTGATAGAGGACGTTAGGGGTCAGGACACACATTGCAGTCTCAGTTTCTAGACCACTCAATCCGAACCGCTGAACCTCACACGCGACCATCTTAGGAAATAGTTTATCTTTGTTAAGAGTGGTGTGGTTTACTAAATTCTCCTCGTATAAAGTGAACCTGACACCAAACCAATCAGCACCATAGTTATACCATGTCTCACTCCCATACTCGAACATTTCACCAGTCAGGTAAAATACTGCTACCGTAATACCAAGGTAGAAGAGCTTGGTGCACCCTATAGCTAAACTGAAGCTATTTCGTTTAAACCAAAACTTCAGACCTTTCCCAAAGATGTGGTGTTTAAACCGGTAATACAACCAGCTAACCACTTTCTCCTGAGTCTTCTCAGCAGCCTGCCCGTCTGACAGGGTGGTCTTGCAGAGTTGCCTGATGAGTGGTTTGTACTCCCCTGCTGCAAAGTGTTTGAAAAGTAGGTAGGGTGTGTAATAAGCAGCTGCTACGATGGCAAAGTAGAACTGTACCCACTGGTACCACAGGTGGAATATCTTCTCCGGGGGCAGGACATCCTTCTCACTGAGACACTCCAACCTTGTTCCATCTGTCAGCAATCTGGGTACACATGCTGGTAGTTGGTCTGGCACAATGCCAGGGTAGGGAAGCATGGGGGTGGGGAGATCATACGCCTCTCTCACAGTATACATGCCAATACTCCAACAATAATCCTCCACAAACTGCTGCCCAAACTTGCTGACCCCATCGCACGTGATCGTCTCTCCTCCGTACTGTTTTAGAGATACCATCATACACACGTGTTTTGGATAGTATAGCTGATCCCCAGGTTAGAGGATTTGTCGCATGCAACTCACCACACTAGAGTGCATACACTATAGAACATAATGCGGTTATTAGGGTGCCCAGCTATGCTGTAGAGAAATCTTTGCCGAAAGGACCGTAGATGAAACGCCACAGAAAGTAATATCAGCACCCCGACATCGGATTTATCCAGGTCACCTTGCTTTGCTTACACCCACAATAACCGCAAACCTGTTCTAACAACCAGTACTATGTTGTTATAGTCACATGATTCATAATCCATACATATGCGGCTTCTTATGCAGTCACCCTTCTCCAGTGACTGGTGCTTGTTTTTACCATAATATTAGGTTGCCTCAGAAAAAATTTCGTGACCCATTTTCTCCAATTGATTCCGATTTAAAACTTTTCTAGCCTTGAATCTATATAACGAGCGCACCCTAACGCCTCATTTTTCTATTATATAGTCACCACCATGGAAATTCCGAATTGTACCGTACCCATGAACTTTGGTAGCCAGTACCGGGAGTTCCCGGGTCTGAATGACCTACAACTGATGTGCAGTGGAGGTGAAGTAGTCCGCACCAGCTCTTTCCCGCTAGCCATAAACAGTCCGGTAATGTGCGATTTGGTCGGTACCCAGGGAATGAAAGAGCTAGACTTGGAGGAATTTTCGGAGCCCTCGGTGAATTGTTTCGTCTATGCATGTTACTCGGGTCATTTAACTCTCCTCAAGAAGCAAAACTTTCGGGAGGTCAACAAAATGTGTGCAGTGTTTAAGGTCCAATGGATGATAGACAGCTGTCTCAAATTCTTTACTGGCCTCTGCTCTGACCTTACCGAAGAATCCTTTGAAACAGCGTGGTATTTGTTCGAGGAAGCGGCATACATCCTCAAGGAGAGGAACAGCAGAGAGCTGGAAGAACCTTTAAAAAACAGATTGGAAGAATTGCCTACTCTCAGATTGGCTCTGATAAATGAATTTCTCTCACGTGATCCTAACAAACAAGAGTTCATGTACACCAAGCTTTGTTTATCCCTGGCTGGAAAGTCAACCCCTGTTCTTCATAGTTGGCTTGTTACCCTGATAGAAATTAAGACCCCTCCCGTGGAACTTAGTGGAGTCGAAAAACAGTTCCTCAAATCCCAAACCCTGACGATTTGTTCCCAAGAGGATCCTGAAGTGTACAAAAAGTTGGTCAGTACTCTACAATCTTCATTGGGCAACGAAGATCTTGGTGCATTATTTGCAACGTTCCTTCAGGTTCAAATGATGCCAGTAGTACCCAGTCCCTCGAGTAGCTCCCAGTACAAACCTGACCAGATTGTGTATCCTATAGAAATACCAGCTCTTGGAGAGTGCACTTCCTTTCTGGATGCTGTGAAAATACTAGACGGGGAAACGAGAATTAATTCATGTTTCCAGTTTGTAATGTCCTTGTTGGACTACTGCTGTGACATGTTTGGCGACACATTTTCACAGGATGTTGCTGATGCAATAACAGCAGCACTGGAGAAGCGACGTAACAACACTACACGTGGGCTATTTGGAGTCTCACTGTTTACTAAACCGCGGTACTTGGGAAACTTTCCTGAAGTAAGGGGAGTTGTGGAGCAGTACATGAGAGAGAAGGAGGACAGTGCAGTTATTAATATATTGTATGGGGATGCTGTATTTTACAATTGGAATGTTGTATATGATGGCGGCCCATTTAAATTCCCATTCCAGCATTCCAGCAACATGTTCCTCGACCTGCATTGTGGAACAAGTTACTGTAATGAAAACCCAAAGGGGTCCAAGAAAAGATGCAAGTTGGCTGTGGAGTTTTCAATGTCTCTTACAAATGATCAATCGTGGCCAATAATTACCACTAAATTAGTGACGGATCAAACAATTTTAGAATCTCAAACAGACTCTCATTTTCACCAAGACCCAGAATTGCTCCAGTACATTTGGATTGTTGGTAATGGTGCTGGTCCCGGTTTCTTCCCCTTCATGGCCATGGTGTGTAGTGACATGAAAACTCCAAATACCGAACTACGAAGATTCTACGAGCACTGTAATGAACACAATGAGATGTTCATTGATATCATGTTACCTCGTGTAGAACTTGGTTAGCTGTGTTGTTACCTTCCAATGTACTGAGTGGCTACTAGATAAATGACAATGAGATATGCAGTAATTGGCACAAAATAAACTAATTGTGTGGTCCAATATTATTAGATGTATGGTATTGCACAACAAATAGAAACACGTTGGTTTACAAACAAATGTTTCGATCTTGCGATCTCATCAGTGTACACTGATGAGATCGCAAGATCGAAACATTTGTTTGTAAACCAACGTGTTTCTATTTGTTGTACTCTGCTCTCGGTTCCACGCCGATAGAGCTCTCTTGTGGCCTACTGAAACAACCATATTGATGTATGGTATAATTGTATGATTCGATTTGTGTTGCGTCGTGTGAAGGATTGTTGATTCCCTTACTGTATGTTTATATTGAACCTAGTTAATGTTTATAATATTGTTTTGAATTAATTAAGTCTAACGGTGTCTACCTAATCCCAGTTATAGTGAATGTTATGTATACCACAGTTTCGCCACAATAGGGCTCTAAACTAAGGTAGTGTTTTCTCATCATGGGGCTCTATAATGGTGTTATTTATCACGTGATACTCATATCTCTATTATAATTTGGAGATGTCGCGTGATGGTCGTTCGTTCAGCGGTATCTAAGCGACAGACTGCTCCTTCATAAAACACTCTATAGGCCCAAAGCTGTAAAGCTGTTGCTCACACTTTTGGAACTTCCAGTGGAAGTTTGCTGATATTTTCGAATGAATTTTAATATGCCAGTCCCCATAGTTACCAATTCAGTTGCCATGGCAACCGTGTTATTGATGTTGAAAGTGGCGAAAGGAACCACCCGGCGAAGCCGGGTGGGTTATCAAAAAGCTCTTACTTGAAGCGCACCCAATGGGTGCGCTAGTATCTCTATTATAATTTGGAGATGAACGACGTCGAAGTGATGGCCGTTCGTTAGGCGGTATCTAAGCGACAGACTGCTCCTTCATTAAGAATTTCAATGGCGTCCTGCAGTGGTGCAGTGACCAAAATTACGTAACTATGGCGGAAGTTGAGCCGCGCGCACACAGTGGCTGCTAACAGCGACTGCTTTAACTTCTCCTTCCGCTGCGCGCGTTCCTGGAATGATAACGTCCTGTCATGACCACTTCATGTTGCTATGGCACTGATTTAAATTGTTTTGGGTCCTCTTGATGTGTGCTCACTGCTCCTGCTATCCGATCACATTTCATCTCATCAGAAACCAGCCCTGTCAGTGTCACATATCTCACAGTCATCAGCTCAGTACACTGCACAGTGTCACATGTTTAAATTACCACTCCCATTATTATGGGATTGTCGAATAGAACTCTAAATCAGATGTCAAACCCAAAGCGTTACGTGTAACACCCGGCCCTTTTTTGGGAGCAGTTGTTTTTACTTTGCTGGCAGTTTGAGATCATTTCGGAACATAATTTAGCAATTCAGTCTCCATAGTTACCGATTTAGTTGCCATGGCAACCATTGAATTGGTGACATATGTGGGAGAAAGAGGGCCACCCGGCGGAGCCGGGTGAGTTATCAAAACGCCCTTACTTGGGGCGCACCCAATGGGTGCGCTAGTATATATATATGTTGGTGTTGGTGGCCACGTAAAGCACAAATATTAACTGAATCAATAAGTTGACCGATCTAATCGGATGTCTTTGACAAACATAAATATCATAAAATTTATTTAATAACACATCGATATACATAGTTTATTTTATCTATCTCAACAGTTCACACTAGTTTGTCAGCCTGTATCACACCCGTATTGTCATCAACAGTACTATCATGATCCATAGCAAATTGATTCTTCACTACTTCCACATCCATGGTTGCCTTGGTAACAAGTCTATAGGTTAACTCATCAAATATCCTGGTGAAGATGACTGGATTAGTGTTACTCATCAGCACCTGAATCAGCTCCCTTCCCCCTGCTCCAATACTCCTAAAGACATACTGATACCGGGGTCTATTAGGCATCATGCAATCATCCAGCATCCTCTCATAGGTGCCTCGCCAGAAGAACATCTCACTAAGATGAAGGAAGCAACTGCAGAGATTGGAGAAGAAGGCTAAGATAAGAATGAACCATGTGATAAGGAAGAGATATTGATAGAGGACGTTAGGGGTCAGGACACACATTGCAGTCTCAGTTTCTAGACCACTCAACCCGAACCGCTGTACCTCACACGCGACCATTTTAGGAAATAGTTTATCTTTGTTAAGAGTGGTGTGGTTTACTAAATTCTCCTCGTATAAAGTGAACCTAACACCAAACCAATCAGCCCCATAGTTATACCATGTCTCACTCCCATACTCGAACATTTCACCTGTCAGGTAAAATACTGCTACCGTAATACCTAGATAGAAGAGCTTGGTGCACCCTATAGCTAAACTGAAGCTATTTCGTTTAAACCAAAACTTCAGACCTTTCCCAAAGATGTGGTGTTTAAACCGGTAATACAACCAACTAACCACTTTCTCCTGAGTTTTCTCAGCAGCCTGCCCGTCTGACAGGGTGGTCTTGCAGAGTTGCCTGATGAGTGGTTTGTACTCCCCTGCTGCAAAGTGTTTGAAAAGTAGGTAGGGTGTGTAGTAAGCAGCTGCTACGATGGCAAAGTAGAACTGTACCCACTGGTACCACAGGTGGAATATCTTCTCCGGGGGCAGGACATCCTTCTCACTGGGACACTCCAACCTTGTTCCATCTGTCAGCAATCTGGGTACACAAGCTGGTAGTTGGTCTGGCACAATGCCAGGGTAGGGGAGCATGGGGGTGGGGAGATCATACGCCTCTCTCACAGTATACATGCCAATACTCCAACAATAATCCTCTACAAACTGCTGCCCAAACTTGCTGACCCCATCGCACGTGATCGTCTCTCCTCCGTACTGTTTTAGAGATACCACCATACACATGGTCAGAATGATGATGAACACGTAGCATCTATTGACCTGATCCCAGGCATCGTCAACTGTAACGTCTTTGAAGGGCGAGTACTGACGAAGGGAGTGGACTATCCAGAATGGGTGGATTGTCATATTCAGCTAGAAATACGGCAGGATTTTATAATATAGCAGCTAGTGGACTATCCAGAAGGGGTGGATTGTCATATTCAGCTAGAAATACGGCAGGATTTTATGATATAGCAGCTAGTGGACTATCCAGAATGGGTGGATTGTCATTATCAGCTAGAAATACGTCAATATTTTATAATATAGCAGCTAGTGGACTATCCAGAATGGGTGGATTGTCATTATCAGCTAGAAATACGGCAGGATTTTATAATATAGCAGCTAGAAATTCAGTCAGTGGTACAGTTTCTGATGTAGTGTCTGGAGCAAAACAATGAAACTGTCAGTTTTTGATAAACAAGACCAACAGACACAATTCAAAAGTCTCCCAGCAAGGCGGGTTAAACAACTGAGTAAAGTCTGTCTTTGAGATTGCCACTGAAGCGATAAAGGGAGTGTGTAAGCTTGGTGTGGTGCATATATAGTAGACATCTCAGACAAACCTAGATAAAACCCTCCATTTCTATTTATAACTGGCTGTAATAGTCGTTGGAAAATTTCAAATTACATAGTTAGTCCGGTGGATCGGTTGAAAAGTAGTGGATTAGCATCTAACCAACTAGCTGAACCTCACAAAATGTACCAACTTTTACTTATGATCAAGAGTCAAAACCCTATTACACAATTCCCTCTACACAGGTACTGCACTAGGTGGATTTGATGATTGTACCAACTACACTCGGTTTACTGTTGAAATAGTCCTGACCGATGCTGGATTTGAGAAGTATAGAGACGTGTTGGTTTTACTGTTCCAGTACATAGCTATGATGAGGGATAACCTACCGTGTGAGAGGTACTGCAATAACTTTCCGGGATTTTGTGACTTTTCATTTGATCTACCGAACACTGTGAAATAACTTGGTAATGAAATTACCCCTCCGCAAAAGCTCACGGAAGCAATATAATAACAGGGGTGACTTCGTAACCAAGAAATAACCCCGGTGTAAGTTGTCCTACACTGACTGTACACCGCGCAACCGAGGCCCAGTGCGAAGAGGAGGGTCTCATATGAGACAAGGTGTAAGCCACATAACTATGTTTGATTCCCTGTTTAGGCTCTACAAGGAGTGTAAGAAAATGTATCAGATAGATTTTGACTTCATGGAGGAGGAGGAACCTTATGACAACGTAGAGAATCTCTCAGAAAACATGCTGGTATGTGTAGCATGTGTTATCCTGTATGTGTAGCATGTGTTATCCTGTATGTGTAGCATGTGTTATCCTGTATGTGTAGCATGTGTTATCCTGTATGAGTGTTATATCACGTGTGTGTTACCTTGTGTGTGTGTCACGTGTGTTACTGATGATCAGGAGATATGAGTGTTTTTTTAGACCTCCCCGTGCTAACATATGAGTGGTTATGTTGCATCAGTAATGTGTTACTATTGTACAAGTTGCAGATCTCTCTATATCAGGAGATTGTCTAACCCCCTCCCCCCATATCCCAGCTGTCTACCCCCTCCCCCCATATCCCAGCTGTCTACCCCCCCCCCATCTCCCAGTTGTCTACCCCCTCCCCCCATATCCCAGTTGTCTAACCCTCTCCCCTATCTCCCAGTTGTCTAACCCCCTCCCCCCATATCCCAGTTGTCTAACCCCCTCCCCCCCCCCATCTCCCAGCTGTCTACCCCCTCCCCCCCATCTCCCAGCTGTCTACCCCCTCCCCCCATATCCCAGCTGTCTAACCTCCCCCCCCCAGTTGTCTAACCCCCTCCCCCCCTATTATATCCAGTTGTCTAACCCCCTCCCCCATCTCCCAGCTGTACCCAGCAGAACACTACATCAGTGGTCCTGAGTTGTTCTACGAGCACCAACCTGATTTAGTAACCTCCCTACTGAAAGAGATGAATCCTCATACCATGCTACTAACGCTACAGAGCAAGACTTACCAAAGTATGTGAAATGTAGTAGTTAATTAGTTAATCAGTTAACCAGTTAATTAGTTAATTAGTTAGTTAATTAATTAGGAAATTAGTCTTCAAGGGTTCTTCAGCTAGACTTCTCTACAAATATCGTTAGTCAATTCATTATTGTATTTCTCTATTACTTCCACCCCCTTTAGAAGAGTGCAAGAGTCAGGAACAATGGTACAGGGGCAACTACAAAAAAGATAAGCTAGAGGAGCAGTTCCTGGAGACACTAGCCAGCCAGAAGGGAGGGAGTTTCAACCTACCTGAACCAAATCCATACATACCCGAGGTATGAGCCACTTCTGAACTCATCAGACGGAGCTGGGGGCTTAGAACTCACTGTTTACTCACATGTTTCCCTCCCCTAAGTTACACTTTTCCAATTCAGGATTTTGAGATAAAAGAACTTGATATCGACCAGACGGCCCAGGCTCCGGTTTTGATAGCAGATGAGAAAGCCCACAAATTGTGGTACTATGTTGATGATGTTTTCGAGAAACCCGAGTGTCTAATGTACTGGCAGGTGTACTGGTGAGTTAACATCGGTTACCACTGGTTACAACTCGTTACCATAGTTACCAGTGAATAATAGTGATGTCTTGTATTGTGGCTTTGTAGCGACTATCGTGACTACCCCTCAACACTCTATAATTTTCCGCCCAAAGTTTAGTAACCCTTGTATAGACACTTGACCTAGTAGCCAAAAAAATGCAAACTTTGAGATAGGTAACGATAAGTTGAAAAGTATATCAAAATACCAATAAATAATGTTTAAAACATTAAAATGCTTAAAAAAGACCCAACGACAGTCTGAAAACCAAATTCTTAAAATTAATATTGCTCATATTAAAATTCATCTTCTTCTAAAATGATATCATGAACATTGAAAGAACCCTGCTGCCTACAAACAATAACATGCTTCATCATGATGGCTGAATCATTGGTCTCTCACGCAACAAAATCAAATTCTGCCTTCTCCGTGCGAGTTCAGCTGCATTAGCCCTCTTCTCCATCTGCTTTTCACTGACAGGTATTCTTAAACCGTCCCTAGAGCCCTGAATGTCGTGCTATTTGGCGTCACGTTGGAGGTCTGACTATCATTTGACTTGAACATTGGGGAACTATTTAGAAGGTTTCCTAGAGATATCCTACTGGGCCTGCCCCTCCCACTGGAATGGTGTTATAGTTGAACTAAACATGTTGCCCAGAGAGACCCGTCCTGGCCTCCTGGGGGCAGTAGGATTAGACGGTCTGGCACCTTCTGATAGCTTCCTCCCCGCCACTAGAACAGGTCTTGGACCCAGCTGGGGCACTGCAGGTGAGGCTGGTTCAGGCTGAACGTTGTTGGACACCTACTCTGGAGTCTTGTACCGTAGATCTGGTTGGGGGAGGTGAACCAGGGGCTGAAGGATCCTCAGGCGCCTTATAAGGAGCGAGCCTTCTCATAGATGATTCTAATAAGTGTCTGTATGAGTTTAGTAAACCAGTTGATAATAGGTATCGTCGTGTAGCAGAGGGTTTACCATCGAGTTGATGGGGAGAACTACAAAGCTGAAAATCAAATAGGCATCTTTAGCATCAACAATCTCAGTGATAATTCAACCCGCACACAACTATAAAGGGTATCCAGCAGCAGAAATCAGTTGCAATTAAGGATGGACAGTTTAGTTTGGAGTCTGTTGTTCTTCGCATTCTTCATCTTCATACCCTACTCCTTGACTCCTCATACTCTTGAACTTCTTGGATAACAGTTTCCGTGTTGACTCTGAGTTCTTGAGGTGAAGTAGGATGGATGCTGCGGTTATTACGACAAAGCAGCAGAAATTGAGGGATAGAATGGTGATGGAGTACCATTTCACATTGTCGTGATCATCTTTAACCACGAAATATCTGAACATACATCCTCCCTCGTTACCATAGAATGATACGCTCCGGGCCTGGATACTATCATCCCTCTGGCCCGTGCCATTAGATACAAACATGGGGGTAATCAGAGTCTTGTTCAGAAGTCTCCCAGGATAGACTCTCCAGATCATTGGTTCGAAATCTACCGTAATACTGCTGGAAGGATGTCAGCTAAGTCCTCCTTCTTCAGTATCCCTCGGAAAAGTGGGTTCTGGTGAAGATACATGCCCAGGATTAAAGGAATCCTCTAAGCCGGGTATTAGCGGTATAACCGCTATTGTCAGTGCCAGTAGGAATATAACAGTGATGATGATGATGAATCAGGACCAGTTTACTGGTAGTCACTCTTCGCTGCATCTTCCACGATGTAACACTTACCAATCGGAACAGTGATATTGCTGTCATGGCAAAGAGGGAGAGTTGTGAGCCAATCGTTGCTAGGACACCAAATGCAGTACAGGAACTCTCAGTTAACATGTAGTACTGTTCTCGACACAACTCCTGGGGATTGGACACGCGGGTGAAGTAGGTGGTAGAGACTCCGGTTAGATAGATTCCCATCATCAGATCACCAACTACTATCGTGAAAATGAACATCCTGTTGATAATGCCAAGAAAGGATTTAGCATCTCGTATCTTGGAAACACTGGATACCATGACAACAGAATTCGCTAGGATTGCACCCACCCCGATGATTGTTCCATACACCAGGAGCGTCATATCAACATTGTAGTTGCAAGATTCATCACACTCATCTTCAAACCGAGCACAATCTATTTTCCCGTCGCACACCATTGATTTGGGTATCAGTTTACCTGATTCTGTGCATGTGAAGTTGTTCGCACAGATCACCTCATCACTGGAATCTCCGCAGTCGTTTTCCAGGTTGCAAACCTTGTCCCATGTGACACATAGTGAGTTGGAACATTGAAACAGGTCGTTACGGTACTCCCCATTCACCTTATACACCTGCTGTAGGGTGTTCGACTTGGAGAGGGTGTAGATAAAGGGTAGATTGGTGCACTTCGTAGGGGCTGTTTCCATGGTGATTGGACATGGAGTTTTATCACTACACTTTCCATTGCAGGCCATGACGACATAGAGCTCACCGTAGATATACTGACAGTCTACGTCCATTTGAGGAATGACATATTGCCTCTTTTTTACTGCGAACACTTCCTCAAATCCAGGATAGGAGATAGTAGTACAGGTCCTGGAGAAGTTACTCATGTCGTAGCTGGTGAACCCAGGAAGACAATACGAAACAAACCTGGTGCCTTTTGTTTCCAAGATTTTAGTAAAAACTGTAAAGTTTCTACACATATCGTTCTCCGATCCAAAATGTATCTTATCATCGCACAGCTCACTAACTAACATTGGTCTTCCAGTGAAGGGCATTAGGAAAGCTGACTGAGTACAGGTTTTACTTTTAGATTCCCAGAAGACATTGTTACATTTGTGCCATTTATCTTCCTCCTCATCGACCCCCGATCTACAATCAACATAACCATTTTGTACCATATCGTAGGAGACATTAGTGTGGTACCCTCCTACTCTCCTGACACACGTGACGTCAGACAGAGTGACGTCATTACAAACACTAGGCTGCTCGTCCATGTGATCCTCACAGTTATACCTCCCATCACACTGATAGTCCTTGTGGATATAGCAGGAGTCAGAGAAGTGGTTGCAGAGGTTATGGTAGTCTTCCCCGTCACATACATCATGGCTGCCAGAACACAGAACCAGAGAGGACAGGTTGGTTGTGTAGTTGGCAACCAGACAGGACATCACTGAGTCTGTACAGTTCAGCTGATCTAGAGCGGTGTTGTTGCAGAGGAGAAACGGGGAGCACAGCCGAGATTGTGGCAGGACGACATTGCCGCACATTGGTAACCCTGGATTGTTACAATCGACTTCATCCTCTCCTCCCGAACATTGGCTGATATTATCACAAATGTAACGAGGATCAACGAACAATGTCCCGTTGTCACAAAGTACCCCAAAATCGGGGAATTTCCGATCCGAATCTGTGCAATTCCGTTCATCGTAACAGTTCCAGCACTGACAGTGCCCATCACACTTACTGGAGAGAGGAACTGTAGTACCAATAATATCTAGACAATCCAGTACATTGTCTATCATGTCGCATATTGCAGCTGTATTGATATTTGTACAATTCATTGTACAGAGTTTGTGGGGCGGAATGTTAACGTAGATTCGTTTATCATGTGCTTCACAGATCACGGAGTTGCAAAGGGAATAGTTTCCGGGTACGTCCTCCTTCCTACCCTCCAGACACCCCTGAAAAACAATATTATGTTAGTTGTAATTCTTGGAAATGAGGCATTACATGTATATAATAATAGGATCATCGGGCAAGGTCTGTGTAACAAGCCCGAATGAGGATTGAGGCATGAAGCTTTTCGAGACTAATCTTGGTAAAAACAAAAATTAAAAAAGTTTCTCATCAACTGACCTGCTAAAAAGTCAAATACTTGGTCAGCTACCATACCTGGTAAAACATAGGATCAAGATTGCATCTTCTACTCAGCTCTGTTTGGTTGACTCTGGAATACATTTCATTCTCCCAAGGGCATTGGTAAAATGTTTCGTTCCCTTGAATACATCTCTTAGCGAGATAGGAATTCCCTTCGAAAATTCCCTTCTCCACTACTCGACAATCTGGTGGGTTATCTGTGAGTGGATAGGTCACACAATCTATAGTTACCTTGGTTACCTTGGTTACTGTAGCTACCATGGGTACTGAAGGATTGCGAAATCAGTGAACCAATAGCTGACGTATTGAGTTACGTATTAATGGCTTACCTTTTGATGCGTGACAGTAACTGGTCAAGTGAAGGAGTAGAAATAACATTTGACTAAAATAATAATTTATTAAAAACAAATATTAGCTCTAATTGACTAAACAGAAGTAGACTTTTGAATAAACAGAGTTAGACAGGTCGAAACACATTATATGGACAAGAACAAGTAAGATCAAACTCGTGTGAAGAGGAAACAAATCGGGAGAGAAAGGAAAGCAAGAAAGAGAGAAAAGGAGAGAGAAAAGAGAGAAGGAAGAGAGATTCATCTTTAAGAAAAGGAGAGAGAAAAGAGTGAAGGAAGAGAGATCGATGTTTAGGTGGAGAGAGAGAAAGGAGAAATCTACAGGAAGGGGGGGGGGGGCTTGTTGTTGAATTATGTACAAGTGTGGAAAGAGAACATTGGTCCGAGGTCTCTCTCTCTCTCCATCTTCGCTCTCCATCTATCTTTCCCTATCTTTGTCTTTCTAGCTCTCTCCCCCACACCACCTATCATTGCGGCGTACAATATGGAGAGCGGGAAAGAGAGCGGGGAAGGCAAATGGAGAGAAAGGTGAATAAAATTAAACATATTCTATCGATTCAGAAAACCCCTGTGTGAGAGATAATGGGACACAAGGAGGGGAAGGAAATAGTTTCATTCATCAGTCCCATAACCTGTTCGAACCCCCACGATAAATGAGGGTTAGAACATTCCCAGACTTTTACAAAAACAATTAGCGTATCTATCACTATTATTGAATAATTAGCTGATTAACATTACATGCCGTGTAGTGTGTAAAATGTTTTACGAGATGAGCTGTGACAACTAAATATAAGCTTGTACTACTATAGTCTACAAATCTAAGATAATTATATTATATCCTTGACTAAAGACTGTCCAAGAAAATTAAATATCCATCTGTGCTCTCCATATAAAGAGAGAGAGAGAGAGGGAGAGAGAGAGAGAGCGTGTATGTATAACACGTTGGTTAAGCACGTGTAGTATAGTCTCTGGGCAAGGTCCGTGAATATAAGAGAGATTAGAGATAATAGTATTGTAGTAGTTCTAGAACTTAGAGGGAAGCGAGGAATGGTGGAGAGGGAGAAATGACAATTCATCAGAAATTATCAAAAGAAGAAAAGAAAATGATTTAAGGTAACATAATACTTTAAATGTTTATCGATTACCTGAGTTGCGAAACAAATCTACCAAACCTAGATTATGACCCTTTTTTAAAAACAATCTTATATATATATTAGTACTAACCCCTGTAGAACATACCAACTGTTAACCCCTGTTAACCCCCTGCAGTAACGGTTTGAATGATGATATTGAAACATATGCAAAGTGTTTATTATTTGGAGAAATCGTATCCACCAGGATTGGGGAACAGTTCTACTCGGCAACACTTGCTGGGCTCAGGTCAGTCACAATTTATTGATTAATTGATGAAATTCCCGATATTTGAAACAGACAAACAAACACACGAATTTGCGACGAAGAATAAAAAAGAGAATACTGAAAATAAAAACACAAATCACACTCCATATATTAAAAGCTAAACTTTTGAGTTATTTCCTCTGTATGTTGGAAATCTAACTCTCTCCTCTATACTTGGCATGCTACCATTGACAGCCAATATATTTCCTAGAACAGGAGAGTTATTTCGACTCACAGTCATCACATTACCTAACACAGGGGAGGTACCCAGCCCTGTAGATGAATGATACTGTTTAGCTGGAAGGGGGCTCTTATTGCCCATATTCTCAATATTATACATGCTTGCTATAGTTCTCCTCCTTACAGCAGGGTCCTGCTTCTCAACCTTGCTCCTAATGTAACTCAGAACAAACTTGCGAAATCCTTTGTTCGTTAAGAAGTATATGTAAGGGTTAATGAAACAGGAGGTCTGCATTATGATCAGTGAAAATCTGGCATATTTGATAAGCTGCAGACCGTCCATGGTGTCTGTGTATCCGTATATTTCGAAGCAGAGATAAAGATAAGGGAGCTGAGCGATTATATATACAACTGTGGTGACTCCGATAATTAGAAAGTTCCGTTTTTTGATGAGAGATCCACGGGGACTTGTTGGAGAGAGTGTGCCACTTGATGGCCGTCTTGAACCTAAACAGAGAGAGAGAGAGAGTTAATAATTAATTAGCAATTATCGCGGTAACTAGCTTTCAATTATTGTATCCGGTGAGGTTCATCTGTAACCTACCTTTGAACCACGCTACGAAGAGAAGTAGAGAGTTGGATATGATTAGTGTTACTACTGGTATTATCAGCACAATACAGGTCATGACCAGGTCCAGGTTCTCCCAATAATCAGGTTGTATAGCTGGCTCATGGGAATCACACGTTAGATAGTTATCTACAAACCTGCAAAGGAATGGAACGTTATTTCCCTATATTACTTTTTAAACCAACTTGCGTCACCATTACATGGTAACCGAATGTTAACTTTAATGGTAACCATGGTGGTAACTATGGTAACTGGATTACTTACTCTGCAGTGGGATTGTAGATTGCCTTGACCAGGACGACACTAGTGTAAAGACACCCACTAAGACCAGCACATAGTGTCACCACTACCCGAGATGTCCGGGTACAGGGTCTTAGAAAGGGGCACAGGCACCTGGGAGAAGAGGTGATTTAGAAAGGGGCACAAACACCTGGGAGAAGGGGTGATTTAGAAAGGGGCACAAACACCTGGGAGAAGGGTTGGTATCGAAGACACCTCACACTCTTCGCCTTCGTTTGGCGTGCTTCGCACGCCGTGCCGGCAAGGGAGGGGTAACTTCGTTACCAAGGAGAAGGGGTGATTTAGAAAGGGGCACAGGCACCTGGGAGAAGGGGTGATTTAGAAAGGGGCACAAACACCTGGGGGAAACTGCTCTGTATGTTCACTGAGAGCTCTTTTTGGAATATTTCTAGATTACGTTGTTACCGGTTTCTAATGACTGAGCAAGTTGTTATGTTAGCAGGTCTGAGTACGCACATTGCACAGTTATGAACTAATAGTGACTCATGATCTACATATGACGTCAGGAGGGCCCTCATACAGCAGTCTCATGGCGTCTTTTGAGAGAGAGACACCAGGACACTGCATGTTTTGGGAATTTCGTTAGGGGGCATACACTACAATCACTAACATATCATGGGGTGACTACAGTCATTAGCTGTGAGAAATGGGGTGACTACAGCAGTCATTAGTTGTGAGAGATGGGGTGACTACAGCAGTCATTAGTTGTGAGAAATGGGGAGGTTGCACAATGACTGGTCGGCATGAGGCACGTGACATACACATATATTATTCATTTTATTAAGAAAAGGGGCTCTTCTCTCTAAACCATCTGTAAATTCTGATAGTTGATTGTTACCTTATTAACTTGTTAAAAACAAGAGCGTTGATGAGAAAGGAATTACAGTCTACAAAGGTATATTTCACAACCATCAGGGGTCTACAGACAGATGTTAGCTGACTTTGAGTTGTCAGTGAAATTACTGCAGGAAGCACATGGATCAAACCTGGGGAAAGAATAGGGTCGTTATAATCGGCAATATTCCTTCAATGTGTCTGGTTTTAACGAGTCTTTCTGTCTGTCTTCTCCTCTCTCTCTCTCTCTCTGTTTATCTATCTGTCTATCTATCTCTCTCTGTCTCTCTCCTTTTATACCATGGAGGAGGTCTGCAACACAGAGATTCTGAATGATCCAAATGGACAGTTTGTCCATCTTTATAGCGCGATGGTAGACCGTTGAGAAGAGGACAAATGAGTTGCCAGTCCAGCACAGGGCTAGAATGAGCCAATAGTAGGCTGCTATAACGGTCCGCTCTAGGGAGGTCAGGGACCATTCCGTTTCGTTCATTGTTAGGTGTTCATTTTACTGTAGTGATAATCAGAGGGGTTAGTTGGAGAGACTAACACTTGCTAACAGACAGCTTCATCAAAACGGAGAAGTATATTATCGAGTTGGGCACAACAATAAATTATTAGTACAACTTTCTAAATTCCTGGCCAGCCAAAAAGCATATGTAAAATTCTTCTTTCGTCTCAAACAACACGATAATGAAAACTACACATTGCTCTTCTCGAATTATTTATTATTATATCAGCTATATTCTTGAATTATATATGGGGGGGGGTACATATATAACTGCTCTCTCAATTCTCTAATCTCCATGTGTTGGATCACAGGAGGATCATCTGTACATTAATCAGGGTTTCTCTCTTCCAATTCACAAACGGATGAGCGTATAATACAGCATAATAATAGGGCTCAATTAGGCGCCATGGAATGTGTTGCAGATCACTAGTCTCAGAGGTTGAAGAGAGAGAGAGAGAGAGGGATGCTGATGAGGGAAAGAGTAGAACAAATATAAGAGGTACCTGGTACCACTTCCCTAGCTCTCTCACCACACCACAAATATTGTAAATAAGGGTTAGTACATAGCAAACATCTACCCTGGCCTGGAGAATCCTACTAGGATATCCTAGAATAGTTGAGTAGAAAATTCACTACTACAGCTGGAAGAAACTGAAATTAAAAAAAGAAGAAACGGATTTCAAACAGAATCTAGAAAATATAGTGGTAAATAGTCAGAATGCTCGAAACTACAAGACTAACGACCATATGCTAGAGAAATTCAACCTCTAGCACCCTCTCTCTCCCTCCCCACTCTCTCTCCCTCTCTCTCTCTCTCTCTCTCTCTCCCTATCCGAGATCTCTCTAACATCTCTCTGTCATCTCTCTACCTCTCGGCTCTCCTCTCTCTCCTCTCCCTCTCTCTGCTCTCTCCCTCACTCTCTCAGTCTCCTCTCTCTCTTCTCATCTCTCTCTCTCTCCTACTCTCTCTCTTTCCCTCTCTCTCTCTCTCTCTCCTCCCTCTCCTCCCGGCTTCTTCGGCCGCGATGCTCCATCATCCTTCATTCTCAGCGCCGCTCTCCCACCTCTAGGGGTCGAACTGTTGCTGCGTCTGAGGAGTCTCGTTCCTCTCACAGCTCTGCTTCTTCCTCGATCGCTCAAAACTCAAGGTCTGTTTAGGTGCTTCCTCAGTGGTGGGCTCGATTGAGGTCTACTATAGAAAATCGCCCAAAAAACAAGCTGTCGTGAGGCCCCGGTTTACCTCGTCTGATTTCAGTTCTCTCAACACCAATCTAATCAGATAAATCATAACTATTCATAATGTCTGTGAACAACATCGCAGAGAAATTCCTCAGACGTTGCTGTGAGATTCTCTGGTCAGCAGTCTGTTTGCAAATCAAAATAACAATGGTCAAATGAACAGTGACTAAAACATTAGCAGTATGGCTTCTACTGTTGACACACCGACAATATAAGATCTTTTGTTTGTACCAACACATATCACTCCATCAAAACCTCTGCTGTGGTAAACTAGTCGGACTTCAACCAAATCGCATGCACTCAATTGGTGGTATACCTGTGAGACCTATCACTGATACATGAATATTTGGAGGTTGGTTGCATCGGACTATCTGAAACACAAACAACGTTAGTAAAATGTTAGACTTACTGGTAGTCTTCAGGAGAAAATTACTCACCCCCGGGATGTGTGTAGAGAAATATCTACTACCAACATTTTATTTCAGGAACTAGTTTATATGAGGGCACTACTTTCCTAATCTGAATCAATTCCCCTGTTTTCTTACTGCCCCCTATGACTATTTCATACAGAAGTTTCCAGGAAAAATGGTCGGTGCAGCCGCCTAAAGGATGGGGGCGGGGGGAGGGGGGGGGGGGGGGGGGGGGGGGGGGGGAGGGGGGGGAGGGGGGGGGGGGGATCCAGAAAGAAAGTAGAGTAATTACGACGAATCCTAGGGTTTTCTTTTTTAAAAGGGAGGGTAGAATGGGCCCTTCATACTCCTAATCAACCTTTATTACAACTCTCTAGTCTAAGCATACAACTGGCTATACTGCCGCCTTGTAGGCGAATTAGAGAGGTGGATTAAATGAGGATACTATTAATACTTCAGGGGGTTGCTTTGTTTTATTTATCTCATCTAATGTAATAAAAACACACCTTTATAAAATCAATAACACGCTCTATTAGACAAACTCTTCACAAGAACAATTGGTTAAACACTCTGGTACACGATAGACAAACATGGTGTTTCAATTTAAAACCATTTGTTCCCACACTTTTATGGACAATATTATAGCCAGAAGAGAGTGTATAGGATTAGATACTGCAGAAGAGGGATGGATATATTAACCAATGATACAAACGAAGATTCTAGTCAAGATATCACGTATTTTAGGCAAATGCTACCGGACCTTTAAAGCACATCCAATAGTAGATTTGTGCACAAGCTCTGAAAGATGATATTCACGTTGGAGGGAGATTGCCTCTCGGTTAAGTACACACCGTTCGTGAAATCAGGGTATAAGGTTTATACGGGGGTTTTATTTCGAAAAGAAAGGTAATAGATTGAATAAAAAAATCTATTGAATGGTTAACATGATTGTTGACGAGTCAAGCTTGAGAGAGGGAGAAAAGAGAAGAGAGAGGGGGAGGATGGGAGGAGGATGATGGGTGACTGTTTGTGTGTAGTGAGAGGGCAAAAGAGCAAGTGACGCGACACGTTTTGGTATTGAGGGCGACAGGGAGATTGGGAAGAGCACGTGTTTTCATTCATTTGTTGACCATCACTCACTACTGTCCTGAACATGGGCATGAGGGGGCAATTGCATAGTCCTCGACTCTCTCTCTCTATCTATATCTATCTATATCTCTATCATTATATTCTATATAGATATGATATATCCTCATCTTATTTCATGAGGGGGGGGGGGGGGGGCAATTGCATTACAGTTGCTCTCTCTCTCTCTTCCTAACCACGCCATAGGATTATAGAAGGGGTGGTAAGATAAAAGCACTGTTTGTAGCTTATGGCAGTTAACAATCCTAGTTTGGAGACCATGATGAAGAACATGAATTAAGGATGGCAATACTATGGTGGGTGTGATAAACAAAGGGGAATGCCAGCGAAAAAAGGAGAAAAAAAGAGAGAAGAAAAAAACGGGTGAAGGAAGAGAAGGCGATGGATGGAGTGGTCTAGTTGGGGGAAAACCAAAATAAAAATAAGACAAGTTGCTTGTAGAGAGGCTGATGAAGAGAAGATAGATAAGAGAGAGAGAGAGAGAGAGGGAGAGAGAGAGAGAGAGAGAGATGAGAGACGAGAGAGAGAGAGAGCGGAGAGAGAGGCGAGAGGATGAGCTGATAGTCTATATTCTCTCGCTATGATCTCTCTCTTCTATAAGTGCTCGAGATCTCAGCTCATATCCTCTATATCTAGATCGCGCTCTCTTAGCTCTCCTCTCTCTCTCTCTCTCTCTTGCTTGTTTTCTCACACAGCCAGGGTGGTATTATGATATTTGACAGGTATTAACAATTAATCGAGATATGGATAGGAGCACGTGACTTTTGGGATATGAAATCAGCGGGAAATGGAGGAAAGGAGAGAGAGAGAGAGAGCAGGCGAGGGAGAGAGAGAGATGAGAATGGGAGAGAGGTACGAGAGGACAGGACTCTCAGGATGAGGAGCGGCGAGGATAGAAGGACCCGGAGAGAGGAAGAGCAGCAGAGAGATGAAGAGCGGTTGGGAGTGTGAGATCGGACGACTAGAGGGAGAGAGAGAGGGAGCGGAGAGAGAGGAGAGCGAGAGAGAGAGAGAGAGAGAGAGCTGAGAGAGGGAGAATCGTGACTGACTGATAAATATTGAACGACAATCCTGCGGCTGGTAGACAAACTGAGAATATGCAAATCGTGAACCACAACGAAATCGGAGAGATAGAATAAGGAACAGCGGCATGGGAGAGAACGACAGCAAGGTCTGGGAGAGACGGAGAACTTATAGTGATAGCAGTAAGGTGAAAAGGAGGGAGAGACGTCATGATGAGAAGGGGAGAAAGAGAGAGTGAGAGAGAGAGAGAGAGAGAGAGAGAGAGAGAGAGAGAGAGAGAGAGAGAGAGTGAGAGAGAGTGTGAGAGAGATAGAGAGAAAGAGAGATGAGCGTTGCACCTCCACGCATCATGATCATGGTGATAATGCCACCTGTATAGGCCCTCTGGTTTTCCATTATTTTCCCTCATCTCAACCTCTTCTCTCTCTTTTCCTCTTTATTCTAACCTCTTCTCTCTAAATTCCCCTCGTTTATATCTATTAATTTGTTAACAGTCCTCTCTTTCTATATCTCCAGTCCTAACTCCCCAAATATAAGAAATCAACTTAGATCCTGTCGTTTTCAAGTAAAACAAAGTACCATACGCAAAAATTCCATAGGATTATCTCACAATGCATTTTAGTTCACTCGGATTTAAGTGCATTTTATTCTAAATCTAATAAAATCCGTGGCATATTCCCCTATCTCACAAAGTGCCACACACAGAGTTAGCTATCAGACTCATTTTAAAGGACAGTTTAGATGATCTGATCGGTTTCCTACTCATTTATTGCATTGCTTTGGTAATGATTGTAGTAATGATGTCATCTAAGAGAAGTTTTTACAACATATCTAGGCAGAGAATGTTAATAAAATGGATCAATATGTCATATCTTTCTATATCTAAGAGCAGACAATAGAACGAGATGAGAGAAGAAAGAGAGAGCGAGAGAAGAGCGAGAGCCCGAGATATACTCTATCTATATGATAGCTCTAATATTATCTATACTGAGATGCCTCTATATCTCTCCACTCTCTCTCTTCTATCGCTCTATATAGCTCTATCTCTCTCATCTCTCTCTCTCGTCTCTCTTCTCGCTCCTATCTCTATATATACTATTCGACAGAGATCAATCTAATCTAACAATTGAAAGCCGATAAAAGATAAAAAATGAGCATTACAAGCAGTATTGCGAAAATTTGTTTCGACTGATGACAAAATTCATTTTTCTGCCAAGTTGCATGACAGCAAGTACTCCAGACTGGTAAAAAGAATGCATATAATGAGAACAGATTATATGACAACAAATGAATACCAACTTAATAGTGTAGCATATTATGTAGCATATATTACTGTTGGTAAAGACACTGGACGAGATACTATTGTTGTTCCTTAATTGACACATTCCCCTAACCATATCCCTCTCCCCCAGTTCGAGTGTGTCAGTGACACTGTCAGGGGTAACAATAAAAGTGGATGGGTACAGTGACAAGATGTATACCTACTTTGCTGCTTTCATGAAGGAGTTATTGGGGGAGGGTACTGCACAGAATACTGTTAACGATAATTGGGCCGCTATACAGGTGAGATGATTCTGTTATTCACAAAGGATTGTGTAGTCCAGGACACAAACTATAGATATCATATATAACATTCTCTTTCTATTATTTGGCCTTGTTCGGGCTTGGAAACACAATATACTACAATAGGCCCTATAGAAATTACGCCCTATAGGAATTATTACTTTGATGGTAGGTAGAGAGTTGAAACAAAAGGCGTGACAATACAAAGTCAGACAAGTTACATGTCAGAGTAGCGGCGATTCTGTCGACGTCTCTCGGGAGGGAGAGAGAGCGGGAGGGAGCGATGAGTAGGTAGGTAGAGGAGAGAGCTGCGCGATAGTAGCGAGAGAGGAGAGGAGAGAGAGAGATAGTGGAGAGAGAGATAGAAGAGGAGAGAGGAGAAGAGACTATGAAGAGGGGATGGGAGATAAGAGGATATAGCTCGCAGAGGCGATAGCTATAGCATATCTCCTGCTTATCTTTCTTCTCTATTCTTCTCTCTCTCTAGCTTCTCTATCGCTCTCTATAAGCTTCCGAGCAGAATTGTGGTTCAAGGGGCGGCATCACTGAAAGGTAGCAAACTGAACTACCGGTGCTCCAACCCCTCTACTACTGAACTATTCAGTAAGAGTTTGCCTTGGTGCAATCACTTGATTGGAGGCAAATAGATATAGAGAGAGGGTGAGGCTGGCCACTGAACACTTGGTAGAGATAGAGGGAGAGAGTGATAGATGGAAAGAGAGTGGGAGTGAAAGTGGGAGAGGGAGAGAGACTAGAGAGAGAAAGACAGTAAGATGGGACGGTTGAGAAAAGAGTGACTCCTGAGTTCTAAGCATTTTTGATTAAACTTGAATCAACCGTCGATTAAAGGGTAAGAAAGACTTTGGCTTTAAAATACAATGTTTTACTACAATTTGGTGATGCCATTCCCTATTATTTCATAACTCCGCCCGCTTCGTTTGCCACGCTTCGCACGGCAGACGGCTGGTAGCGGAGGGGTGACTGCGTCACCAGGACCACAATAACAAGAAAGCAATCACACAAATAAATAATGTTGCATAGAAGAGAGAAATACACGTACAAGTTTATGAAGAAAAAAAATCTAATCGCGATTAAATATCTTCTTTTTAAAAAACTTGCAAGTCTTTCTCTCTTCCTTATCATTAAATCTCCCTAACTGTCAGGCTAAACTTGTTCGTGAGTTACGTATGGGAACATTGAAACCTAAAAACCTGGCTACAGAACTGCGGTTGCGGGTACTAAGAGATAATTACCAAAGCAGTGAGGAACTGGCCAGGAAAGTGGAGGAAATTGAACCTGACGAATTGAAGGTAATTACTTGTGGTTTTAGAACTGTGTGGTCGCTGTAATTATTTAAAGACGGCATAGTTGATGGTAGTTTGTGAGAATAACGAGCATTATGTAATCCTGAATCACCATGCAAAATAAACAGGAGTTGGTGTGTTGTTGGCAGATGTATAGAATAATAAAGCAGTAATACAGGAGTAATTAGGAAGAGGAGACGTGTCGACAGAGGCGGACAATTTCTACATTCCTCTCGCCTGTGTTTCTAGCTTGAGACAACAAGTTGCGACTTATTATTTTCTATGGGCTACTAAACTCCCTCTCCCCGCAGGACTTTAAGATAGGGAATCTAGGAGGGTTCCATATTGAGGCTCTGGCTGGTGGGAACATACTCAGTACAGAGATACACAAACATCTGGATGTTGTATCTTCTAATCTGGGTGTGGAACATAACATCATGCCAAGATCGAACATCAAACACAAACGTGTTTACAAGGTGAGGATTTATCTTGTAATCTTGTAAATGTCTTCGTACAGATGCTGTACCGGTGTCAGCAGGTGTGGGTGGTGTGAGTGGCCCCAATTGGGCGTTTTGGCTCCCATAACGTAACTTGACAATATGAAAGTAGGATATTTTGATAACTCATAAAAATATGGCCCAACTGACAATATAATGTAGTAAGGATCAGAGCCAAGAGTATGGTCGGGTGGGATAAAAGATCTTTCATCATGGGACTATAATAATTTGTATGCATTTGTCCTATTTATCTATCTTGATATGAGCTATAAAATATATTATGTGCATTAACATTTAACAGCCTAGCTATGCATTAACTAAGAAAACAATATAGCAATGAAAGTGAGCTGTTGGTATTAGGTCATTCGGTAAATATCTGGACAGGTATGTTTGTGAGAGAACGGAGCTAGATAGAGCCAAGCGACCTATTCCAGCGTCTTCCTTGGACATTTTTAGGTCGGACTAGGATGGTGGGAACCTTCGCCTGCTGGCAGTATTGCCTCACGAGCAATATGTTTCAATGCTACTCTAGCTGCCGCTTTATGCTAACTTTTAACTCAATTTTGGACCAATATGACCTACTTCCGGATCATTCGGAAAGTTTTTAACCCTATATATTGCTTATTAAATGCCTTGAGATACTCCATAAACCTTCCTGAAATTTTTGGATAAAATTTCTAGCACGGGGAAGCGATTTTCGCTAGATTTGGTAAAGCTGAATTTTAATTTTTTTACAAATGTTGAAAAAAGCCGCCATGAGCCAGGTACCCATTGACCGATCGTAATAAAACTAACATAGGACCTAGAAAATTGTATAAGCTAACATTTAACGTTGGATTCAAGTCATTTAGACGTTTAGAACGTACAAAAACGGCCATGAAGTGTGCAAGGAGCAATTTTGGCAAAAATCCAATTTTTAAGGATGAAGATGGAATCTAAACGCTTCAATTATGGTTGCATCATCTTCAGGCTAAAAAAGTGATCTAGGAACACTGGTCAAACCGATCATCTGTCCCCAATAGAGAAAATGCCATGACATATTCAATCATCCGTAGTGCCACAGTTTTTTCTTGCATAAAGCGGCAGCAAGAGTAGCATTGAAACATATTGCTCGCGAGGCAATACTGCCAGCAGGCGAAGGTTCCCACCATCCTAGTCCAACCTAAAAATGTCCAAGGAAGACGCTGGAACAGGTCGCTTGGCTCTATCTAGCTCCGTTCTCTCACAAACATACCTGTCCAGATATTTACCGAATGACCTAATACAATAAAGTAATGTTAGTTTTCAAAAGTTCTAGGAATGTGTGTCAGATGGGATTTAGAGGAATTGAATCATCTGACAGAAGAGATTGATAGAGTGCGATAGGGGTGAGAAAACAAGAGATGTAAAAGTTAAAGCAACACAACACGTAAAATTAAGAAGATCGATCTAGCTTTACCTGACAGACAGTAATTTAAAAAAGCCATACAAGAAACAAGTGCAGAAATTGCAGCTAGATCTTCTTGGTTGGTAATATAATAAGTATGACGTCACAAATAGTTCATTTGCATCACACCCCTCTCTCTCTCTCTCTCTCTCTCTCTCTCTCTCTCTCTCTCTCGATACTCTATCTTCTCTCTCTCTCTATATCTCCTTGTCTCTCTCTCTATCTCTCTCTCTCTCTTCTCTCTCTCTCCTCTCTCTCTCTCTCTCTCTCTCTCTCACTCTCTCTCTCTCTCTCTCTCTCTCTCTCTCTCTCTCTCTCTCTCTCTCTCTCTCTCTCTCTCTCTCTCTCTCTCTCTCCCTCTTTCTGCCATTTTGACACACGATCTTATTGAAGACAAGAAAGACTTTGATCACGCCCTTTCTCAATTCTCACCAATGACTATTTTATCTCATTTAGTTCTTCGCTCTTTTATTGACACCTATCCTAACTATCCCTTCTCAAACTATTGGTTCTACTACCATTATGCCTCTTCTCCATGGAAGACTTTTCTCTCCTACAACTAACTCTCCTCTCTCCCAGTTGCCTCTGGGCCGGTACTGTCTGAAGGTTAACAACCAGAATAGTGAGGATGTTAACTCTGTAGTGGTTAACTATTACCAACACGAGGCCGTTACCTTTAGAGACACCATCATCTTGGAGCTAGTTAATGTAAGTTAACCGAGTTAAAGAGAGATAAATACTGACAACACACAGTTGTGAAGTTTAGTCACTGTCAGGTGAACAATGTGTAGTGATCATCAATTTGTCCAAACTCTCTCACGCTTCTTATTGTTAGAAGCAGAGTGACGCCCGTTTCTCAATAGTCATTAACGATTGACTATTCCTTTGATAATTGCAATTATTTGATAATTGGGATTATTATCAATGAGAAAGTAATTTCCTTATCCTATGACCTATTTTCAGGATCTCATGTCAGAAGCCTATGTTTAACCAACTCCGAACGAACCTTCAACTTGGGTAAAGACGCCACATCTTGTTTTTTGTTGCTCTATAAACTGTGCTATTATAGTTGAGGGGAGCCAGGAACGATTATTATGGGACACACCCTGTCCCTCTGAAGACTGTCCGCGGTCTTCCCTTGTCTGTAGCGCGCGCTGCAGAAAGTTATCATGTTCTACTGTCAGCAATGCTCCCACGCGCGTTCCTATTCAACGGCACGGAATTGTGCATCGGCATTTCTTGGTTTTGTTCAAAGATCAAGCAATTAATTAATTAAGGTTTCGTAATATTTTGTGTAAGGTTTGGCTCGCTAATTATCACCCTGTAGATACGAAGTTGAGTGTGTTGATCACCTGACTCACGGGTTAACAGGGTTCTCTATCACTGTCTCCTCTCAAGCCAACAAGTTCTCTGTGGATGAGATCAATACTTACATCGAGATGTTTATTGACTGGTTCAAGACCTATCTGGGTAAGTTTAACATCATTGCTAGTAGGTCTTATTGTAGAAGCGTAACACAGGGATGGCCTAGTATCTCAGAATAGCTAGTTGATAATCTACAATGTAGTGGGAGGTGTTGGCAGTCAGGAGTCCGTCATCGTTTAGCCCCCCCCCCCGTGGTATACACGTTTCTTACTATGATAATGTGGCCTGTTACTTATAGCCGGAACTGCAATTGATAATAACTATACAGTAATAGTACCTATTAGTGTTATCCCTAACTTATTTCCACCAGTCGAAGAGAAAAAGCATCAATTAGAAAATCTTATTCAAATTCAGAAACAGGTAGGACTAGGAAAATCAAACAAAACACACTAAAAGTTAGTCCACATTCTACCAAAAGTTCTTGTCTCTCTGTCCCTGTCACTCTTTCTAAGCCAAATCTCTTCTTTCCATTTCAACATAATCAGCATAATCGTGATCTTTAGCATCATTGAAAGGAGGCTGAGAGGCTAATATTTCATAGACTGGATCTTTGTATGTATCATTTGCAACTGGTGGTTTCACACTGCCTTGAGAGGTGGGTACTGCATCTGCAGTATCGGTATGGGGCCGGCTCATGGAGGGATGTAATACGGAGTGGAGGAGAACAAGGTGTTCTGGATCGCCTTATATGGAAGGTGATAACAGCCAGCAGAAAAACAGAGCCGAGGATGGCTGCTAAGGCGATCATGTAATTTCTCATCCTCATTTGGCATTGATCACCATCTTTGTCGTTATCAGCAGTTCCTGATTCTTCCCCATCTTCTTCTTCTTCTTCCCCATCTTCTTCTTCCCCATCTTCTTCTCCACCATCTTCTTCTTCCCCATCTTCTTCTTCTTCTTCACCATCTTCTTCTTCCCCATCTTCTTCTTGACTACCTTCTTCCCAGTTCTGTTTCAGTATGATACTATGTGTTACTCTCTGTCCAGTTACAGTATTGGTAACAGTCACCCTGACTAATTGGGTCGTGTTAGTATCAACAGTGATCGTCATGTTTTGTTGGTAGCCAGCCTCCACAGTCCCGTATTTCACCAGAGTTTCGTCTGCATACCAAGATACTCTAACTGGGTCCAGGGATGTTATAACCGCTGCAACATCGTTCTCTGTCGTCTGTATCAGATTCAGTTTTGGAGTGTCACATGCCTGTTCACATATCGCCAGATAGGAACACTCTCCAGTGAACTCGAGGGACCAGCCGGTGTTTTGTGCTATTTCTCGATATAAACTGGGAACGGCCTGAGAAAATGACAAATTTCCAGATTTGTTGTCTTCTCCGTAGATAATTATAAATGTGTCACCACTCCAAAACAGCCTGATCCCAGTCAAATTGGATCCTGTCATACTGCCCCACTTAGATTTTTCGTTATATGTCAGATATGCATTCGAATTGTCCAATTTTAACGTGAGAGTCCTAATATTTCTTCTTATTTTAGTAATAAGCTCGATACTACAGTTGTCACCTACAGGTATCAGTACGCTTCCGTTGGTTGGGACTCCCGCCGGTAGTTTGTAATTATTAGGTGCCACTGTAAACTTGCTGCATTGATCAATATCACACACTTTAGTTGCAGGATCGGTGTTGGCTACTTGTAGGAGTAGGAGAAAACACGGCAAAAACAACATAGCACTAGCAGTCTATTAGAACTTTGTCTCCGTATCGGACTATCGGATAGCGATTGTGAAGAAGTGGGAGTTAACTTCTAGAGAGCTAGCTGAGTACTTCCTCCTGCGTGTTACCATATTTGGTATTGACGATTAGTATTGACGATATTTCAATAGGGTAATCTTTCTTTGAGTAGGGCAGATCTAAAAAAGGTGTTAACAAATGGTACCATTGTGCTCCGTCATAGCGCTCAACCAATGCTATACGATGACGGAGCACATATTATATATGGTATACGCATGGGTAGATAAAAATAATACGTTATCTGCTCAAATAGCGATTCCATGTTAATCCACCCCGCCCATTGGGTTAAAATGCAATTTGTAAAGACCTCGATCTTTACCAACCGTCGACCATTCATAAAAACTACTTTTGGGTTATGACATAAATCGTACCTAAATTGTAGTATAAAATGTTGAACCCTCAGCTATACATTATATATCTATTATAATGGTACCCCTCGTTTAACTATTTTTAGGGATACATATTCCAGGCTAGCTGCCCACTATGTACGCTATCTTACAAAATAACCACCTTCTCCCCCAGATCTTGAACTGTATCACCCTCTCCCCAAACTTGGTGACATAGACACCTGGCCCCCGTGTGAGCTCAATCTCGGTCGCGCCAGGTGTCTCTATCACCAATCCCCAAACAACATACATCCAAATTCTAAACCTCCTTGAACTCTCTCTCTCACATTTCCCATAATCTCTACCTCTCCTATCCATCAGGCAACATGCCCGACAAATACTTTGATAAACGTGTCGGGGAGACAATTAAACAGAAAATCAAACCCCATCTCTGTATTGATGATCAGTTGGATCAAATGTGGGCTGAGATCACGAGCAGGGAGTATATATTTGATCGTGATGAGAGATCTGCCGAGATGCTGAAAGGAATAACGAGGGGTGAGATCCAGAGTTTCGTTCACAATCTGTTTGTTAGGAACGTGAGGAAGCTTAGTATACAGGTAACTATAGAGATTAGAGAAACTTAGTATTCAGGTAATTAACTGTAGAGATTAGAGAAACATAGCATTCAGCAGGTAATTAGGAAAAACACCCAGGGTGGTAGGGACTGGTAAACTAAAATAAACTTTATTTATTGCTCGACCTATAACAAACAATCCAAACTTTCAAGAAATGTGAACAAGAACTGTATTATACCCTTCGCAAATTGGTGTGAAATGGCCGTCCCGGTCTCTGATACAATAGGTCTGTTTTGACAAGTCTGTCATCTGAACAATGCTGCTGTTGTTGTAAAATCCACTGCGGTAATCTGAGAAGAGGGATCAGGGAAGTAGTGGAATTGTTTACAGAGTTGTTTAGAGAATGAACCATCTGTTTCACAGTGAAATAACGAACAACAAGTAGTAGGTTGTTAGTGTGTTAGTCGTGTAACACAATTACAGTTGATATGGGGTTAGGTATGTCTTCCCATCTTCCAAACTACCCGTTCAGGTCGATAGTATCCACTTCTTACAACCAGGTTGAGAAGTGAGAACATCCCCTAACATTCCCCTCTCTCAACTAACATCCTCTCTCTCTCTCTCACAAGTCACAACTTTGTTATGTTCTAACCCTTCTTTACATTTGTGGGGCACACGAAACAGAGTCTAGCTAGGCAATCACAACTAACATTCCCCCCCTCTCTCAACCAACATATTCCCCCTCTCTATATCTCTCTCACACCACTAACACTACTAACTTCCCAGGTTGAGGGTAACCCAGACGGGGTAGAGATAGAGGATGATAAGGACTCGGAGGATGAAGAGTCTAGTGATGATGAAGATGACTCTGAAGATGAGGATGATAAGAAGAAGAAGAAGCTGCCTGCCTTTGGAACACCAAACATGACCCGTCTACCCTCCAAGGTATTATAATGAGAGCTACCTAGTCGATATCCAACGAGAAAGATAATAGGGCCACCATTATAGGAATTGGGTGAATGAGATCACTTTTGTTAAATCACCAACGTATTAGGTAGGCGTCATATTATATTAGGGGGGAGGGGGTAATGAACCAGTCCCATGTACCAAGGTAAATGTTAACTCCCCCTCTGAGCCCATTATACCTAGCCCCTAGGTACGGGGTACCACGATTTAGGACAAAAGTGGGAAATTTCCGGAAATTAGCTCACTATTGGATTGTGAAATCACCAGCATTGTATTATATAGGAGAGGGGGGAGCCTCCTCACAGAGTGTTCTAGAATTATTAATTTGTCAGGGTGGCCAACCATACAGCCTCTGGAGGTGTAGGTCATATATACCCTGCTAACTTAAATAATACGCCAGTGGCGAGAAGTCCCACTAGCGCGCTCTCAGTAAACAGCCAGTCCAGCGGCAGATTATTTCCCACTGGCAGGTTATTTATTTTTAACTCCTACGTAACATTCAAAGTGTGTGTAAATCATCAGTTCTTACTAAAATACAGAGGGAACACTATGTGCAACACTTACACACTACATTGGAGAGAAAGAAAGGACACATTCCGTCAATTACTCTCTCTTTATCTCCCCTTTTGTCTCACTATCTCTTTCTCTGTGTTATGTGTGACATGCCCCTTATCAGGCTATTTCTTTCACTCTCTTTCCTTAGCAACTGCTTAGTAACTGTTACCAAACAGTGTACACTCAATTTTGAGGTGTTTTTAACTATTTCTCAGTTCTCTTTGTGTGTTTTGATTAGTGTTCTCTCTCTTGTTGGTGTGTAATACTTGAAATAAACAACTAAAGCAGGGTATATAACCCATAAACTCTGACCACTGGCACGTTATAGGTTTAAACCCCTCCGCCTCTCCCTCGGCTCCGCCTCGGGATCGTCGTCGTGATTTAAACCAGTTTATCCGCCAGCGGCGGATAAACTCCAGCTAACTTCTCCCAGCGGCGCGCTGGGAGAAAGTTATCTGAAATAACGCGCCAGTGGCCAGAGTTTATGCCTCATATAGAGTAATTCGCCAGTCAATGATATGTCTATTTGGCCCTCAAGTATGACCTATCAAAAGATCACAGGTCATCTTACATCATCACTATGAATTAACTTTCTCTCAGGGAGCTCTGACGGATGAGATTCTACAGGATATAAACTCAGTGGATGATTTCAGGAATACTCAGTGCACTCTCATGCCTGTCTATAAGCTGCAGAGTCAGATTGTAACTGTAGACGTGACCAACTCTTAGTTCAGTTTGGTGTTTTTCTTTTTTGGGGATTTTTTTAGGGAAATCAATAATCTTCTTTTCTTATCTGACTGTATAATTTGAGGGTTTATTTGTTTTTTAACCGCCTGTTTTGTTAATTTCCGGAGAATACAACAGAGTTCGGCCCTTAGAGTTACAAACAAGTCCAGGCTCTGATTGGTACAGCTCCCACTTCCCAGTTTTGCAAATTGCAGAAGTAGGTTGCATGGGGGTACGAACTATGACCTAGACTTCTTGTTCTTTATCTTACTAGATTCAGATAGTGAGAAAGAGAGGAGAGAGGATAGAGAGATTCAGTGGGTACTGGGTAGAGGGAGGAGAATGAGTTAGGATAATAATAATAACTCGGTTTGGCCTGGACCGCGAAATGTTTGTTGAAGCTACCATAATCAAATTCATTCGCTGCATATTCTCATTAGGTAGGAATAGAGAGAAAAAGCTGGGAGAGAGAGAGAGAGAGAGAGAGAGAGAGAGAGAGAGAGGAGAGAGAGAGAGAGAGAGAGAGAGAGAGAGAGAGAGAGAGAGAGAGAGAGAGAGAGACTCCTTTTTTGGAAAGCGCTCTAAATCCTTTGTTAGAATTATATACGGATCTAGAGTTTCCTGCCCCTCCTTTATCAAGAACTTACCACGCCCCCGATAAAAGCCTCAAATATTCTTGTTGCCAAGCTCCTAGCTGTTATGACATACCGCCTAGGAAAGAGAGAGAGAGAGAGGGAGAGAGAGAAAAAGTGAGAGAGTGGGAGAAAGTGTTTGATTTCATTTTGTACATTTACTATCTCTCTGTTTCTCACACAGCAAGCCGATTTGTCTTCCTCGATTCTGGGCGTGTTTATTACTAAAATCTCATCAATTTGTTGACCCTCATACGTCATCATCCGATACCTCCCCTCTATATAGAAATCAACACGCCCTAGGTTCGTTGCAGTAATAGAAGTTTCCCGATCCGGACTATTTTAGTTTCACGGATTTCAGCATTCGAATTACTCGTGTTCTCATTGTGGCCCATTAAGACTCTGGCTAGTCCTGGTTGTGACTCATTAAGACCTATGTTTTAATTTGTATTCGTATCGACAACACTGTCCTAAGTTGATGAGTTCCAATTTGTCATTATTACTGCCCTGTGTGTCATTATTACTGCCCTGTGTGTCATTATTACTGCTCTGTGTGTCATTATTACTGCCCTGTGTGTCATTATTACTGCCCTGTGTGTCGCTGTCAGGCGTGGTTCAGGGCAATCTCTGGCCGTGTCATTGTATTCGATCAGAGTTACCTGTGTGTAATAGTTACTGTGTGACGACATTGCATGCTCGCTCTCTCTCTCTCTCTCTCTCTCTCTCTCTCTCTCTCTCTCTCTCTCTCTCTCTCTCTCTCTCTCTCTCTCTCTCTCTCTCTCTCTCTCTCTCTCTCTCTCTCTCTATCTCTCTCTCTCTCTCTCTCTCTCTCTCTCTCTCTCTCTCTCTCTCTCTCTCTCTCTCTCTCTCTCTCTCTCTCTCTCTCTAACCCAATCATTATGATAAGTTTTATAGCTACAGACCGGCCGGCCGACATTTTAACCATGCTGTTTTTCCTTGCTTCCCTTTTCACATTAGGTAAGTTGATCTTTGATCTTGACAATTGATGTAATACTAATAATTGATTGATTTACATTCTACTGTCTTTACTTCTTTACTATCATTAATTCCGTATTTAGCCCTCTCTCTCTTCTCCTGATTCAGGTTATAGCCAGTTGGAATTCCTTCAGTCTCCTAGTTACACCCTAATATGGCGAAGTCCAACAGTTGACGACAAGAGTGTGTCACTATGGCAACCAGTACTACCAAATAAGGAGTATTACCTGCTGGGTGATGTCATGGTACAGGGTGGTGACGCACCTTCAACATCAGCACTGGTGTTCAAACCATTGAAGTAAGTAACTCGTGTCCCTGTACCTATAGAAAAGGGCTGGGAGCAGTGTCTCCCCTCGCAGGGAACCACCTATTATATTCACTACGAGTTCGTGAAATATGTGTGAGCTCGATCTCAGTGACTGTGTGACTTTGATCTCACCCGTCTAGCTCAACCTTCTCTTCACGCGCTACGCAAATGTAAAAGAGGGTTAGAACTTAGAACATAACAAATCTAGCCTCCAACAATTCCTTTTTTATAATTTCTCTTCTTGTTAATTCTAAACCCCTTACTTTGCAGTCCAGACGACGTTTCAGAGCCACTGAGAGCAGAGGCCATTTGGAATAGTGCTGGGGACAAAGATTTAGTGACAGTGTTTAAATTGTATCCCGCGTCTGGTTACCGGTGTATTGGTGCAGTGGCAGTCCGTGGCACCCAACCTGACCTATCAAAATACAGGTACCATTAGGGGGGACCCAACCTGACCTATCAAAATACAGGTACAATTAGGGGGCACCCAACCTGACCTATCAAAATACAGGTACAATTAGGGGGCAGTTTGGGGCCCTTTTCAAATGAAGGTTACCTTATTGACATTAGATGTGTGCTAACTGCTCCCCCCTCTAGGTGTGTAAGGAGTGAGTTTCTAAAGAAAGCTGCTACACCAGTGGTTTGGGACGCTAAAGATACCAGCCTCAGATACAGACAATTCTACTTTTTCTCACTGACACCAAAGAACCAGGGTCTCCCTATGAACCACTTCTATATAAGCTCTGCTGCCAGTGTCTCTGCCAAATTTGTTGTGAATTCGGAGTTCATTCAACCCTTCATTCCCAAGAGATTTGCTGGAAGTGTATTTGGTTAGTGCAGTCAAAATGATATTGGAGTTGGGGGTGGATTCTTGAGTTTGGGGGTCGATTGTGTGTGTACTTGATTTAACATGAAGATATGCAAATCCCATGATGTATTCTGCAGGTATAGGAATGGCACCAGTTCAATCCTCGCTCCGAGTAATCTCAGTGAAATCGTCCGCTCTATGGCACAACAGGAGGTTCTCTATCTACAACCCTGAACCCAAGGAGTATTACCATGCAGTTGCATCCAGTCTGGACAAGGACTCAACAATTCTAGTCTCTGGAACGGTTAGTGATTTCCCCCACCCATCAGGGTGAGTTACATTCTCTCAGAAATTATTCAAATTATATGAAACTATTCTCCTCGCTATAATCCCTATAACAGTAGCCCTTTATCTAACCATTACCTCAGGTGGGTCGAGATATTGCATATCCAGATCAGTTCTCACCAGTCTTCACTCTGGAGAACTCTGGGGCCAGCCTGACACTCTGGAAGGTGACCTGCCCAGAAGGATTCAGTAGTCCTGGCCTGTTCGCATCCAATAGCGTGGTAGACCATGATGTCGTCTGTGTGGGGGATCAGTATCTTACAACGGAGAAAGGATCCTACTGGAAATATCTTAGGTTAGTGATCTTCTCGCTAATTCTCATGTTATTGTTTGTTTCCGGCTTGCTAGGAAATTAGAATCACACGCATTCCTTAGCCGCATGATGGAGTATGAATCATGTTATGGATCAAATTATGATTTAGCATTCCTAATATTGAATTGTTGTTTTTGGCTTTGATCCAACTTCCTGTTAAATGACATACATAATGCCTAACAAAACAATCAACCCCTCACCCAGCTCGGACTCAAACTATGTACAGACATTATGGGAGGCCAAGGTGTCCCCTCAAGGAAGTGAGGTGCTGGATTTAAAGGCCTTTACCCACACTCCCACAATGGCCATCCCAGCCGGTGATTACCAACCCACTTTCCTCCGAGGAGATCTCATGAATCAGGTCAGAACATCCTCCCAAAGTCACATCCTCTCTTCCCATCCTCCCAAAGTCACATCTTCCCATCCTCCCTCAACTCACACATCCAGTTCTCTTCACCCTCCCGCAACTCACAGTTCACATACATATCCCCTTCCTTCCCCACCCCTTTCCATGTCCCTAACTCACACCAGTCCCCTCACCCCCTCCCCTATTCCCTAATCCAGATGTCTGATGACATGATGGTTACATTGAGCTCATTAAGATTCGGAGTTAGCTCCAGTATAACAAGTAAACGAGAACTCCTGGACCAGGACAATGCTGACACTAGCATGTGAGTAGAAAGAGAGCTGTATAGATTGATCAATATCAACATAGATCTCTCCATCATGATGGAAAAGAGGGGTTTAGCGAGTCAAGATGGGCCCTGCTTGATGTTTAGGTCTGCCCAGCAAGGCCATTATATTCATTTTGATAGTATTAGTTATGTTGACCCCCATCCTCCTCCAGCAACAACGTGGTTACTAGTTGGTCAGTTCAAGGGATAGAAGAGGATGGACCGATAAAAGTTACCCTCCAATCATCAATCCTGAAATCACTCCCCTCCTATACCAAAAGTCTAACCGTGGAATCAGCTAGCAAGGTGATTGGAAAACCACCATTGAATTGGAAACTGTTTTATTTCCAATTTGTTAGCTCACTCAGGGAAATGATGTCAGAGCATTGGCCTGACAGGGGAAATGAAAAATCTCGTTTTCTGTCGCACTGTCTATGAGATGGGATATTCATAATGTCATCTGTCTACGCTCAGATCTGGTCGACGGCAAAGTTGTTTATTCACTTCTAACCCCCACCTTCCCAGGCGAACGAACTGAACAACTACTACAGTTTCCAAGCAGACGCCCAGCCTTCCCTGGGAACTTCTGACGAGAGATGGGGATACCTAGTTACTGAAAAGTGGTTGGAGATACCCTTCTCAGGCACCTTGACACCTAACAGGGCTGTATCGGGGAGGCTTTATCTTTTAGTTGTCTCACCGCCCCTCCTGGACCCCGAGGATAGGCCGGAGGAGGTTCGGGTCGTTACTGAGAGTACTAAACTGAGGAAGGAGGGAGAATTGAGTGAGATGCAGTTCCCATGAACTATTGCAGAGCACTGAGTTGGATCAGAAGTGACACTGACTAACAGAGAGACAGTGAGAGAGAGAGAGAGAGAGAGAGAGAGAGAGAGAGGGAGTGAGATTGAGAATGAGAGTGAGAGAGTGAGTGAGAGAATTCCAATTTTTGTTTTTGAGAAATGATGTTGTATTTTTGTTAATCTTAATTATTTTGCCAAAACCATATTCGATGTGTTTACCCTTGCTTCTGCAGTGACAAACAATATTTCCCGCACGAGAAGGGGGGGGGGGCTTGTTGAGTTCCCCCTTACTCAACAAGGGGGGGCTGAAAACTTCAAAAAAAATCCGACTAACTTTACACATGTTTAACAGGTTAGAATTAGATTGTCGATGCGCGTGTTTGTTTTGCGCGTTTATAGCGCGGCTCCTTATTTAAATTTTTAAATTTAATAAAAAAAGGGGGGGGCGGCCAATATCGGCCTTAAAATAAAATATATAATAAATTATACAGTAGAAATCAATGGAATCAATAAATTATTGTGGAATTAGTCCATACGATATAAATATTCATCAGCGTCACTTGCAGCCGCCTTGCCCCTGCCCCGATATCCCCTAATCGATACAGTTATTGAGCGAACCATCGCAAATGATAAGCGCAGTCTAAGATACCGAATACAGTCCTGGCGCTCATATCCAGTTTTGGAAGATTTTCGGTGGGCCAACTGTTTCAGTGTGTTCTGAAATTCTCTACCAAGTCCGCCTGATGTTGACATGACAAGCGGAGTGAACACCGCCTTCTCAACCTGGAGAACTCGTTGCAGATAAGCTTTCTTCTTCTCAGTTTCATGCTTCTCATAGATCTTCTGTATACTCTGGTTGGCATTAGACTTTACCCTTGGATTAAAAATCCTTACGTCAAAATAGGTACAGTCTAAGCTTGACCAGAGTCCACGGGTTCTGATGTCAAGGCGAGCCCCGTCTGCTGTGATGGTCCCAGCTGGAAGGGACGTCCCCCGAACGTTGAGAAGGTGAGGTTCGACCTTGGTATCGAGGCCGACAGTGCTAAGCTCTTTCGCAATAAAGTCTCTCACGTTGTCGTGCCTGTAGTTAACAAATCCTCCAAGCTTGCAGGAGATAGCATGATCGATACTGTTAGCTTCTCCGCATGTACACTGATCTGGTAGAGGTTCGCCAACAAGGGGGAGATTGTACCTAGCCGAGATAGCGTCGAACCATTCCTGTCGGTTTAGAGTGAAGTTAAGAGATTCTAGTGGGAGACAAGTTAGCCAGGAGGATGCACCCTTTTCGGCCAGGAGATCGAGGGTCCTCTTCTCTTCTGGTGTCGATTTTGATTTTATTTGATCGATTGCCGTCTGATGTTGATCGTTTTTCGTTCGACGCACAATGAGTTTGTTCTCTGAGTTTTTGACATCATCTGCAGTAAACGTATCTTCCTGGTTCAGCACAGCTGCAGACAGATTTTCAGTCATGAGTTTGGAGAAATAGTACTCGCTATCCGATGTAGCGACGGGGTTTTGAATCCCGAGTCCTCCAAATCTCGCTGGAAGAGAGAAAACTGATCGAAGTCGCTCGTTGATAACAGGTTGTCCAGTCATAGAAGGGATGAGTTGCTGCAGAATTGAATCCTCAATCGGGCCCAACTGATCAGAAATGCCTGGAGTCGTTCTCATAAGATACGACCACCGTTTAGATACTCCCATGGTGTATGCTGTATAAGCAAGCTGAGGCTCACTGTTTGCCATCTCCGCAAGTGATGTTATTTTAATTAAATAAAAAGATTTGATTTTCCGGCCAGCGTTAAAATCTGGGTGTTTCGTGGCCAGCGTTAAAATCTGGGTGTTTTGGGAGTGCTGACAAACGGTTTTTTAGGGTTAGGGCTAAAGTAGGGTTGGGGTTAGGCCTTGACATTCCCTACCAGATGAACTTTGAATCAGCCAAAACGGTTGAGTGGTTTGGCGGTTAGAGCCGTTTTAGTGAATCAACTTTTTTGGCAGCGCGCACCTGTAAACAGGCCTCCAAACACCCAGATCGTAACGGCGCCCGTGTTTCGTGAGTGCTGACAAACGGTTTTTTAAGATTAGGGCTAAAGTAGGGTTAGGGTTAGGACTGACGTTTGGGTTGGGGTTATGCCTTGACATTTCCTACCAGATTAAGTTTGAATTAGCCAAAACGGTTAAGTGGTTACGCGGTTAGAGCCATTTTAGTGAATCAACCTTTTTGGCAGCGCGCACCTGTAAACAGGCCATCAAACACCCAGATCGTAACGGCGCCCATGATTTCCTTTCGGCAAAGTCAAAATCTGTATGCCTTCCGGCTTCCATTGCTAACAATTGATCGATTTTAGTAGTTGAGACGGGTTAGGGTTGCCCGTTAGGGTCTGGTTAGGGTTTTGTTTGGGGTTATTATTTAGTGCTAACAATTGGCTATCTCTTACCGTTTTGGCGTTATTTGCGGTCAAAGAAGGCCAAATTAGTCGAAAATGCCAAAAAAATGATTAAATGGCAATTAGTACTAATTAGCCCAATTAATTTGCCTACTAGCACTCTGGAAAATCGCTTTCCAGAGTGCATGGTTTTAGTCTAGGAGAGGGCAGAGGTCACTTGGGCTTAGAAATATGATTTCTACGGCAGATATTTCATTTTGTAGGGTCAATGGTCACACAGGAAAATTACCCACTGTGCGGGAGGGAAGGTGAGGGGTGATTGTATGGAGATCAGGGAGAGAGGATTCAGAGGATTCAGAGGATTCAGAGGATTATAAAAATCTAGCACTCGATGACCAAGATGCTCAATAAATATTTACTGTCCGAGCTTAACAGGACAAATTATTAGGCATTATTTATTCAATGAGGTCAACCATTTACATACTACATGTCTTAACAGTACTCCACGATTAAAGTAAAGCTCAATTTATCCGCAAAATGAGCTGATTAATATGAGTTGAGGGGGGGGCTGGGTTGACGGGGATATCTATAGGTTCACACATTTTAGTGAGGTACATATCATTAGCTCAGGTGCTCCTTAAAACCAACCATCCAACGAACACCCATTATTCACTCAACATGAAGCTGTTAATAATTGTCCTCTGTGCTACTCTCCTGGTGACTGTCCACTGTGCTTGTAACGCGGCCGAGATAAATAACGGCGAGAAATCCCTTACTCTGTACTCACAATTCGACTTCCAAGGGAATTCAACGATCCTGACGGAGGACACGCCAGCACTCCAACTTCCACTTGAATTCAACCGCAGGGTCTTGTCTGTTGAGGCTTGCGGGGCGAGATGGGAGTGCTTCATGGGTGAAGACTATTCAAGGGGATATCCCATTGATATACAGAAAGACGCGAGGGTGAAATGGTTCCCTCCTAGCTTCAGAAAAATACGCTCATGCAGGGTGTTCACGTCCATGAGGCCCAACTGATGACGATGTTAATTTGTTTTATTATTTCTCCAAAATTGCGTTTTCCATTTGCTGTGTATGATAATAAAGAAACCGTCATCAACAATTATCTGTCAGGCCAATGCTCTGACCACAGTTCTCGCGCTTGAGAGAAACGAGAATGGGTCAGGCCAATGCTCTGACAGACAATTATCGTTTCTCACTTTCTCACACCCTCAGCCTGGATTTTTGCTGGGGCGGGTGTTGGAGTAAACTACCGTTAAGTAAAATAGGACGAGCCAGAAGACAATGTCTTCAAGACATATTAAGATCCTCCATACCCTGAACTGTGGGGGAAAACAGACTGAACCTCAGGCTATTTACTCCTGAAACCTGATAATGTTGTCTCATATAATAAGTCAGTGTCTGACAATGATAATCATATTGACCTGCCCGCATAAAACATCGCCCAAAGCGATGTCCAGTGTCCACGACGTCAAAGACGCAATCCGCTGACATTGGATTCTTTGTTTTGGACGTCGTGGAAAACGCTTTGGGTGGCGCTGCGTGGGCGGCCAATATGACGGAGCACCACTGTAATTATACATGGTTATGTAGTGCTATGATTTACAGATCTTGTGTGTTTTTTAGGCCAGGATAGATAATGGCAAAATACTGGGCAGTGAATAGGATTAACCTACCAAGCCTACAAAAGGCTTTCCTGGTAAACACATTAGATATAATTGAACATACAACTGCAACCGATGGTCAATATAACGAGGCATTCATATTGGAGATCTTATTACGGATTAACCTACCGAGGAAGCAAGAATCAACGTTTATACAGCTGCAGGTAAAAAACATCTCAATCTCCCTCTCTCGTCTCTCTCGTCTCTCTCTCTCTCTCTCTCTCTCTCTCCCTCCCTCCCTCCCTCCCTCCCTCTCCCTCCCTCTCTCTCCCTCTCTCTCTCGTCTCGCTCTCTCTCTCTCCCTCTCTCTTAATTTCACTGTTTTAAACTCTTTAATCTTGTTTCGCTTGTGTGTAACTGGTGCAGTAGAGGTAGCTGCAGTGGTAGGTATACACCATAACCTTCTCCACGGCTTGTGCAAGCACTGCTATCTAATCTAATTATATCAAATTTGACGGAAATGTGACACCCTATCGTCAGCGTGACGACGTGATCCGTCAATGTAACGATGTGATCCGTCAATGTGACGACGTGATTCGTAGGTATCACGTATCACAAGTGCTTGAGGACTGCTTGCGAACTTGAGGGGTCACATCACATACATAAAAAGGAGAGAAAGAGAGAGTAAAAAGACAGGGATCACATCACATAGCATATAGCATCAGCGAGAGACAGAGAGAGAGTCAGAGAGACAGAGGCACTAAACAGGGAGACAGAGATAGAGAGTGAGACAGAGCGACATAGAGAAAAAAAAATAATAGAAACATATCCCTCGATACGATCGCCCCAGTTTTACTAGTAACGAATAACTGAAAAGATCGCATACTTTCGATCTACGAGTTGGTCCGCCGACCAGAATTTGAATTTTCAACAATGATTTCCCGGCTCAATTTTGTAACGTACAAGAATGTTTTGGCCTGAATGTTTATGCCTCATATTTTGTTGATCCATGATGTTATTGATGATGGAATATGAACGTGATTATAAACTGATTAGTGGTTAGAAATCACTGATCAGCTAAGAGTAAAGAGGCGTTTGTTAAAACCCGTGTCGAAAGAGGTTATTAGAGGGTCTTCGGTGTACAATGATCAGATCCCGTGATCTGGGCAGTGACCAGGTTATAGCAAGGATAGTGGATACTACATCTGCACCACCGACAATTGCTAGTATACCACCAAGCAATATAACCTTATTATAACCGCAGAAAACCTATCATGTAGTTTGTATTTGCCGCAATAACACGTGTGTACTACTAATTATGCATCACGTGCTGAAACTCCTCCCAGCTATTGGGCATGCTGCTTTTTCCTGCCACTGTTGTTCATATTGCCTCTTGGCGTGTGTACCTTCTATTAAATACTACATGACACACGCTTTTAGTTACATACAATATCTCGCTCAGTTTTTCCGTGTACTTGCAATCCAGTGTTGACTCGTAGGTGATATCAATTTATGCATCCTGCATATTGTGGCATGTTTATCAGTCAAGTTAGACACATTGATTGAGCCTATTCTACCTGTCTAGTGGGGATATATCGGATGTCGGAAGATACTGCTTTGAAAAAGAAGCTATGGTTTGCCTGTGAGAATTGGTTAGCTGTACAATGAACACCCAGAATATGCTAACAATAGGAGCTGGTTTTCTTGCTGGTAAGTATTTATACGTGAGATAGGAAACTAGGGTCCAGCCAAAGCATTTCCCACACCCCTGCACAATGATTTTGGGCCTAACAGACCCAACTGGTGTCGTTAGCCTGCAGTAAAAGAATCGATCAAGACTTCGATGCCATAGCACACAAGCTAGCAATAAACCCATTTCGATAAGCAGATCAATCTATACAATCTATACAGTGCATACTGAAATCTAGACCCAACCTAATATGACCCCTGCTGTGTGCGGTCGGATTTTAGACAGGTGTCCTGATTATTATAATATGTGTTTACAGTTTAATAGCTTCAGGCGTTCAAGCGGCTAGTCTCTGGTACTGGGGCCAAACCGATCAGGTAATATTAAGTAGACGCATATTAATAGAAAATACAACAGGCAGGTGTGTATGTGTTGCTCTAGCTGTTATTGCGTACCAAACTTTCACCTGGCCGATCTGACTCGAATTCGAAAATTTGGGAAAATCTCACACTCTTCGGAATCTTGATTACTGAGCAGAATCCAGATTCAAGTTGGCTGTATGACTCACCTCGTTCTGAGTATGATTTACATACCATGAGTTTTTCTGTCACGTGACCCAGCCCAGTGAAGTATGACACTTAGATAATAGATCGGACTAGACTAACTTTAGTTGCAGTAAAGTCTCGAGAACCTTGATATTTTTGAACTTTTGAAGATTCGCTGTTCCTCACGTCTGTGCAGTACGTCATGTTTATACAGGAGGAATTAGCCGTGATATGTGCAGTAATACCCTCATTAAGAAATATTTTTGCCCGGTAAGTTTTTCATTTAGCGAAATATAATTATTATGGTTCATTGTTAAGTGGTGGCCCTTTCCTTGGTTATGCAGTTCTGATAGGTTTAATGTTCCCTGTAATTTCTTGTCAAAAATAGAATTGCATGAACATGCTTTAAATGCAAACATGTCTGTCTAAACCCGACAATTCTTCATTTCTTCTCCTTATATTGACTAGCTACACACAGTGAGCGTTTCCACTAAACGTGTCGAACAAGGATGATCATTATCTACCTCGCATCTTTCCTTGCGATTGGTCTTGCTACGTTTGTCCGCCTGTTATATGGCCGGAATCAGCAGCAGTTTATCAAGGTAAATTAAACGAACCTGGCTTACAATTCTAACGCTTTATTTTAATAAAACGGATCCTGACTGTGGAGGCAAGTACGGAGCTGTGGTCTGATATAATAGTGTGAAAGCTAGTACAATTTTTCATCTTGTTGTATCTTGGTTTAGAAGTGGCGATCTTTTGTTTCTTAGATAATACACTTCCATTAATTTAAAAGATTGAAATTTTAAACATGTGTAGGGTGACAGGGTCGCTTTCTACCTATCTGATTTACAGGCATCCACATTAATTTTAGAATTGAATGCATTTATAGTACTACGCTCCCTGATAGTTGTTTCCAGATCAATAATAACACAAACAAACAACTTCAGTATTAGATTAGTCCAGAGGGAATATATGTTTTTTAAAACTAACTCTTTTTATCTCTCTAAACTTTTTGTAACTCTTTGTTGCCTTATATTTTGAACTTTATTAACATATTATATCATTATTTCCTCAGGCTGAAGAACGTGATACATCATTTGGCAGTCAGGGCAGGGAACGATCAAGGTAACGACTTTTTGCATGTTGAAAAATGAAATTAGAAAGACATGGAAAGGCGGTGTTATGTGAACATAACGCAAATTAGGAATTTCACTCAGAGGGTGGCATATAATCCACTGTATAACAAGAATAAATTCTACAGATCGGAGACCACAGTTTTTCAAGATTCCGATAAGGTTTTATCAGCAGATCACAGAGCTCGCTCCGTCGACAACTTGTCTATCACAGTGCCAAATTTAGTTGCACATCACCACAAGGTAATATAAGCAGTTCTAATACTATGTAGTAGAACTATGCATAATTCACTGCAATGGTTCTGTTACCCACTGTTACCAACCTAATCTCTAAGAAACCTTTTCACATTGACCCATTTTATCTCTAAGAAACTTTCCCACTTTGATTCACCTTATCTCTAAGAAACCTTCCCACTTTGACCCATCTTATCTCTAAGAAATCTTCCCACTTTGACCAATCTTATCTCTAAGAAACCTTCCCACTTTGACCCATCTTATCTCTAAGAAACCTTCTCACTTTGACCCATCTTATCTCTAAGAAACTTTCCCACTTTGACCCATCTTATCTCTAAGAAACCTTCCCACTTTGACCCATCTTATCTCTAAGAAACCTTCCCACTTTGACCCATCTTATCTCTAAGAAACCTTCCCACTTTGACCCATCTTATCTCTAAGAAACCTTCCCACTTTGACCCATCTTATCTCTAAGAAACCTTCCCACTTTGACCCATCTTATCTCTAAGAAACCTTCCCACTTTGACCCATCTTATCTCTAAGAAACCTTCTCACTTTGGCCCATCTTATCTCTAAGAAACCTTCTCACTTTGACCCATCTTATATCTAAGAAACCTTCTCACTTTGACCCATCTTATCTATAAGAAACCTTCTCACTTTGACCCATCTTATCTTTAAGAAACCTTCCCACTTTGACCCATCTTATCTCTAAGAAACCTTCTCACTATGACCCATCTTATATCTAAGAAACCTTCTCACTTTGACCCATCTTATCTCTAAGAAACCTTCTCACTTTGACCCATCTTATCTTTAAGAAACCTTCTCACTTTGACGCATCTTATCTCTAAGAAACCTTCTCACTTTGACCCATCTTATCTCTAAGAAATCTTCCCACTTTGACCCATATTATCTCTAAGAAATCTTCCCACTTTGACCAATCTTATCTCTAAGAAACCTTCCCACTTTGATCCATCTTATCTCTAAGAAACCTTCTCACTTTGACCCATCTTATCTCTAAGAAACCTTCCCACTTTGACCCATCTTATCTCTAAGAAACCTTCTCACTATGACCCATCTTATATCTAAGAAACCTTCTCACTTTGACACATCTTATCTCTAAGAAACCTTCTCACTTTGACCCATCTTATCTCTAAAAATCCTTCCTACTTTGACCAACCTTACCTCTAAGAAACTTTCCCACTTTGACCTACCTAATCTCTAAGAAACTTTCCCACTTTATCCCACTTAATCTCTAAGAACTTTCCCACTTTGAGTTTCGACCCACCTAATCTCTATGAAAATTTTCCACTTTGTCCCACCTAATCTCTAAGAAACCTTCTCACTTTGACCCATCTTATCTCTAAGAAACTTTCCCACTTTGACCTACCTAATCTCTAAGAAACTTGCCCACTTTGACCCCCCCCCTAATCTCTAAGAAACTTCCCACTTTGACCAACCTAATCTGTAAGAAACTTTTCCATTTTAACATATCTTATCTCTAAGAAACCTTCCCACTTTGACCCATCTTATCTCTAAGAAACCTTCCCACTTTGACCCATCTTATCTCTAAGAAACCTTCCCACTTTGACCCATCTTATCTCTAAGAAACCTTCTCACTTTGACCCATCTTATCTCTAAGAAACCTTCCCACTTTGACCCATCTTATCTCTAAGAAACCTTCCCATCTTATCTCTAAGAAATCTTCCCACTTTGACCAATCTTATCTCTAAGAAACCTTCACACTTTGACCAACCTAATCTGTAAGAAACTTTCCCATTTTAACCCACCTAATCTCTAAGAAACTTCCCCATTTTAACCCACCTTATCTCTAAGAAACTTTCCCATTTTGACCCATGTTATCTCTAAGAAAACCTTCTGGTGCAACATGCACTATCAATACAAAGTTATTTAAAGAACGGTGATCACTCATATTTTTCCTCAGTCCGTAGAGAATTCGTTTCCGGTATCAACGAATACGAACAACACATTACAACTAATTGAGCAAGACATCCCTTCGACTTGGTGTTCAACTGACAAGCTCTCTGTTAAGACAACAAATATGTCAGCAAGTTTAACTGAGATTCACAATCTTGGATCTCTTCTTTGCGAAGGTATAGGCCTACTGCCTATACACCTTCACTTGACTAGGATAGATCTAACAGATCACATACAAACGATTAGATCAGAAACTTTTTAATATAAAACTCTCGGAATAAAACCCAGTAATCACACAACTAAGAAACACCCCAATCGTGGGGGTAACTTTTGTGCTTGCCAGCGCAGTGACTAACCGTTTTTATTTTAGGGTTATCAAGGGTTTCGTCTGAAGATGTTATCAGTTCGAATTGTGAAAGCTACACAACAACACAAGCCAGATCCTCTCCTGCTATTCAGACAAGTATGTTAATAAAATATACCTTCGAAAGAATTGTCTTCCCTTTTTCTCCTTCAGGCCAGGAATTCGCTGTTTTGCAGGAAATAATTTACTTCTGTTCCGTCTGAGTGTTATCAGCTATATTATTCAAGAAAACACAGCCAAGTCTTGCCGAAAAGGCGAGACAGCATAGAGCCGGATTATCATTTAGTTTCGGAATCACCGCCAGATCTGTCTGTCGTCTGCAGCATTGCAGCAAGGAACTTAGCCGTGTACTTTAGTGGAACGCGCGGTAACATTGATAAGGTTTAAGCTGCGCGCACGGCGGGAAACATAGGACAGCTGACATGAATATCACCAAAATGAAAATGACCACAACATGATCTCCAATAAGGAACCATAATCAGGGTGTGAACTGCATGTCGTGTTTGCTAGTCGCGAGCGCGCTTGCGAGACAAGTAAACACGTCAAGGTTCATTAACAAGCATGCTGCTCAGTCATTTTAGATTTAATACACAATGTAAGGATACCATGTAATAGGTGAGACTCTTGCCGTCACCCTCGTTCAAGTCCCGTGAAAAACGGAGCAGTACACGCAAACTGATGCCCATTTTCCTCGCGTGACCCCGATTCAGCAGTTTGAGACACCAACTCTTTAGGGGGCCATATCTCAGGAACCAGACAAGATAGGAAAAATCGCCGTCTAATGAGGCGTACAGTTTTTAATCTAGTTTACCACTGTACCGGCCGTTTCACTCTCCGACCTAAAATAAAAATCGCAACCCCACAAAACTTCAAAATAATGAAATTCGCATCTCGCATGTCGTGTTGCATGTCGTGTCATGTTATTGACGCGCTCGCGTTCAACTCTCACACAGCAGCTGCAGAACATGGCGGGAAACATCGAGGAGTAGAGAGAGGGTCGGTGCCGAATCAAATATTTCTTGATCTTGATCTACTCCATCTCTCAGCTATCCTACCCCTCATCAACTCGATCTCTCAGCTACCCTACCCCTCATCTACTCCATCTTTCAGCTACCCTACCCCTCATCTACTCCATCTTTCAGCTACCCTACCCCTTATCTAGTCCATCTCTCAGCTACCCTACTCCTCATCTACTCCATCTCTCAGCTTCCCTATTAGGGAAGCATAGAGATGGGAACGATTAGGGGTAGGGAATCCCTATCCATAATCGTTTCCATCTCTATGCTTCCCTAGCCCTCATCAACTCCATCTTTCAGCTACCCTACCCCTAATCTAGTCCATCTCTCCGCTACCCTACTCCTCATCTACTCCATCTCTCAGCTACCCTACCTCCCATTTACTCCATCTCTCAGCTTCCCTACCTCCCATTTACTCCATCTCTCAGCTTCCCTACCTCCCATTTACTCCATCTCTCAGCTTACCTACCTCCCATTTACTCCATCTCTCAGCTTCCCTACCTCTCATTTACTCCATCTCTCAGCTTCCCTACCTCCCATTTACTCCATCTCTCAGCTACCCAACCTCCCATTCACTCCATCTCTCAGCTTCCCTACCTCCCATTTGATCCATCTCTCAGCTTCCCTACCTCTCATTTAGTACTCCATCTCTCAGCTACCCTACCTCCCATTTACTCCATCTCTCAGCTTCCCTACCTCCCATTTACTCCATCTCTCAGCTTCCCTACCTCCCATTTACTCCATCTCACAGCTACCTTACCTTCCATTTACTCCATCTCTCAGCTTCCCTTCCCCCCATTTACTCCATCTCTCAGCTACCCTACCTCCCATTTACTCCATCTCTCAGCTTCCCTACCTCCCATTTACTCCATCCCTGCCTCCCATTTACTCCATCTCTCAGCTACCCTACCTCCCATTCACTCCATCTCTCAGCTACCCTACCACCCATTTACTCCATCTCTCAGCTTCCCTACCTCCCATTTACTCCATCTCTCAGCTTCCCTACCTCCCATTTACTCCATCCCTCAGCTTCCCTACCTCCCATTTACTCCATCCCTCAACTTCCCTACCTCCCATTTACTCCATCTCTCAGCTACCCTACCTCCCATTTACTCCATCTCTCAGCTTCCCTACCTCCCATTTACTCCATCTCTCAGCTTCCCTACCTCCCATTTACTCCATTTCACAGCTACCTTACCTTCCATTTACTCCATCTCTCAGCTTCCCTTCCCCCCATTTACTCCATCTCTCAGCTACCCTACCTCCCATTTACTCCATCTCTCAGCTTCCCTACCTCCCATTTACTCCATCCCTGCCTCCCATTTACTCCATCTCTCAGCTACCCTACCTCCCATTCACTCCATCTCTCAGCTACCCTACCACCCATTTACTCCATCTCTCAGCTTCCCTACCTCCCATTTACTCCATCTCTCAGCTTCCCTACCTCCCATTTACTCCATCCCTCAGCTTCCCTACCTCCCATTTACTCCATCTCTTAACTTCCCTACCTCCCATTTACTCCATCTCTCAGCTACCCTACCTCCCATTTACTCCATCTCTCAGCTTCCCTACCTCCCATTTACTCCATCTTTCAGCTTCCCTTCCTCCCATTTACTCCATCGCTTACCTTCCCTACCTCCCATTTACTCCATCTCTCAGCTTCCCTACCTCCCATTTACTCCATCTCTCAGCTTCCCTACCTCCCATTTACTCCATCTCTCATTTATCCTAACATTCCTACCCCTGAGAGATGGAGTAAATGGGAGGTAGGGAAGCTGAGACTTGAGAGATGGAGTAAATGGGAGGTAGGGTAGCTGAGAGATGGAGTAAATGGGAGGAAGGGAAGCTGAGAGATGGAGTAAATGGAAGGTAAGGTAGCTGAGAGATGGAGTAAATGGGAGGTAGGGAAGCTGAGAGATAGAGTAAATGGGAGGTAGGGAAGCTGAGAGATGGAGTAAATGGGAGGTAGGGTAGCTGAGAGATGGAGTACGACATGAGAGGTAGGGTAGCTGAGAGATGGAGTAAGTAAATGAGAGGTAGGGAAGCTGAGAAATGGAGTAAATGGGAGGTAGGGAAGCTGAGAGATGGATCAAATGGGAGGTAGGGTAGCTGAGGGATAGAGTAAATGGGAGGTAGGGAAGCTGAGAGATGGAGTAAATGGAAGGTAGGTAAGCTGAGAGATGGAGTAAATGGGAGGTAGGGTATCTGAGAGATGGAGTAAATGGGAGGTAGGGAAGCTGAGAGATGGAGTAAATGGGAGGTAGGGTAGCTGATAGATGGAGTGAATGGGAGGTTGGGTAGCGGAGAGATGGACTAGATTAGGGGTAGGGTAGCTGAAAGATGGAGTTGATGAGGGCTAGGGAAGCATAGAGATGGAAACGATTATGGATAGGGATTCCCTACCCCTAATCGTTTCCATCTCTATGCTTCCCTAATAGGGAAGCTGAGAGATGGAGTAGATGAGGAGTAGGGTAGCTGAGAGATGGACTAGATAAGGGGTAGGGTAGCTGAAAGATGGAGTAGATGAGGGGTAGGGTAGCTGAAAGATGGAGTAGATGAGGGGTAGGGTAGCTGAGAGATCGAGTTGATGAGGGGTAGGATAGCTGAGAGATGGAGTAGATCAAGATCAAGAAATATTTGATTCGGCACCGACCCTCTCTCTACTCCTCGATGTTTCCCGCCATGTTCTGCAGCTGCTGTGTGAGAGTTGAACGCGAGCGCGTCAATAACATGACACGACATGCAACACGACATGCGAGATGCGAATTTCATTATTTTGAAGTTTTGTGGGGTTGCGATTTTTATTTTAGGTCGGAGAGTGAAACGGCCGGTACAGTGGTAAACTAGATTAAAAACTGTACGCCTCATTAGACGGCGATTTTTCCTATCTTGTCTGGTTCCTGAGATATGGCCCCCTAAAGAGTTGGTGTCACGCGAGGAAAATGGGCATCAGTTTGCGTGTACTGCTCCGTTTTTCACGGGACTTGAACGAGGGTGACGGCAAGAGTCTCACCTATTACATGGTATCCTTACATTGTGTATTAAATCTAAAATGACTGAGCAGCATGCTTGTTAATGAACCTTGACGTGTTTACTTGTCTCGCAAGCGCGCTCGCGACTAGCAAACACGACATGCAGTTCACACCCTGATAATAAAGTTCAAGAGCCTCCAAGAGCGCACCCAATCCAAGAGAGACCAAAATCAAGAGCACACCACAATCAAGAGAGACCAAAATCAAGAGCACACCAGAATCAAGAGAGACCAAATTCAAGAGCGCACCACATCTGGTATCTTCTGGATAGGGAGCTCTCTTGATTGTGGTGCGCTCTTGATTTGGTCTCTCTTGATTCTGGTGTGCTCTTGATTTGGTCTCTCTTGATTGTGGTGTGCTCTTGATTTTGGTCTCTCTTGATTGTGGTGCGCTCTTGATTTTGGTCTCTCTTGGATTGGGTGCGCTCTTGGAGGCTCTTGAACTTTATTATGGTTCCTTATGGCCGAATGTTATGGACATTGTCCATAACATTCGGCCATTAATTGATGAGGTATTGATGAGGTATAAATTTCCGCCAATTTAGGAGATAAACAATTAAATTTCACCCCAGGAAAATCGGGGTCTGACCATTATATGCAAAATAATTTTGTTTTCAGTTAGTAAGCAGCAAAACGATGATGTATCAGACAGGATGCAGTTGTATTCCGTCTCTAGTGATCTAGAGGATGCTGGGATGTCAACTTCTGAACACTACAGTATGGCTACTTCAAGTGATCACCTTTATTGTTCTCCAGAAGCCTGTGTAAGTTGACTACACTCGTGTTTTCATCCACATGTGTCAATTTGAGGTAGACGGTGGTTCATCTTAATATTACTAAAGTCGGATTTTTTGAAGTTGTCACCCCCCTTTTTGTGTGTGGAATGTTTTTGCGCGTCACATCACATGTTAACGTGTGGTGTGCGCGTCAAAATTGATAAATTTCACATGCGCGGTCATTTTGGGGTGACAACTTCAAAAAATCCGACTTTACTAGCTACTCCTGCCCATTACAATCTCTCAATTTCCAGTAACTTCTCCCCCTTACCCCAGTTTACCTTGTTGAGGGAGGGAGGAGGGTGGAGACTCACTCCTTACTCAACAAAGTTTAACAGCCCCAGTATCAATAATCGAGGATCTGTAACAGCCCCCTCATTTTCAGCACTCAGAGGTAGAGTTTGTTTCGTTTGTTGATGAGATGATGAGTTCATTGAACACACCAACTCATATAGACCGGGATACTGTGTACACTCCTTTCAGTGGGGGACACACTCCTACAACCAGTAAGTTATCTTTTTGTGATTATTATTTGTTTGATATAAGTTCCTGCCAAGCTTCCTAATTGGTTTCATTGGACAGGGTTAGTTTAGATCAATCGGAATCACAAAATTGAGCTCTAGATATCGATTTTGGTTCCGGTAAATCGGGACCCGGTAAATCGGGGTCGGGCTGTATTAGGCGATATGAGATACAGCATACTGTGAAAGGTTCGTGTGGTAGGGTTATCAGTTCGTGTGCCAATCCAATTCTGATGAGTAGTGGCCTGGGTCAGATAGCTATAATAGGCCAAAAGGCAAAAGGGTGTGAAGATGTGGCGATATAAGATGGTTTTGGCTTGGAAGTTCCTCCTTGATTGATATTCATTATTCATATTGTATTGGTTGTAATAAGTTGGCTGTAATAACAACAGTGGATTGTATCTCAATTGGTTTTAACTGTAGTTAGCAAGCTAGTTATCGTAGTGTGTGGGTAGCACCTACTTCTGAGATCACATGCGTTATGTTTGCTAAACTTATAGTCTGAAAATAAACACTTTTCGTCACTGCCTTGTGTATGTGTGTGTTTTGTTGTCAGCTATAATACATTGTAACATCTCTAGCTCACGATCATCAGCACGCTTTAAAATTTATAATCTATCGTTCGTGTTATCCATTCGGTAACCTTTGAGCTCAGGGTCAATCAGCTTAATTTTCGTTTTAGTAAACTAGTTACACATTATGGTGCTTTGGTTGCCTTTGTGTGAGTCTGAGCCAGCGAAGTAATGTTTTGATGACAGATTGTTGATATTGTGCACGCCTTTGTTTTTACCAATTCGTGTTGAATGACGGCCTCCCTTGAACCTCCTGGAAATCTCCCGGGGACGTCCCCCAGAGAGGTCCCAGCTGGGTGATCATAATATGCACCGCCCGAGACATCATGTACTGCCAGAAATGTGATTCGGTGACAATTCTAACATGCACGAATCTCCCACACTTTTCTGGTATCACAGGACGTCTCCATCTCGGTCGGTGCATGATCACCCAGCTAGGACCTCTCTGGGGGACGTCCCAGGGAGATTTCCAGGAGGTTCAAGAGAGGCCGTCATATTTCGTAAGGAGTGGTAGAAACTTACCTTCACTAACTCCTTACACAATTATCTCATTATCTCAAGCTTTCCTTTCCTCTCTAGGTCACCAGAACATCATCAGCTCGTTATCAGAATCGGATCTAGAGAAGAATTCTGGGTCATATTCAGATTTCCGTTTTCTAAGGACTATCTTGGAGAGCGACCAACTGTCAGAGCTACACAAAGTATGAAGAACTATGACAGAACAGAATAAGATGACGGACGAGACAAACGACAATACACAACAACCTCCCCCTCCCAATCCTCGTATTGTATTTACACAACCCAGTACAGACTCTATTCAGAACTATTTTGTGCGTTATAACACAGAGGACGCCCAGGAAGGCCTGGAAGAGTTTCTAACCTCATCCTCAGATGATGGGGCGATTTATATCAACCAAGAAACTGTCGCCAGTTATGCTTCCTCATCTCATAAATCTGATCCGCCGAAAGACACTGCACTCATCCAAGGTGATATCGGGGTGACGCTATCTGAGGCGGTCGATACAAACACAGAAACTTCTGATGAAGGTTTCCAGAAGTCTTTTGATAAAACACGCGATTTCTTTGAGAATCTGGTGGGCGATGCCAACACTTCACAATTTAAATCTGAATCACAAAACACGAGTATACACTATGGAGATCAAACCACAGAGGGTGGTAAAAGGTTCCAAAAAAGTATTGACGACAGTTTAGCAACACTGGATAGAGAAATAATGGAGTTAACCTGCATTGAATCTCTTACGACAGAAGTTAGTACGCAACTCAACATACAGAATCAAGCTTCCAGCACCCAATCTTCAGTTACCGAGGAAAACATATTCGATGGAAATATCCTGGACACATCGGATGCTGAAAAGGTGGAGCTTCTAGGATCAGTTGAAAATCTCATTGATAAGCTTTTAAGTAATATTGCAAGTGAGGATCAGGATGAGGAGGAGGTTCAGAAGCTTGCTAATCTACGATACTCTACCTTTCAACAAGATAGTTTCTCTCCAAAAAGATTAAGAACTAAAAGTGCTGGTGAATGTATTAAACGGGAGGTTGACGATGAGCCACCTCGTCGGAGTCGAAGTGAGAAGAGAACAAGATACGACCGTAATGGAGCAACAGAGAGGAGACAGCTAAGGATGAATCAATCAGCAGTCAGATCTACGAGCAGTAATGACTTGACAGAAGAAGAGCGAGATGCTGCCCTTACTGCGCTTTATTCCACTCGACTTTATCAACGAAAATCGTTCAAACGAAACTTTTTAAAGTTCCTAAGTCAAAACAATCCAGACCTTGTTCACCGGAAGGATATAATTGGGGACGCACGAGAGCTAAATAGCAACATCGGAAAGTCCCAAATAAAAGTGTATCAGACTGCGGCAAAGGACGGGTACGAAGACCTCCGGCAAAGATCTAGAAGTAGAAAAGTGAAGCCTGTTAAAATGGTTGGTAGATCAAAGGAGTCAAAAGTGAGTAAAATGCATAAAGATAATCAGTCTCAACTCACCGATAGGGAAATCAAAATCATTGAGGCACAACTTGAAGCGTTGACAAAGCCAAACGAGTCCGACTCTGATCACTACCAAAAAATAAGAAAATCTAATTCGGCTGCACAGACTACTCCAAGCATTTACCCATCGTATGATCCACTTGGTGGTCTAAAGGTGGAAAGCGACGACCAATGTACCGGATCTGTTGGAGAAATACAGTCCAGCCCAACAAAACCACCACGACCCGCACTCTTTCTCGACCACGGATATGACAACTGCGTGAGTGATGACAGTGTTAGTGTTTCTAGTAACGTTCTTTCAAGCCGAGAGCCTCCCCATCTTCTTCGATTTCCCATCGACACTGAGGAGGAAATCGGAACTAAAAAGATGTGTCCATCGGCCAAACACAAAGAAATTAGATCGAATCAATATATCCCTCCAGAATCTAAACTTTCGAGCGCTGAAGCCCAAGATCAACCGGCCAGTTCCAAAGCCCATGGATCCAAAACGAATAGTTCAGATGAAATGGGTGGTGGATACGACTCGATGCCCGATGAACCAGCCAGTTCCAAAGCCCCTAGATCTAAATCTAATTACTCGGATGAAATGGGTGATGGATACGACTCGATGCCCGATGAACCGGTCAGTTTTACAACCCATGGATCTAAAGCCAATGGCTCGATGCCAGCAGACTTGCCCGATTACTTTTTCAGTAACATGCATGGATCTAAAACCAATGACTCTGATGAAATGGGTGGTGGATACGACTCAATGCCGGATGAACCGGCCAGTTCCAAAGCCCCTAGATCTAAATCTAATGACTCGGATGAAATGGGTGGTGGATACGACTCAATGCCCGATGAACCGGCCAGTTTTAAAGCCCCTTATAGATCTAAATCTAATGACTCGGATGAAATGGGTGGTGGATACGACTCAATGCCCGATGAACCGGCCAGTTTTAAAGGCCCTAGATCTAAATCGAATAACTCGGATGAAATGGGTGGTGGATACGATTCGATGCCCGATGAACCAGCCAGTTTTAAAGCCCCTAGATCTAAATCTAATGACTCGGATGAAATGGGTGGTGGATACGACTCGATGCCCGATGAACCGGCCAGTTTTAAAGCCCCTAGATCTAAAACCAATGACTCGGATGAAATGGGTGGTGGATACGACTCGATGCCCGATGAACCGGCCAGTTTTAAAGCCCCTATATCTAAATCTTATAACTCGGATGAAATGGGTGGTGGATACGACTCGATGCCCGATGAACCGGCCAGTTTTAAAGCCCCTAGATCTAAAACCAATGGCTCGATGCCAGAAGACTTGCCCGAGTACTTTTTTAGCAGTGACGCCAATAACGTTAATCCAGGTCGACGTGGTCCTCCCCTTCCTTCACCTTTGGCAACAAATCACAAGCAGACAAATTCTCCTAAACTTCCCAGACACCCACCACCTGATCCGTCTATGCAGGCTCTGTCCGCCAAGATCCCCGATAGAGATGAACCGAAAATTTCCGAAATTCAAGAAGATTTCTGGGAGGAAGCTTTGCTGCATGAGGAAATTAAGGGTCGATTAGATCTAGAGTTCTCATATTCAATGAACGATTTATCCAGCATCTCCTTCTCCGACACTGATGATGATGATTCCAGGGATTCTCTTTACCACCAACATCATTACGATGACATAGCAGGACTCCTTCACGATTATGACCCCGTCGCTATAGATTCTTGCCATGTGTACGACACTGATCCAGATGAGATATCTTCCATGGCAGCAAAGCATCAGTGGTGTTCTGATGACCAGGAGAAGGGAGCATTCAGTCATAGATCACACTCAGCGACAGTGATGCAGGGGCTCATCAACGATTTAGACTACATTCTCGTCCGGAAATACAGAGAAAAACAGGTGAAATTTAGTTATTCTAAATTGGAACAGGAAACTCTATGTCCGCTCTGCAAAATACAACTCTATATTTCAAATAAACAAGCTCTCCGTTTCTCTTACTCCTAATAAGACGCTGAATCCCAGAAACATCTTCCCTTACTAATGGTTTCCCGGTTCCCCTATTTTACATGATAATATTTCAGGCTGTTCAGAAGGATAAAGAAGGTCGTCAGTTCTCCCAAAGTACCCCTCATCTACACCATGCTTCATCAACACTACCCCGAGCCGCCAAGGCAAGTTCTCTTCCTAGTTACATCACATTCTTTTTACTTTCAGCTTCCCTTTCTTTGTTTAGATTCACTGTAAGATACATAAGAATGTGTGTATCACATCTTGACTATTTGATCTATATCATCAGGGGGAAATGTCTAAAAGTACACATCTGACTGGGGCATCCTCCTGTCACTGGGAGGAGGTCTGTGATGCTCTTGGTGCTTACGAGAATGAGGATGATTTGGTGACGATACGCTTTGAGAAACCTCCCAACATCACACTGGTACATATTGCTGTGTTTGATTGTTGTCTAGTATAATATACTGCGTGATACATTGCAACAAGGTTGTCAGGCGTATGGTGTTTGTTTTTCTAGCGCTCAGTTACAAACTTAGCTTGCCATTTGTAGCTATAATTGATTGTCCCCACTCATTACATATGTCCATCGCACGGCCTGCAAATTCTAGTTCTGTGTTCGGTCCTGAGCTCACTGACTACCTAAATGAGCTGGAAACTTTGCCAGACAGCCCTAAAATCTCTGTTGAAGAAGGAGACATGAGTTGGACCTGGACACTAGACAAGAGTTTAACCCCAATTCATACGACGGGGAAAGAACGGGTTGTGCTAGTTCCGAAGCCACAGGACCTGACTTTAGTTTCTGTACACAATAATATTGTTAGTGAGATTTACTGTAACTATTATTTAGTGAGCATTTGTGCAGATTCTATTTTTGTAAGTTGGTCTATTTTTGTAAGTTGGTCCCTATGACAAATCTGTAAACAATTGTATATTTTAGGGAGCTACGATTATTGAAGATAAGCATACTGGTGATATACGAATACGGCGGATTTTAGAAGAGAGTCCACTGTCAGCCTGTAACAAAATACATGCAGGAGACATCATTCAGAGGTAATTGCAACATCAGATACAATTCGCCTCCTCCCTTTCACACTGCAAGTTGTTGAGTACTCAACAAACTGTCAATAAATACATTGTAATTGTGGCAGGATCAATGACGTTAGTGTAACTGGAATGTCTCTAAACGATGTGTGTGAACTACTTGCCCGACAGACCCATGGCTGTACCCTAACAGTATCTACATTCGGCTCCTATTCCGACGAACAAGAGCACAAGCAATCAAAGGTTTTCCCGCGGTTATGATTTATTAAGTCAGTGTGCTGACAAGTATTCTTGTTGATGTAAAGTCATTTTTCCAACTGTTCACCCCCCTTTGTGGGGGCAGGGGGATGAACACTGTTCAGTGAACAGTTTAAATAGGACTTTAATTGATCTTTTAGAAGTTTAAAAGAGTTTTATCTTTCAGTCCCGATACTACCGAGCCTTCTTCAACTACGACCCACGTAAAGACTCCCAGAACCCGTGTCGTGATGCCAGTTTCGCTTTTTCACTGGGAGATATCCTGGAAGTAGTTAACACTGATGACGCCCTCTGGTGGCAAGCAAAGAAATACGGAACAAGCGCAGTGGGTTTAGTACCTAGCATTCAGCAGAGGTGAGAAATCATTTGTAGAAAGGGGTAATGGGTCATTGTTCAACACTGATGATTGATGTGATGTTTGGCCAATAGACTTTTTTAGGCCAGGGTCTTGCACCAAAAGATAGATAGAGAGCAAAACATAACTAGTGACAGAGAGTGTTGTATCAATGCTCTCATTTCCCTCGTTTCTTCAGTTACATGATCACTCAACACGGTGTCCTCTATAACACACCGTGTCACACATTGTTACAACATTTCAGGTTACAGTATTTAGATAGTAAGCCGGCAAAGTCATCAGAGAGTCCTCTATACAAACGAGAGCAGCACAAGAAGAAAAAAGATTTTCTGTTCGCCTTTGGAGAAAAAGAATACAAAGAACCGCTGACATATTTAGAGGTACGTTTAGCACATGTACAAAAATTACTACTACCAACCCCCTGCAGAATTATACCCGACCATGGCTAAAGTTCAACTCTCGGCTTATCCTGGCTCGAAATCCTTGGTCGAGCCCATGAAACCATGAAACCAAGACTGATGATTATGGTCGTTCTTTGATAATTAAATGTGGCAGTTTAGGACTTCTTTCCAATTGCTATGAAATTAATAGCTAATTTTCTGAACCCTCTGCAGGTAACTCATGTGCGTCCAAGCAAAACTAAACGAAGACCTATTGTTATTTCTGGGGCTAAAGGTTTTGGTGGGTCATGTCTGCGGAAACGTATCCTACTAGAATTTCCCAACAAATACTTTTTCCCAACTAAGCGTAAGTGTAACAAGTCATAAGACTTTGAATTCTGATCGGCATTTATTGGATTATTTGATTATTTGATTTACATAGTAATAGTAAAGTCGGATTTTTTGAAGTTGTCAACCCCCTTGTTGTGTGTGGATATTTACAAAAAAAACGTCTAACACGCACGAGTTTGGGTTGACAATTTGATTACCAGAAAATTATGTCTTCAGATACGACAAAGCCTGGCATGGAAAACTCTTTCATTGTGTGCACGAAGAAAGAATTCCAGGATATGGTGAAGTCTGACAAGTTTATAGAATATTCGAAATGTAATGGATATTATTACGGTACCTCATACCAAAGCGTGGTTGATTTGATAGTTAGTGGACGAGTCTGTCTGCTAGATGTTCACCCTCAATACCTACCTCATATTTGTACCGGCACCCTCCGACCCCATGTTATATTTGTTGAGCCCGCTACAGAGGAACGTATTAAAGATCTCAAGCACAACAACCCAGAAGCTCTTCCACTCTCCCAGAGAAAGTTCCATGTATGTTATCCATTTCTAATTCGAAATTATAATAGCTAGAACTCTAGAATATTATATAGCTGATGCTAGTCAGAGCATCGGCCTGACAGTGAATGTAACCCAGCCACATCCCCTCCCAGCCCCTCCCAGCCCCTCCCAGCCCCTCCCAGCCCCTCCCAGCCCCTCCCAGCCCCTCCCAACCCCTCCCAACCCCTCCCAGCCCCCCAGCCCCTCCCAACCCCTCCCAGCCCCTCCCAGCCCCTCCCAACCCCCCAGCCCCTCCCAGCCCCACCCAGACCCTCCCAACCCCCCCCCCCGACCATACTAATAATTATTCCACTTTACCAGGGAAGCGAAGTTAGGGAGCTGAGGTTCAATTCCGAGAGGCTGCTAAGAAGATACACCGAGTTTGTGGATACCATTATTACTCTCGAAGGGTTAAGTTATGCTGCTGATCTTATTGATCAGGTAAATCATGCGCCATGCAGCTAGTGGGGGGGGGGGGGTTCTAAAGCTTGTTTAACTTTGACTAAGCGTCAAGGGACCTCGGGAGCAATCCAACAAGTTGCTGGATTGCTCCCGAGATCAATTTACGCTTAGCCTTACTCATATCCATGTCAATGATATCACACAATTCTCCAGGTAACGGATAGAATAGTGTCGCAACCGACATGGATCCCTAAGAAATGGCTACAAACAACTTGATGCTACAGATTAAGAGAGATGACATATTCATGGAATTGGTACACTAAATAATACGCCAGAATAAAATCAGAACATTGTTTTGTATTTGAATATCGTGTTATGTATATAATGTTGAGAAAAGAAGACTGAGAGTGTGAGTGTGTGAAAGTATGTCTTATAATGAAAATACAAAACTTTAAACTACGAATTCTGTATGTAATAAAGTTCTGAATATTCTATTTAGTTTTCCGAAATTTAATCCCTTTTATTTATTTACCCTGATTAACCGGAACCATAGCCACCGATCTGATCAGTGATCATCTCGTTACGGTTAAGACACACATCTATCGATCTTGCCTTGTTTGACCCTCTTTCACCTTAAAATTGTAAAGGAGGCCGAGGGTTGGAGCATCATCGGTTCCCAACTCCAATACTTGATCATCGGTGAAATTTTTGACTCCGGTCCCTCCAAATTTATCATTTCCATTTTCCGACCCAAGTGGTGAAATTTGGAAAGTTAATGCGCGTTACTTATTTGCGCGTCATTATTGCGCGCGTCATCTTCATAAAAATTTTTTTATTTCGACTTGTTTTTTTTTCGAGAAACGTTAAAATCTCAAATCTGGGTGTTTTGAGTGTCCGAACTCACGTTTCTTGGGTTAGGGCTAAATTAGGTTAATCAGTAATGGTTAGGGTTAGGACTTGAGATTTCTTATCAGATAAAATTTTAATCATCCAAAACGGTTGAGTGGTTAGAGCCATTTTTGATTTTAGTGCAGGGTACTTTTTTGACAGCGTCCACCGACCACCTGTAAATAAGCTTTTTAACACCCATATCATAAGATCCTAACTTCTACCTCCCTTTTGTTAGCTATGCTGTAAATCCCTAATTGGATGTCTTCATCCCTGTTCGATGAATGGTTAGATAACAGTTCATGTCAGTTGATGAAAGAAACAGCAATACTAAAGGACCGCCCGCGAGATGTAAGAAGAAGGCGGGTTCCATTTCTGTCAACATAAACTACACGCGGTACGATGTTGTTAGAAAAGTTGCTGAGGACCTAGAATATGCGATTTGTGCAGAGGATAGTGAGTCGTTCATTACTTGGTCGGACAGCACAATTACCAGCGACCGATGTGCAGAGTTGAAACCCTTTCAGCGCATAAACCACTTTCCTGGGATGGGCGAAATTGCTAGGAAAGACAGTCTGGCACGAAATTTGGGAAAGATGCAACGGTGCTTCTCAGAAGACTACGATTTCTTTCCTCGAACTTGGAGTCTCCCAGCTGACTATTCTTCGCTCATGAACCATTATCATGACCTCAAAAAGAGGGGAAAACGGAAAACATTTATCTGCAAACCGGCTAACGGTGCCATGGGGAATGGTATTCATCTTTTACAAAATCTTGAAAAGTTTACGATGCACGATACGTTGGTTGTTCAGGATTATCTCGATCGACCACTTGTTGTCGATGGACTAAAGTTTGATCTCCGAATTTATGTTCTCGTCCTCTCATGTGACCCTCTCAAGGTGTTCCTTTATGATGACGGTCTGATGCGATTTAGTACGTCCAAGTACGCCCCACCAACTGACAAAAACCTGGACAATGTGTACATGCACCTCACAAATTACAGCATTAACAAGTCCAACAAGGATTATGATGGGTGTGATGATGAAACAAAGGGCAGCAAACGAAGTATTCGATATCTGAAAACTTGGATGGAAGCCAACAATTACAGTTTTACCACCCTGTGGAGCAGTATTGAGGATATTGTGATCAAAACACTGCTTGTGGCAGAACCCTACTTAATGCACGCCTATCGCATGGCCCGACCGGGAACAACGTCCGCGGCTAGCAGTAGCGTGTGTTTTGAAGTTCTTGGTATGGATATCTTCGTAGATAGGAAACTAAGACCCTGGTTGTTGGAAGTAAATCGGAGTCCCAGCTTTGGAACTGACTCAAAGGTTGATAATGATATCAAGTTTGATGTGATTCGTACTTCATTTCAGCTGTTAAATTTGAAACCAAGTGAAAAACGAAAGGCACTGGCCGCCCAGAAACAGCTTAGCCAGGCTCGTCTTCTGAAACCTCGTGTACGGAACGAACGGAAGTCACAGTTTAATGTTCGTAAAACCTTCCTTCGCTCCCAGCTATCTGAAGTCCGTCGTGTTTCCGATCAGGCATCTTATGAGGAGAAACATTGTGGGAACTTTAAGAAGATATTCCCGACTACAGGTGCCAGACAAACTGAGTATGTGAGTTTGCTGAACAGTGCCTTTAGGACTTTCATGGCAGGGAGGGGAATTGTTTTGGAACAGAAAGCTCACTCTGGGATGATGCAACATCTGAGGGAGAGTGAGTTGTTGGATATGTTACAACAATGTGAACAGGAAGAGACGGCGGCTATCCAGGCCAAAATGACACCGGCCCCACCACCACCACCAGTCTCCAAGACGAATCACAAGGTTCAACCGCTAAGCAAGCTCCGGCCCTGGTCCTCACCTCCACCATCACCCTTCATGTTCTCTCGATACTCATCCCCATCCTTCAACAGTGAGGATAACGCTGCTTTTATCTCTCGCAACGAGAGGATTCGTCGAATTCGGATGAGCGAGGACCGATCCTTAGCCATCCAGAAATCCAATTCCATCCTTCTCAAACAGATTAACACTCTGTTCAAACAAAATCAGGAACTGGACGATCAGACATTTAGAAGGGACCTGAAAAATGCGACACGCAAAGGTCCGTCAAAAGCGGTACCATTTAGATCAACAAATAAATTCATGTTCAATTCAATTATTAAATATAAGAGTAAGCCACTTCTGTCTTGTAGCATTAACAATTTAAGTGAGAGCAGCTTCAAGCTATCTAATCACAAGATGCGCCCTGTTGGGGGGAGGAATTGTAATAACTGTACCGGGAGGTTCTGTCCCTGTGCCGATTCCCATTTTCATCTCAAAAGTTCCCGCTAAATCGAGTTTGTGATGTGTGTCGGGGGTGAGTGTGTGAGTGTGTGTGAGTGTATGTCTACTGCATTCTTCGTTCTTTTTGGTCTGCGAAATGTGTTTAGTGTGTATGATTTATTATGAGTATACGGAAGTTTTTAATCTTTGAGCGCTATCAGCAATTTAATGCGTTTCAATTTACCTTTCAAAAATAATTGTATCCCTCAATTTCCTCTCCCGCCTAATTTCCCTCAATCTTTCTCTCCCATCTAATTTCCCTTCTCTGTGTTTGCATCTAGACCATCATGGATCAGACAAAGAGGCCCCTAAAGGTTCCCCCTGAGTTCACCATGTATGCTGAGAAGAATGATCTCTTCGCACTGTACGAGGTAATGATAGCTGCAACGTGTCTATGACTGGTGACCCATTGGGCCATTAGTAAATTAAGAAAATGTGTTTATCACACTCAACTACTATAATAGAGGACAGAGGTAGTTCTACATCTGTAGGACTGTGGGAGTAGTTCTCCTTCGAATTGGTTGGTTGGTTGGTTGGTGATACTAAGCCGACGTTCTACCAAGCTCTTTGAGCGGTGTAACGCGGTGACTCCCAAACTGATTCTCCCTCGATTGTGATCCGATCCAAACATTGTACCACCATCCAAGTTAGAAATGTTGGGGCGATGTTGTAATCCGTTATCGTTTCAGAGGTTAATACAGGATGTCATTGTATCCCAGCCGATAGATCCTCTAGAACACATGATTAACTTCCTGCACAAGGGAAATGATGATGGTAAGAAACGCACATAGCTACTGGCCTTCTCTTGGATGCTGTCCAAGACTACCCAATTATCGATCATTATTATTAATTATTATAGCTGTTTAAGACTCGTAGTAAAATGTAAATGAGCTATTATCACTCATCTTTTCAGTTCCCCAAACGTTCATCCTCGGACCACCTGCAACTGGAAAAGCTAGCATTGTAAGTTTGGAACAGAAACTCTCGTTTTATTAGCAACGGTTGATTTTTTTGGCTTTGCTTACTCTTGTGGTTTCTTCTAAAAAATTTTGTTTAAAAGTTGTTTAAAACATACCATTTATCTAATTGAAGCACTTCCTGCCGACTGACAGGCAGTCAGCTTCCCATTTGATTAACCCCTTCAACCTGGTCAGGGCCGAATGATAGCAAAGGAGAGTGGGGTGAAAATAATCGATGAACCTGAGCTACTTGCAGTTGACATCGAAGCTGTTAAAGTGGTAGGTACACACACGCAGACACAGGCCAATCCTTCTCATGCACATGCACATGCACATGTGACAATATGTGACATGAATGGTGTAGTATAAAAATGCTTGATAGTCTAGTGGAGGAGAGAAAGAGGGATAAGGAGAGAAAAAGAGAGGGAGATAGAGATTGGAATAGAGAGAGAGAGAGAGTGAGAGAACAAAAGATGAACTACTTAGTGATGAAACTCAAAAAGCTGGGAATGAAAAGGTCAGAATAATCTTTTAGTGCGATGTCTGCTTGATATACTGAGCTCGTTTATGAATGAAGTATACAAAGATAAAAGAACGAGGGAGAGAGAGAGAACGAGATGAAAAGAAGTCGCCTAATATTTTATCTTGATAAAAGGAACATTTTCTGGAAGCGGCGATCTCTCATTATATATCCCCAATCAAGTAAAGGAGGCTAGTAAAATCCCTCTTTCCCAGGCACGAGAATCTGTGGACGCTGATTTGGATATTCCTGGTGATACATTGGGAGCTTTAGTTAAGGAACGCATCTCCAAACGGGACTGCAGTGATAATGTGAGTAATCTTGTAAATAACTGGATGCTACACCGATGTCAGCTCCTCACAGAGCCTCCCCCTCTCGAATACGAGTACAGCGTAGTGTCTAGTCCAGAATTGAGTTGTTTTTTTCTTCTGGTGTATATCCAGGTGCTGGGGCAGTATCCCATGATAAGTGCAATCAAAGTTTAGTTGTTGAGTTGGTACTTCCCCTCTGTTACCGAGACGTTGTGGTTAAAGCTGATACCAATGACCAATGACCAATTTTGTTCGGTGCTTTCCCATTGGCCATTTTACAGGCCATAATTATGGAGTACCTTTCTCGCCTTCCTTGAAGCGACAGGATTGAGGATTCCTAGTTTCTTTAGTCGGTTCCAGTAGTTGAGTTAACCCATGTTTTGGATTCGTTTCTGAACTATCTCAACTTGGCGTGTAATATGAATCCAGTTACAAAGGGAAGTCCTTTTAAGAGAAAGATTTGATTTGGTTGGTTTGCTCATTTAGGACTGTAAACAGTCACACAGGCCACAGCCAAGTCTCTGAATCTGTATGTTGATTATGGTAGTTTGGACAGATCTCATTACAATGCAATGTAGATCGTCATGTAATGGTCGGTAGTAGAACTTTCACAGATCTTCATGTCAGAGTCTTCTTAAATGCGTGCCCGCGCGTACGCCAAACACGTCCGAAGTGTAGAACTACACAATTTCAGCAATTCGTTTTAAGTCGCGCGCTCGTCCGTAACCATAGGGACACACAGTGTGTGTGTGTGTGCGGGATGTGTGTGAAGATGATAGAGTCTCTTCAAACCATTAACATGCTCCTTCACTAACAATCTTTGCAGGGGTGGATGCTTATCGGATTTCCCAAGACACGCGACCAAGCACTTGCTCTTCAGCGACATGGAATATTTGCTAAGCACATCTGTAAGTAAAACGTGCATTTAAAAAAGGATTGTTTAACCATGACACTCCCTCTCTTCCACAGTGTTCTTTGATGCCCCTGATATGGTACTAGTAGAGAGATTCATGGGGAAGAGGGTTGACCCTGATACCGGTGGTGAGTAGAGTTTTAGTAATAGAATGCAACCTATACCCTGGGTTCCTCAATGTCTTTCAAAATCTTCCACGTGTTCTATAAATCTTCACAGTCACTCTACCACCTAAATCCCTGTAGAGATCTACCATTTGACGTTTGAGCCGCCAGAGAGCCCTGAGGTCACCAGACGGTTGAAGCCCATTAATAACCAAAGTGAGAAGATTGTCAGGAAGAGGCTCATACATTACCACAGGTGAACAAGCCATCTGATTGAGACACTGAAATATCCTTTCTAATGATACCTCCGGGTCCTGATAAGATTGATACTTATTGAAATTATCTTTCCAATGTACCCGGATGAAGTCTTATGAACAGTTAAAAAGGGGCTAATAATATTGTTTTCTAGGAATCTTGAAGGAATTAAGAATTCATACGAATCTGGGCGAGTGAAATTCCTAAACTCTGACCAGCCAAAAGGGGATGTTTATGCCCAGGCATACCACTACCTTTGTCAACAGAGTCGTAGTGCGGCACCTCAAACACCCAGATTGGCACTACTTGGACCACGGGGCAGTGGCAAGGGTACACAGGCGGCCCTTCTTTCTGCTAAATATGGTGTTGTCAATGGTACGTTACAATTACAATAGGACCTGGTACCAATCAATCTGAGAACAGACTTGAGATTTTATTAAACATGTGTCAGGTCATTAAAAAGTTGTGTTTTTTAGTTTCACTTGTGGACTTGATAAAGCAGGCGGTGGCAGACAATTCCAAGATTGGCAATATGATGAGCACTTACATCGAAAAGAAAATGATGGGTAAGTTACATTTTTGTTTTATTGGTTAGAGGTAAGTGAGAGAATTGAGAGAAGGAAAATAACATAAAGATCCCAGGGCAATCAAAGCTTGATAATAAATATGACATCTCCGGTAGTAAGTTTTAAAGCGGGTCCTGATACCATTAAAGCATTTCTTTACCTCATTAAGATTATTTGAATCCCCCTTCACATGCTGGGATTATAAACATAACAGAGTAGCATACATTTACGATAAAGCTCTCCTTTTGGTCTTGACTATTCCTTCATTCATAAAATACTCACTACTCTTTTTGCATTCGTTATTTCTTGCTACAAGTCACCAATATAGCATCATGCATCTGTTGGGCTGAAAAACTGTTACGCCGTCATAATTCTAACCATTTCGTATCGTCCTAATGAACCAGCAAGTCACACTACTCAAAATGCTGTGTATACTAACAAACTCTCTGCTATTTCATTTTAGAAATCTCTCCTAAAAACACTAATTTTCAGTTCCCGATAACATTGTCCTAAAGTGTCTGACGGACCGGCTCTCCAAGTTGGATTGTGCCACAAAAGGATGGGTCCTCCGCGGTTACCCCAAAAGTAGGAACCAGGCTGAGGCTCTCGCTGAAGCTGGATATGCTCCTAACCGGTAACAACAATATTTGGGAGCATTGTTTAGGGGTTGGTTTGGTCTCACTTCTCATAGTTCTATTCCTTATTATTCCTCTACATATTGCTATTTCCTATCTGACATGTTCTCTCCCGCAGTGTTTACTTCCTCGATTGCCCCTCTGACACAATCGTGGAAAGATTGTCCCTGAGGCGATCAGATCCTGTAACGGGAGATCAGTTCCATCTTATCTATAACCCTCCTCCGACACTAGAAATGAAGCGACGACTCAGAACGGTATGTTGGCCAATCACCCCCCGTCACACCCCACCCATAGTTTGTCTCGTATTAGAGTTAATAGTAACCTGTCTAGTCAGCAACCTTCCTCTCTGCTGCTTATAATTAGAGAGTAGCAATATAATAGTGACTAGCCGAGTAACGGAATTTAAATCAAGACAAATTCGTTATGCAAACGGTGATCGCAGATTGCTTACAAAGAAACCAACACTATAAACTTTTCATACCAAATTACTGTAGCATTACGCCCGGTAAGGAAAGGGCAGTATTAATTAGTGAGACAACACTAAACCGTTTTTCCTTCAGAATCCAAGGGACAGTGAGTCTACCTATCGATGAAGACATTGTCGCGTTTGATACAAGTCTAGAAGACCTGGTAGAGTTTTACAGCACCAGCCAATCTGTTAACGGAGACCAGGATCCTCACACCGTTTTCGAAACTCTGGAGAGTCTTCTGGTGAAGCCGCTACCGAAACAAACTCTTAAATCTGCGATTTGAAGGAAAAGTTGAACTTTGTGGATTGTACAATATGAGCTGTAAATAGTCGTTGCATGATATAAACCTTTTTGGCATTTAAATTGCGTGTTTTTATTCGTGAATCGTGGAATCGAGTCCTTTTTTCAACTCTTCATCTTTTATTTCTGTGATATTATAACACCGTTTCCTGATAAGATAGATACTTGATCCCGGGTGTATTGGAAATGGAAGGGTCTTGAAATCCTCTTTCCAATACACCCGGGATGAATTCTTTATCTTATCAGGAACCGCAGATATCATTAGAAATGTAAAAAATGGTTTAAAAATGACAAAAGGTGATAAAAATAATAATAAAAAGTTCAAAAAACTTTTTGATGAGATTTTGGTACGCGCAAATATAATGTCGCGCAATAGAAAAGTTAAAATGCGCGCGTTAAATAAAACGCGCGCGATCCTTTTTTTGATTTCTATTCATATATCATCGAGTTCTCAGAGTTTTCATTTTTTCACTTTTTTGTGTTTTTTTGCTAAATTTTTTCGTTTTTGTCTCCATTTTCTTCTCTTCTCTCGTCCGAAAAGTGGGTCCTTGACCCACAGGACCCAGCCACTGGCATGTAGCATAATATACCAAGCCCTCTTGAGTCTTGAGTTTTGTGAAATTTCCCTCGGTCTTGCTCCACCCCTGATAAAGATTGAGATAGACTTGAAAGTCATATCGAGTTCTTCATTACCTCAAAATTTAAAGTCTCGTCAAGGGGTGGAACAATGACCATCGGAAATTTCCCAAGCTCCAGTGAAGTCTATTGTTGCTTTTTCCTTTAAAGGAACACCTTCAAATTTCTGGCAGTCCCCTCATTGACAAATGACACACTCCCACAACAAGGGGACTGGAGAGATTGCTGTGCATCAGTTGTTAAAGTTGTGCACAAGTATACAAATAAACAGCTACTATTTTCTGGTTGTAAGCACCTGTAAACGAGCTTGAAGAGTGCCGGAATTTTAATACTGTATCCATATAATAAATTCCATAATGTTAGTCAGTCTGTCCGTTAATTGGTTTTTCAAACTCCTCCCACAGTTTTTGAGCTAGACCCCTGAAAATTTGTACACTGGTACCTTGGACCAAGGCGGATGTAAGTACGGGCTCAGATTTTTGATCCGATTTTTACAGCAGTGACGTCACGGGGTGACGTCATTGCGACAAAAAGACTTACATTTTTCAAACGCTTCTAAGACCCTTAAAACGGCTCTAAATCAAAAAACTAACGCAATAGTGGGGAAAGAGAATCGTTTGAACTTCATTTTACTTGATAGCGATTTCCCGTAACTCAATGTTTAAGGGTCGTAAATCGCGTCGGGAAAGTTAAAAATGCCAAAAATACGATATTTTTCACCGTAGCCACCCAAAATCTTATCCAATCGATATGAAACTTGGTCGTTATGTGAATTTTAATGTCCTTTGGCCAGGGGTTCCCGAAAAACGGATTGGCAAGATGAGAACTGACCGGAGTTCTTATAATTCTAAATTCACGAATTTGGAATTTTTCGTCGACTTTTTTTGGCGACATAAAACGCGAGAAAATTTTCAATGAATTTTAAAATTTTACACTGCGCGCGTAATTTTAGGTTCCGCGCGCGGCGTAAAAAAGCAGTGCTTTTTTGGGAAAATTCGCGCGTTACAGTAAATGATTTACCCGCCTCGCCAAAATTGTAATGGCCGTTTTTTCAAAAACCCAAGGTGTATGATAGTAGGAGCGGTTAGATCACCACGTGGTTAAAGTCGCGTGCCACCCCTTTTTGAGCATTGTCATAGCTCCTCGAGGTCGCATCCAATCAAGAAATGTCCCCCAAGTTTTCGCTTCTCCTTGAGGAGATCTACAGGTTTGATGAAGGTCACTTTTGGATTGGATGCGAAATGAAGCCGTGAGAGTAACCTGAGATTAGGGTGCGACTTTCTGCACGTGCTGATCTAACCGCTCCTACTATGAGACTCATTGCTCTAAGGAACAAACAAATTATCTTTTAAAAATCAAACACAAATGTAAATAGACATTTTGACAAACACAAATGTAAATATACATTTTGACAAAGGAGGACCCACGAGATGGGAATTTCTGCACTATATGTTTGTATTGTGTGTTATTTATTTGAATTTGAATTTGAAATTTGAATGTCACCGGTTACCAGGTCACGGGTTCCCAGCAAACGGGTACTCTAGTTTTAATAATAATAATAATAATAATATCGAATATTTATATCGAATATTTATATCCCGCTATAATGCGTTAAATATGCTAGTTCACTACTCGTTTGTACTAGAACTAAAAGATATACTTAAAGAACATCGAGATTACTGTTAAAACTCAGAAAGTGGAGCAGAAAGAGACCCCTCGCTCAGCTCCTCCAAACCCAAAGAAGAAGAAGAAGAAGATTAACAAAACTGAGACCGATCCCCGTGCCGCGACCAATGACATCCGTTCACAAGAGGATTTTCTCATGGCATTGATGGCCTCAGTGAGGGACGAGATTCTTCGAGAAGTAAAGACGTCACTGAACTCATCTCTACAGTCCTTCAGGGAAGAGATGACGAGGGAACACACACCCCGGCCCAAACATCTGACACTCACACAACCAGGCCTGAACACCCCGACCAACTACCAAGGGGTTCTGGAACGGTTTCGGAATTACTCCTCATCAACGCCCGCAGTTTAACGCCTTCCGCGGCTAGTGACTGTCGGTGGAAGTTTTCTTTTATCAAGGACTCACTGGAGAATCCGTCAATACCCATCCTTTGCACCGGTATTACGGAGACCTGGTGGCATGATGATTTCTCTGATGCCCAATTGGAGATTGAAGGCTTTCACCTAACTCGTTGTGACAGAGCGGGTAGAAGAGGTGGCGGTTGTGCACTCTACATTAACAATCAACTGACCCCTTCCTCTGAGTTCAGATTCTCAGACACGTCCAATAGTGCGGCTGCTGTATACATCAAGGAGACCCACTCGGTTTTCTGTGTTGTGTACAGGGCGCCATCTTCCCCTGCGAATGATCTTTTTGATGATCTATCCCGTTTCATTGATCAGTGCGAACTCGACAAGGGTTGTCCTGACATCTATGTCATGGGCGACTTCAATATGCCAGACATAGACTGGGGGACACTCACTGGAGGACCTAGCTCACAGATGCTACTAAAATTTGTGAACTCATATTTTCTCACTCAGCTTGTTGACTCTCCAACACGGGGCTTGAATATTCTAGACCTCGTTCTCACCAACCGGCCAGACTATGTCTTCAAAACTGAGGTATCGGAGTCGTGTATTTCTGACCATAATATGATCAGCTCTACACTTGGGTTTGGTATCTTACCCACTCGTCAATCAGACCATCGATTCACGGACTTTGATATTTACAACTTTCACGAGGCTAACTTCCCTGAAATGTGTAGGGAGTTGGACCAGATCGACTGGCTAGCACTCGCCGACATCTGCGATGACGGTGATGGTTCTGATTTCGTTCAACTTTTCACCCTGACTGTTCTACAGGTCTTATCTCACCACTCTCGTAAGAAGAAGGCCCGTAAAAAAAGAAGGGACCCTATTCTCAGGAAATTGAAAGTGAAACAGCGGAGTTTGAATAAACGAATTACTCTTGCCCGGCAGAATAAACCTCACCTTTTGCCACAGCTAGAGGTTGGTGTTTCCAGAATTACTTGGGCCATCTTGTGTCACATTTCTCAGCCACCTACCTGCCAGAATTTTACGTGACTGCCGATCATCGCTGTCCTACCCCCTATCCATCTTATGGGCCAAATCGTTTGATTCTGGTATTGTACCACCCTGTCTGAAACTTCAGTACATTGCACCCCTCTACAAAAAGGGTCCTAAAATGAAAGCTGAAAATTACCGCCCGATCTCCCTCACCAGCCACATTGCCAAGACATTTGAACGGGTTGTAAGATCTCAAATGGTGTCATACTTTGAATCAGAGAACTTGTTTAACGAGTCTCAGCATGGATTTAGAAGCAAGAGGAGCTGCTTATCCCAACTCACTCGTCACATTGACAATATTCTGAACAATCTCAACAACCTTCTTGAAGTGGATGTAATCTACTTAGACTTCGAGAAGGCTTTTGATAAAGTTGACATCGGTATACTTCTCGAAAAGCTGCAGAGATATGGAGTTAAGGGCAAACTCCTTGAATGGATCCGCAGCTTCCTACTAGACCGGAAACAAACGGTCTTAGTCGACGGCGTAGCGTCTTCTTTTGCAGAAGTCAGAAGTGGGGTCCCACAAGGGACTGTTCTCGGTCCACTTTTATTTCTGATTTATGTAATTGACCTGGAATCCGTAATCAAACACGGTTCTTCTTTGTCGTTCGCTGATGACACTAAAATCTTCTCTGCTATCCGTACTATGGTTGACAAATTGAACCTACAGGAGGATCTGAACAGTGTGATAACCTGGGCTGACGCTAACAATATGTCCTTGCACCAGTCAAAGTTCGAGGTCATGAATTTCACCCTGAATCACACCAGTTCGCTTAGAGAAGTACCGTTCAGTGCTGAGAACTATTCCTATCAACTCTCTGATGGGAGGTTCATCGATCCAACAGACACTGTCCGAGACTTAGGTGTTCTACTCTCGAGTGATGGTCAATGGTCGGCCCAAATATCTCGAGTTGTTACCACGGCTAGTCGGGTTGCTGGATGGACGTTAAGTGCATTTAGATCCAGAACTCGCCGCACCATGATGACTCTTTACAAGTCACTGGTGCGTCCCCATCTTGACTACTGTTGCACACTGTGGTCACCTTCCAAAAATGGGGATATCAGTCGTGTTGAGGATATTCAACGATCGTACACCCGTAAGATCGTTGGTCTCAAGGGGCTGAACTACTGGCAACGTCTTCAAACCCTGGGACTTTTGTCGCTTCAGCGCCGACGAGAGAGGTACACTATGATTCTTGTGTGGAAAGTGTACAACAATGAGATACCCAACAGTACTGACATGTGTTTCGTCGACAGTCACCGCTCTGGCCCTAGAGCTGTCGTCCCTCGATACTCGTACGAGGCTCAACGATCTATCTTGTCGCTATATGAACAATCATTTGCGGTACTGGGGACAAGGTTGTGGAACACTTTGCCTCGATCTGTAAAGGAGGCCCCAACTCTTTATCAGTTCAAATCTCAGCTAGGTAGTTTCCTCTCTACCATTCCGGATACACCCCCCATCAGCGGTTATCCTGCTCAAGCAAACAGCAACTCAATACTAGAGTGGTGTCCATGATGCGTGTTAGTGTGTTATGTGTCGCTGTGCTGTGAGTGTACTGAGTATTGACTCTTTTTAGGAGGTTTATCTTTTTAAATATCCTGTGTGTTACGCAAATTTATGAATTTGATTTGATTTGAATTTGATTTGAACACCGCGTCTATAGCGGCCTTCTCAGAGCCAGAGAAATGCCATTTAAGCTATTTTGATAACAAGAAATAAAAATGAAGAAAGAAAGTTTGACATTATATTTATTCCTCAGTGAAGGCATGGACCAGGTTTGGGAAAACCTGCATTGGATTTGTGAAGTGGTAAGTTACTAACCTACAGGTACCTGATGACGCCATTTTCAATGTCGAACAATCTGACACCTTTTAGTTACAAGGCGATAATGTGGCATTTCTGGTTTTACTCGTGTCCTCCTTCCCTGCTGCTTTATTCATGAAGTATTTGGGATCTCCAACATCGAAACAGACGTTCAGCAGTGTCCTAGCACTCCTTCAAACATGGTTTATATGCAAAGGAGACACGATCATCCCCATCGCACTCTCCATCCTGTCATACCTAGCCCTGATCGTCATCCCTAAACGACTCATCGGGAGGATAACCTTCCATCTAACATTCAGTTTTCTACTTGTCTTTAAGTAAGCATTGGTGTATTTGCTGACTAGTTAATACCGCTTTTACGAGCCACTGTTGCGGATATCTTGCTCACACGCTGTTTTCAGATTGTTGGTGTTTTCTGAAATATTCATCCCTTCATACATGACAGATGCTGTGCTTTTGCTCATGGTTCTAAGGGTAGGTCTTTTTACTGCTTCTTTCTCTAACCTGATAATGCCTTCCTCTGCTAAAAGTAGCTTCATTATTTCATCTCTCCCCTCACAGATTGTCAGTTACGCATACGATTATCAGCATGACGATGTTTTAGAGGGAGATAACAAAGATAGCAAACCATCCACCAGCATCGCCTTCTTTGATTTCATCGGATATTGCTTTTGTTTTGTTGGATATTGGACAGGACCATTCTACAACTATCGTACATACTATAACATGGTACCAGGACAGAAAGAAAGACGTATACTTGATTAAATTTATAAACTCAAAAGTTTCAGACTATTTAACTCTCGCACCTCCCCCTGTAGCTGCACTCACAGACGCTAATCCGGTCATCTAAGTTGGCCCTTTGGCACATGCGATGGATGCTGATCCTGCTTCCCATTCACCTCGCCCAAAATGCCCTAATTCCCCTTGACTATGTGATGGAACCTGAATTCGTTGAGCGATCCTTCCTCTACAAATACCTGTACATGTTTGCCGGTTTCTGGACCTTCAAGTGAGTCAGCACATCCGTAGTTTTCCTCTCCATATAATATCTGTTTCATAATTATTCAGTATGATCTACCTATCTAAATGTTTCATATTGTTTTACAACTTTCTCTCCCCACAATTCAGATGTAAGTTCTACGGTGGATGGGTAATGGCAGAGGGTATTTGCATTGCATGCAACCTTGGAACCGAGGAAAAGGATGACGGGAGTGTTGACTATAGCTCAATCATCAACATCGATATTTACAATGTAAGAAATCTATTTTTAGTAACACACAACTATAGGAAGTACGCATACTTTTTCACTCATTTACCCGTCTAATCTAAATACAGACGGAGATACAGTGGGAGTTGGCCAACTGCTGTTCGAGCATGGAACAAGAGCGTCCAGCGGTGGATGAAAAGTTATGTCTACGACACGACAACCCTTCCGAAATCCATCAGAACTGATTTTGTGTTTGGAATCAGTGCTTTCTGGCATGGAGTTAGGCCCGGGTACTATCTGACATTCTTTAGTGCTCCACCAATGATGAAACTGCAACAGAAAGTGGGGAATTTGTCTCGGAGCTACCGGGCTGCTCACCCTCAAGCCGAAATGGTAGGTGGTGTGATGTTGTGTTGTTCGATTGTCAACGATATATTTAAATATATATATTTGCTATGTCTAACTATCTTATGTTGGCTACTATTTATTATTAAAAGTGTATAACATAAACACACAGGTCACAGATAATCCATTGCAGGTGTATCGGGTTGTTAACTGGCTGTTTGTCAGGCTCATGTCCTGCATGTTCTTCCTACCTTTCTACATCCTCAACTTGAACACCATTCTAAACGTAAGGATATCCTTTGTTTTGTCACTGTTATAGCCCTCAATTAATCCTGTTCGTTGTAGCCCCCCTTTGTAACCCTCAAATTGTTCTGCAGGTGTGGTCCAGTATGTACTGGGTACCATGGATCGCCATCTCAGTTGTTATTATACTCGGCATTGCCCTCCCAACAGGACCCAGACCTGACAAAAAATCATCATAAACATATTATATTGAGTTACTTTTTGGGATTAGATACTTCGATTAAACCATATACAGTCGGACCCCGATTTAACGGCACCCTCGGGGGAAAGGGTTTTGTCCGTTAAATCGGGGTGTCCGCTAAATCGGGGTCAAATACTGTTGATTTTCTATATCGGGGGAAGATTAGGCTGCCGTTAAATCGGGGTGCCGCTAAATCGGGGGCCGTTAAATCGGGGTGCGACTGTAGATCTATCTAAACCTCTACCATTGTGAGGACCACTAGCTTGTTGCGAGTACCAAGTAATTTGTAAATCAGTTGACTAATGACTAGCGGGTTATTTTTAGAAACATATAACGATAATGTATGTATTAATAATTATCATATTATGTATGCTCAGAGTTTACGATGTAAGATATATATTCCTGTACTAATAGTTGTTTGTGATTTTGTGTAGTTTCTGAGAGTGTTGATTTTTAGTGGCTGATTTCGTGTTGTATTTTTTGTAGACATAAGTTGCAGTAATGATTGTGTGCTAAAACTAAACATGTTTTTTGAATAAACTGAGTTTAATTACCTTTCTGCCCCAGCTGACTGACCTATCCCTGAAGTATTTCTCCAGCTCTCTGTTTAGAGTTACAGCCAACGTCCCGATCTAAAGTTATGTCCCACCTCACGATCTAACGCTATACCCCACAACTAGAGACACATAATGGACAGTCCGGAAGAAGTACCCTCTCCCCTCCTCACCTCCAACAGTCCGGAAGATGAGGAGGGGGAACTGCAGCGACCCTGCACTCCTGAGTTAGATCTTCCCGATGATATTGACCCTCCTTCCTCCCCTCCCATGTCTCCCCCGCCAGGTACTTTATTGTAACACCATTCTGAGAAACGTCCTATGCTATGACGGAGTTTCTATCTCCCATTATATCTGACAGGCCACGGTTGTTCTTTTATGAGCTTGTCGTTTTTGCCCATCTTCCAGTCGCTTGTCTGGGCACCTCTCACGATCTGCTAAATTGACCCCAGAGCACTGTTAGGAAATCCCGACCACTAACAAAAGCCCACCTCAGGAGTTTCTGCTATATATTCTGTTATAATATAATGAGCTTGTTGTGTTTGCCCATCTTCCAGTGCCTTGTCTGGACTCCACTCATGATGCTAAATTCACCCGCAGGAGTTTCTGCTGATGCGGGTGTGACCTCTGAGCCGGTTCCTAGTGGTAGCAGGTCCTCAAGAGAACAGAACGATTTTGCCCTCCCTGACAATCTCAGTGACAATGAGGACCAGGCTACCGGCCAGGCCCAGAGATCAGGTTGGTGATGACCAAATATGGGCATGAATAATACATTACTCTTTAATTGAAGGTGGTAAATCTCTAATCCTATTTTCCTCTCCAGGTCTGATAAACGATATTTTCGGCGACTCTGATGAAGAAGAGGAAGAGGAATCATCCAAACTTCCCTCCACCCTTGACGACCTTGAAGATGATCTCCCCGGGACCTCTTCATTCACAGACTCCACTGCTGCCCTAACTGCCGAGGAGGCGATGGGAATTATACCAGAGCCGGGGATCACCACTACCGGATCAGCAGTTAAAACTGACGGAGAGGGAGGACCGAAAGAAGATCCAGATACGGATGAAGAGTTGGAGATGTTGAACAGGAATGATGGATCGGGGGTGTTTGTTAGTGATTTTGATGCCATGATGGAGAAGAAGAAGCAGGAGAGAAAGAGGACAATGGCAAGGAAGAAGAAGGATGAATTCATCACAACTGCAGACGATAGAATAATGTGTATGATCTCCAAAATGAAGGAGGCTGCGGAGGAAGATCGAAGGTTGAACACCGCGGGTCAGGCGGCAGTAAACAAGCTGGCTATGTTAAAAGTTGTTATAAACCAGCTCAAGAAATCGGACCTCCATTCGTCGTTTATTGAGTGTGGAATACTTCCCGTTCTAGCTGACTGGCTGTCACCCCTTCCCGATAACTCCCTGCCTCACCTCTCTATCAGAAGGGAAGTACTCAGTACGCTCCGCTCCTTCAAACAGATCAGCACTGATATGCTGAAGGAGAGCAAGCTAGGTAGTGTTGTCATGGGACTTTACAAGAACAATAAGGAACAGTTCAGTAACAGGGAAGTAGCCAGGAAACTAATTTACAACTGGGCAAGACCCATCTTTGGGCTGGATAGTGATTACAGTGCCATGAGCAGGGAGGAGAGAGAGAAAGAGGATCAGATTCACATGTTGAAGAACAGAAGGAAGAGAAAGAAGGTTGACGAGGAGCAGCCGGAGGGTGAGAAACCCGGGGATAAGAACTTTATTCTGAGGGCACGGGTACCAGTTCCCTCTAACACAGATTATGTAAACCGGCCCCGATCTAAGATTGATGAAGATGTGGTTGTGAAGCGTCATAAACAGAAGGACACAAAGTTTGATAAACTGAATCAGCTCATGCAAAACAAGAAGAAAATGGCAAACCCTAACAGCTTGAGGTCTTCCTCCGTGTGTATTACTGGTAACAAGATGCCTCTGTAAGAGTGAGAGAGAGAGAATCACATCTGCAGGACAGAAATATTAGGAGACTTGCTTGGAGACGGGTGGAGTGTGTGTGTGTGTGAGAGAGGGAGAGAGAAGTATGCGTATTTATTTGGTTTGTGATGGACTAGTAGTATTGGCTGAATCGTTAAGTGCGAGAAAATTAAAGAGAAATGTTCACAATGCTGGTATGATATTGTTTATCCATACACCCATTTAAAAACAACTTGTTTTGGTAATTTGTCAATCCATATATCGCTACGTAATCTATATTTCACTACAACTATATTTTCACTCAGTAATGTTAGCTACGAGGTGTTTAAAAAGTGTAGCAGCAGCCGTTAGATGCACCAGAACAAGTTCCACGAATGAGGGTGTGTTTGCTCCCTTTGAAGAGCCAGATTTACCCGAGGAGAATCAGCCCAGGTCAGAATAGAAGGGGTGTACTATTTTGGTGGCAGAAGGAGGGGGCGGGTGATGTGCGTTTTTGGTGGCAGAAGGGGGAGGGTGATGTGGGTTTGATGGTGTTAGGGAGAGTAGTGATGGAGATTGGGTTGCTTTTATTAAAAACATAGGGAACATAGTTTTTCGTAATAATATTCTACGATAGTTAACATTGAAAATGCATGCGTCCCAAAAACAACTAACAAAACTTATTCTCCTCCTCTTACCTCTCTGATCTCTCTCTCTCCCCATCACAACAATACATCGTCTAAAAGTGCTCCTTTCCCTCTAAGCACACAGTCCTTTTCCCTTCTTCAATCTGTACACTGCATGTCTCACAATGGATTCCAAATCCACAGAGATCTCTTCCTCCTTCCATCCTCCTTGTTCCCTCAGCATCTCCAATGCCTTCTCAACTCCCCAACACGCCCCCAGCCCGACCCCCTCCATTGCTAGAGATACAGACATGCAGTGATGGAGGGAGATATTATAGAGTGCTGCCGATATGGGGTTCTTACTCTCCTTAACCATGTCAGTAGAGGTATTGATATCCACCATTGTAACCATCCCATCCTCCTTCAGGACTCTCTTCAGCCCCTTCATAGCATCAGCAGGGTGGGGGAGATCGTGCATACAATCAAATATCATAAGATAATCAAAAGTACCGTTCCACTCCTCTGGCATATTGCAGAAGTCATTTACAATGTACTCGATATTATCTATCTTGTTTTCCTCTTTGTTCTGGGCAATCACTTCTTCAGCGATATCAAAAGCAATAAAAGTGCTGTTTGGGAAAGCCTCTGCCATACCCTTGACATGGAGACCCCGTCCGCAGCCAGGTTCCAAGACCCTGATCCCCTTATTTAGAGCTGCACGGAGTTCTGGACCAACTGAATCCACAAACTGCTGGGGGTAGTTGGTGTTCTTGTTCTTGACCCGTGTCCAGTTCTCCATCCAGGGGTGGAAGTTGGGGTAGTCCGAGTATGGGCAACCCAGGGGTCCATCCTTCTTGAAACTAGCCCCAATTTTAGGTTCTTTATCCATGGTAAACTCTAGACATGTGTAGAAGCAAAGTAGCTCCGAATCAGGTAGCAGAGCACCAGAGATATCCTCACTGCAGGATACCATCGGACCCTCTGATAGCTGGAGAACTCCTGCACAGGACAGCACTCCACACCACTCCCTAACCCATCTCTCTTTACAACCCGCAGCCTCTGCCAGGTCCGCAAAGGTCCACTTTTTACCAGGAGATGCGTGTAGGGTAGTCCACAGGCCGGCATAGTGGCCAGCTATTATTGCCGAGCTGGCATGACCTCCTACGAGAATAGGACCTAGCGTTTCCATAGTGGTAGCTAGGGAGTAATAGAATCAGTATTATTATAGAGCGATGAAATAAAGCACAACATGGAATATAATGAGGAACTGAGGCCATGAGAACATAAAAACTCTTTTAAATATGATACCCCTCTCTAGGCGCCTTTCTCTCTTTTTTCTTTATATCTCTCTCTTTTCTCTCTCTTTTCTCTCTCTCTCTCTCTCTCTCTCTCTCTCTCTCTCTCCCTCTCTCCCTTTCTCTCTCTCTCTCTCTCTCTCTCTCTCTCTCTCTCTCTCTCTCTCTCTCTCTCAGTTCCTCATTACCAAGAAGGCCAGAAAAATGGCTTCATGGATACTAAGAACATTCCGCACCAGAGAACCGGATCATATGCTCCAACTCTACAAGTCCTACGTGAGACCTATTTTAGAGTATTGCTCACCACTATGGGATCCTCACCTCATCGGTGAAATTGAAAGAGTGGAAGCTGTCCAGAGATCTTTTACGTCAACTATCAAAGGTTGTGAGGATCTGGACTACTGGTCTCGCCTTAAAGCCTTGGGTCTTTGGTCGCTCCAAAGACGAAGAGAGAGGTTCAAAATCCTCACTATGTGGAAGATATGGAAGGGATTGTTACCTAACCACGGTGATATCAACTTCCGTATGTCCCTAAGGCGAGGACCCACTGCTGAACGACCGCTAGGGAAGGCCCGACTGAAAGGAGTGAACACACTCATATTCAACGGGTTCACGTCATCTTCCTTAGCACTGTTCAACGCTGTACCTGGGAATATCAAGGACAGGGAGACTGCCGCTGGAGTAAAGTCTGCCCTGGATGCCTACCTTTCTAACTTCCCAGACAGCCCACCAGTAAGAGGATACAGCTGTCCTAACAAGAACAGTATCCTGAGCTGGCCCTCCGCAGGTCTGCCTCATTAAAGGTATACCTCTGGCGCCTAGCGCCTAACTTCTTTCCATAGGTTTCCATAGGTTTCTCTCTCTCTCTCTCTTTGTGATGTAGAAATGGTTTATAATTACGTAAAGCTGATAGACTTTTTAGATTGTGTGATAAACTAGACATGTTATCTGCAAAACAACTTTTTTACCACAGACAACACGAGAAACTAGAAAGCTGTGAGGCGTGGGTTTATGGAGTGAAAGGAGAACGAAAAGATATTCTATCTTTAAGCCCAGACATCTTCGGGCTACCACCCCAGATCAAACTACTGGGCCCTGTGCTACGACGACAACTCAAGTACAAGATTCAAGATGAACCATACGGGTCTGAGGAGAATAACTTTGTAAGTAAACAGAGGGTATATTGATTATAAACTATCAATTATGGAACTTTTTTTAGAAATTTGGCAAATTTGGGAAGCTAGCTCAACTCAAAGTTAGGTGCAGGAGGAAGGGTTTCAAGTTTTTATAAAATGAGAAGGCTGTTCAATGTTATAGAATTTCACCTGTACCGTATGGCTGATAAGAGAGTTGAGGAAGGAAAATAAATGATACGTCACCTTTTGAAATTTAAAACAACTTGAGATGTTAAATGTGGGAAGTTTTGTATTTCCACAGGAAAGTGACACATAATAACATTAAAGAATGAAGGTGCGGTATTTTATGCATTATATGGAGCTGCAAACCGGAACTGTTAAAATAACATTGTAACACACGTGAACAAAGTCAACAAAAGACAAGTCACAAGACAGTAATAGTAGTAGTAGTGGTGTGATACCCCTATCAATAGTGGTTGACCACGGTCTTCCTGGAGCTCCAGCGTCTTAAGTAACGAGCTCTGTGATTCTAGATGGTGGTCAATAACAATTCTGAGCTTCTCCTTGTTCAGAATCAACATAATCATAATAAAATGCCCAGGTACATTTCGGTCAATTTGCAGACCCGCTATACACTGAGCGTCCTGAGCTGAAGCCGTGGGTTAAACAGGGTTTAGCGTGGAAGGTTCAGGAGTGTACACGTGAAACTGACATTATAGAGGACATGGCTACTGAGCACATGCCTATACCTCATTATAAAGGTAATAGTCTTGCAGTTACCCAACACCCATAAAACAATACCCGTCCCACCCACCAAAACATGAGCTCTAGCCTCTAAACAACATATTTGATATTTTCCTTGCTAGGTGATGTACCGTTGAGGCTTCGTGAAGTAGGTCTGAAGATTCTGTTATCCCTCAAATACAGATACAATAGGCTGAAGATTGTGGATGATCTCTCTACCCCCGATAGGTATTTTTCAATGCAATTATATCTTTTTTAACGATATCTTATCACAGTTTCCTCGGGAGATCACTGTCTGTACAGTGGTAGGTAGACTCGTCATATTATAATTTTGTACAGTAGTTGGACAGTGGTAATGATTTGTTATCTTTCCCACTACATCCGACTACATTACAATTTTTGTGCAAACTTCTTTTCACAAACATATATCTGGGTTATTTAGAGTGTGTACCAACTTTCTTATTTCATTCACCTTTGAGCGCTCTTACACCTCACACACATATCTGCCACTCGATTTGGGCACAACAAACTAATTAATCGACCTTCTATCAACAAAATCAAGTCTCCCTATATAGGAAGTACAATTTACTTGCCTAGCTAGACCCTGAACAAAACAACAATCTACCTGGTGTTAATGGCGGTGTTTCCACGCTCACTTCTCGTATCTTATCCACCGTTCCTTCAATCCTAACAACACCACCCTGCCTCCCTCCACAATCTACCATAAACACATCCTGCCCTTCACTTTCTTTAAATCCTCCACATTCATAGACACCAATCTCTCCTATAATCACCACCACCGAACCAGGACCTTCCACCCCGGGACCAGGACCTCGGGGACCTTCCACCCACGGTCCAGTGACAATGGTCACAATTCCAATATTGTCCTCTGCTTCAAGTGTGATTGTTAGAATGGCGGGGTTTTCTCTGGTTACTTCACACCCTGGGTTTATGTAGGCGAATGTGGAGATGTTGTTGTCTATCGCTAGCTGGCTGTAGAGATAGTGGGTACTGAAGGCTGTGGATGGGGTGATTGGTTTGGCAGGGACTAGGAGACCTGAAAAAGGAATTGTGTTACTGATCAGATCTACTGATTTCAGTGTGTGTCTTACCTTGCAAAGATAGTAGTAGACCCAAAATGTGAATCATTCCTGCAGAGACAACTGACAATAGTGTTACAAATATTAGTGTATCCCAGCCACCCCCTGTCGCCCCTCTGTAATTAGTTATCACGTTGTAACTGAATTTACAGCAATACCACGCATTGGCCTGATCACCCCAGACTAGACGATGATATTTAGCTATCGTGACTGATTATAGGCACATGAGTTCTCGTATATTATGGGAACTAACAATACTCCTGAATCAATTATCTCCAGTACACAAGTTACTACAATATCACCCCCTCCAGGTACTTGGAGCCTGCAGAATTTCAGGAACTTCTCCGGGATCAGCTGGGTGTGCCTGGTAGTTGTTTGTTGATAACTGGCAACCATATCACTCCACACTTTACCCATCCGAGTTGGGCTAGGAAGGAGCCTTTTCCAGCTGTCTCTCCTGGAGCTCAGCGGCTTTGGCAATCAGCCAGAATAACAACAGGTATACTGTGTAGCGTGTATTACTTTGTAAACGAACATTTTAATTTCTCCAGATCTTGAATCCACTCTCCGCAGGTTGTGAACTGAGGGAGGTTGCAGGGTTGGACGTGTGGTCAGGTCTCCTATACGATACCCTCATCCTAGACAAATCTGCCGTCAACCAGTTAGAAGACACCCTTGCTTCAGTTCCATTTTCCACGCCTAATATTAGTTTGCGGGGTGCTCTGGAGGGGTGTGATACAAGTGGGGCTCTGGGACCCGCCAGACCGCGACATAAAGTCGTGAGAGTTGTGAACTTGGACAATCTTTGAGTTTAAAGTGTGTTTGTTTGTTTGTTGTGGTAATGTGGTAACTTATTATACTGTATTTTTATATCGTTCAATTGTGTTGATTATCTGACTGCCAAAACTAACTTATAGGCCTGTCAAAACGTGTTTCAACCTTGAACTCACTAGAGGCAAGCCAATTCCGGTTGTACATCCTAGGTATAGGTCTCCTGAACATAAAACACCAAAATGTCAGTCTCAATTATTTGGGGGAAGGTGTGTAATTAGCCCCTAATTGATTGGTAATTGAGCACAAGGGGAAAAAAGCTATATCTATCCTTAGGAAAGGAGTAGAGACAAAATTATTACCACATGACAGAAACCATTAATTGATCAATTAACGACGTTAGTTGTTAATTAATACCCAACCCATTGACGACACATCGACACCAACTTGACAGCACATATAACCCCCTCCTTCTCACTCTACAATAGGAGCAGCAGTCATGTTGGGTGAAATAGCTTGTGTAGATGAAATTGAGTTTGAGATTGAGATGGCGCTCAACGAACAGAGGGGAATTCTACCTCTTCCCTTCCCTAAAATGGATAGTAAGTTTAACACAGCTACTCGATACGACATATTTCTCGAGGGAAATACTGGTATTGTTCAACCGATACATATTTTAATATCAGTTCGGTTTCCCCTTTCTTTAATCTTTACATCCCTCCCCCTCCCAGAATCGAGTGCATCAATATGCAAGTTCTTCCAACGAGGGGTGTGTTACCGGGACATATCGTGCCCTTTCCGTCACACCTCTGGACCCAAGACAGTGGTGTGTAAACATTGGTTGAGGGGCCTGTGTAAGAAGGGGGATGACTGTGAATACCTACACGAGTATGATATGACCAAGATGCCAGAATGCTACTTCTTCAGGTGAGATAAATTAGTTATCGGACATTATAGAGTCATAGGGGATTGTTGTGAGAAATCCTCACGCTTCAGAGGGATTGTGAGGGGGGGGGGGGGTAATTGAAGAGCGGGGAACTTGATGTTTTGCTGATAATAACGGCCAACGGGATAACACTGATATACAAAATACAGTTTGGCTATGTGTTATTAATACTCATCTCCTCTCAGTAAATACGGTGAATGTA
>CM035355.1:1057962-1282962 GCA_020137815.1 Hormiphora californensis
TAGCATTCAACTATCAAAAGGATCACTCCAGATTAAAATTATGGAATATTGAACGGTTCTATAAAGTTATTGTAGTCCATGTGTATTGTAGTAGTTGATGTAGGAGGAGAGCTGTTCATGATCCTGAATCCCATGAGTTAATCCCCCTTTTGGTTTGGACATTCTCAAATTGAGCAACTTTTCTGAAAATATATTGATTTCAAAATATTGGTTCCACTACCTAACTAGATTTGGTAATCTTCGAGAAGAAGAGAATTTCACGTGACGTAAATGATTTCTCTTTAGCTACCTTGCCTTTACTGCGCTTTGTGTTTAAATATTCCCATATTAATATAACGATTACTGGATTGGTAGAATGCAAGAAATCTTTAATTTCAACAATATGAAGTCAGACCAATTCTCTGACCGTAAGAACTGTGGTTTGACCTAACAGGCTCCGCTTTTATATTTGAAAGAAATGACAATGAATAGGGTCATTCCGATCCTCGGACAGCAGTTTAGTGATATTTACCTTGTTGAGATTGATTCCACGATCCCTGGGCTGCTGATGTGGGCAATTCACCCTGAAATAGAAAGAGATATAGAGAGAAAGACAGAGAGAGGGGGAAAGAGAGAAAGGGAGGAGAGAGATCAGGGCAGCTTAGAAGAAGAAAAAGATAAATGCATATCATGATTGTTCATGACAAGAGATCTGAAAAACGCTGTCACATGATACCTGTGTGATTTGTTCCTGTTTGATCGGGTGCTCAGAGAACATTGTTGAACTACTAACAGTAGGAGATGATATTGTTTCTTGTTCAAACATTTCTGGGAGGGAAATTCGAATAGTTTTAGTAAATCGAGGGTATTTATATGCAATTATCCGACGAAGAAAACCAAGAACTCCCTTGTTGGGAAGGGCATACCTCCCGCATACCTGTTTTTGCTTGGTAGCAGCTTGTCGGAATTTTCCCAGAAGAAACTCTCCTGAAATGAACGTTTCCATTAAATATGGGTATTTAGTGGGGTATTCAGTCCGGTAGATCGGGGAGGGGGGGTCATGACGTAAATCGTTGCACGTCATGCCAGTTTTTAGAGGGGGTGGGTACCTGGTGGGTACGGTCACTGACTAGTTAGCAAAAATGTTGGCATGGCGTCCAACCAGTAAGGTCATGATCCCCCCCCCCCCGATTTACTAGGCAAAAATGGTTCTACGCTAGAGGGAATACCCGCCTTACGGACGGGATTGGATACATGGGATGTGATGCCTTGTACTTGGGTGACGGATATACACAGAACTAGGGTCTTTATCTTGTTTCTTGAGTATTGGTGGGTGATGGTATAGATGGTTGTGTTGTAGGGTCAGGATAGGAGACGTACTGGTATATAGCGTTTGATGTCTCGGGAAAACTGCCTGTTGGCCTGCAGTAACTGTAAGGGTACGAACTCGCCTCCCTTAGCATGTCTGACATGCTCTTAGCTTGACCAGCAGAATGATATCCAGTCTTAGGGGAGAAGTGTCAGTGGTATAGCGGAGTTAGGGGGTACTCAACAAGGGAAAACCGTAATTATATAGTAGCTCGACAGGGGACATGAGAGTTATATATAATATTCCCGGCTTCTAGAAAAGTTTATATTTTGACAAATTGGGTCAAGCTGTGCCTAATTCAGTATGCTAGATTCCCCTGGGAAAATTTGAATAAATAAGGCTACCCAAGCTGTCCGCCTACGTCTTGAAGTACCTCGTAGAATTTGTACCCTTTGTAAAATGTAAGTTGTGTTTAGACTTCCTTATCATGGAATCGACGCACCATCTGAACTTTCTAATTTCTGTCCGCCCTGTGCAGAAACTAGACCTGATGTTGGCCGTCTATATTACTATGACTACAATCTACATGGGTATTGATGTACGAGAGCATGACACCAGGGTTGGCGGAACCGGCAAGAGTCTCGGTCCATTCTGGGATTTGGGAAGGGGGTAAGGGGGCTAAAAGATCATTCCCCCACCAGTACGTGGGCAACTTCGTTACCACCGAATTTTTTTCATCGTGTTCACAATTTTTACAAATTCAATATGCAGCACACCTTACTACTATATATTATCAAGATTAATGTACTTGTAAATGTCTTACAAGGTGTGGGTATAATAATTGAAAACTTATCTTATGGTTCTTCGAGAAGATATAAAGTACATATTAATATTAATCAAGTTTTACCGAGTGTGATGCAAGAAGGGATGGTTTGTTGAAGATGTTCTCTTCCTTCACTATCGTACACATAAAACCACTTCCTGATGTGCTTGGTCCCTGGGCAGGGGAAGACAACACGTGGTCTTTCGATGATTCTGGTAACATCTGTGGGGGGGGTGGTAGTTTAACTACTGCCGTGTGCGGCAAAAAAAGGCCCCCCTAGACCACCATAGTTGCCGATGTGGTGGAGAGCTGTAACTTGGCAGGGTTGCTCCACTATGTCTATCTTGATCCTGACAGAAAAATCAGAGCTCTAGCTCAAAATTCATTTTCAAGAACGGAATGAACTTCTCCGTTCCTTCGATATGAGACCCCCTCATCATTCAGAATTTTTTGCCCGTCTTTGGCTAACGATTATCTTTGTAATGAGACCAATTTGAGCATAATCTGATTACCAGGAGAGACACAGTGGAGGGTTTTCCGACCGTCACTCCTGACATGTGATCCAGGCCCGGTCACGTGGTGAAAATTTGGTTTGGGGTGCTGTTAACATGTCTCAATAACGGATTATTGCTCTCATATCCCTTGAATATCCCTCCACAATGCTCTCAAGTCACTTTGTGATGCTGATTGATTGGGTTCATGTCACCAGTTCTTGTCAAAGTTCTCAAGCGGCCCGTGATACGAGATCATTTCATCAAGGAGGGGCCATCATGTGTCACTAATCAGCCTATCATCTCACATTACACTAGCCAAGGGATCTGGGGTATTTAAATCTTCAAATGTTCATCAAAATCATTCCCAATCGTTACTTGCAATGCATTTTACACCCGAACAGAGGAACTTCATCTGGCTCAAGAAGGAAACCAACACCCTCTACCCCACCATCGAACAGGAGTTCTTTATCAAGTTTGGCCGCCATGCCCCATCCAAGAAGTCCTGCAGAAAGATCCATCGGACAGTTTCAGACGAGGGCCACTCCAAAAACAACAATCCTGGACGATCCGGAAGGAGGAAGTCTGCTACAGGTCAGTACTGCTGTTGTTGTTGTTGTTGTTCTAAGGTTAAATAGGGCCGAGAGGAGCTCTCCGCAGGAGAGCACCTCTCGCCAGCCCCACCGCTCCTGGTCTTAGGGTGTCGGTTGACACTCCTTGCATCCTCCACCGAAATTGTCCGGCCCGAGGCCGTGACAGAGTTTTGGAGCTTGGAAAATCCCAGATCAGGAGCAGTCCCTTTGGTTGAGGAGAATTCGTTGAGCTCCCAGCCCCGACCAGGAGAAGCGGGCGACTCCCAGTCAAGACTGGGAGCCGTAAGCCGCTGCGCCACGTCAAGGCTTCTCCTCATACAAGCGGACTGCTGTTGTGGAAGCAGGACCTCATTACAAAGATAATCGTTAGCCAAAGACGGGAAAAAAATTCTGAATGATGAGGGGGTCTCATATCGAAGGAACGGAGAAGTTCATTCCGTTCATGAAAATGAATTTTGAGCTAGAGCTCTGATTTTTCTGTCAGGATCAAGATAGACATAGTGGAGCAACCCTGCCAAGTTACAGCTCTCCACCATATCGGCAACTATGGTGGTCTAGGGGGGGGCCTTTTTTTGCCGCACACGGTACAATATCTAATAGAAATTTGATGTGTTGCCATTATCACCGTAAATCAAGGCATCAACAACTTATCCTACTAAGTACTATGTACTACAGCTAAAGTAAACCCCAAACTACTATGTCCCTCACTCGGGTTCTGAAAATTTCCCACGGTCATAACTCCACTCCCTGATGAGATAGAGACTTGAAATTTGTTTTGTAGGAAGAACTCGACATGATCTCCTCACAAAACAAATTTCAAGTCTCTATCTCATCAGGGGGTATCTTATCAGGGGGTGGAGCTATGGCCGTCTAAAATCCGGCCGCGCGCAGCAAGGGACATAGTAGTTTGGGGGGACCTTTAGATGTTATATGATAGATCATCCTACCTCGGGTGAGGAGACAATGGCGTATTTGGAGTGTCGTTTCCTTTTAGGTCTATACTTGTAGTTTGGGTACTGACTTTTATGTTGCAACCTGAGCTTCTCTGCCTTCTTGATGTATGGTCGCTTCTGTTCGTCTTCTAACTCCTACAGTGATAGGCGTTTAGTACCCGTTTAGTTATAGTATATAGAGCTCTAAAGAGCTGACATAATCGGTAATTCTCTCAACTGAAAGAGCAGACTTAACCAGTGCTCTATTAACTATAGGGTGCAAATTCTCCCCGAAATACTGGATGAAATTGTTGAGCAAGGGATGAAATGAACTAAAAAGGGATGAAATGAACTAAAAAGCTCTGTAAACTAAGAATCACATTTTTCTTCCCCTTACTCAACAATTAGGGAGCGGATTATAAATGTCTGATTAATCTACCAGGGAGAAGGACCAGCGAAAAAACTAACAAAACCCCTGTTTGTACATCATGTACTACATGTGTGTACAGTATGTTCAGACATGAGACAGTGTGCAGTATGCACAACGAATTAAGTAGCACACACCTTGTTGAGTATGGGGTTAACAACACCCACTAATATGTAGGTTACATCTCAACACACACCACCTTTTCTCAAAGAAACACACACAATATGTCATACGTAAACGGGGTTTGCTAGTATTATTGGCTAGTTCCTTTCATTGTGAAAAATAAGGATAGGAGTGAGTTATCTTGAAAGTGCGTTATGGGGTATCTTACCTTCCACATTCGGCCGAGGATTTTGCTGAGCTCTGTATTACGTAACTCAGGTTTTTCATCGGCTAACCGGCGCCTTGCAATCTAAACGTAAACGGATCAGTCAGAATGTTCTCTTTAAAAGGGTACATCTTACTTGCTTGAATTATATAGTCCTCTAACTTGTCTACTATAGATCTAGTTTTTACCCGATGCACGACAATTTAGGAGAGATAAGAGAGAGAGAAAGAGGGAGGGAGAGAGAGAGAGAGAGAGAGAGAGAGAGAGAGAGAGAGAGAGAGAGAGAGAGAGAGAGAGAGAGAGAAATGAAGTAAAATTGGCGCCCTCTTCCCCTTCTAGTACAGCACTAGAACGGAAGAACCAAGTTCATATAAATGGGTATAGACTTTTATGTTCTAAAATTGGAGAAAGAATGGTAGATTTATCCTGTTTGAGATCAATTTCAGACACCGTGATCATGGTGACATGGTACCCAAAGACAGTTAACCCAACTAACGCGATAAATAGCTGTGATTGATTAGCAGAAGGAAAGCTACTTCTTTCTTTCATCACCACCAACTATAATAGCTCTCATCCAATGTAATGCAGTAGAATCACATTTGAATGACAGCTCTAATTAGATAGTTGAATTTATTCACAGAAATTCTCGAATATACTCGAGTACTTGTGGTTAACATACCCGGGTTCTTTTTTGTAAGTAAAAGTTGCTCTGTAATACAAGTTCTCTTGTTTACCTGGGCCCAGCACATAAAAGCGTTCATTGGTCGTTTAATGTGAATCTGGTCTGCATGCAAGTTTTCTGGTCTCATCAGTGGCCCATCCTCGTTTCTCTGAGCTAAATGCAATCCTGTCGCAGCTGGGGTATCTGCCAAACTGACCAACTGAAATATTGGAGGATACTGGATATTGCTCAATCTCTGACAACAAAACTATTTTTTAAAGACCTTTGTTTTCTTATTTGAGATTATGACACATGTCGTGTCAAAATAAAAATTGCTGTGACATGACATGTATCAAAATTTGTCGCCATTTTTTCGCAATTTAGTTGTCTTCTTAGATAATGTTAGCTTATTAATCTTATCGGAGTGGAGCCAAGATTAATAACCACTAAATAAGGGCGTGAGCCTGTCAGAGCATTGACAGGCAATTTCTAGAAAAGAATAATAGAAATTTCACAATAAACATGCCTCTTGGAATCCTCTTCCCGTGAAAGGGAATTGGGAAATAGAATATAATGTTGAACTCGACCGTTTAGTCAATGGAAAATGGAAACTTTTAAAAAGCAGCTACTTTGCATTTATATGCAATGTTCTCCTTCTCTTGTGAAATATAAAATGGTGGGAAAATGGTTTTAAGAGGAATAGTTGAGGAAGTTCCAGAATATAACTATCGAGTATTACCTGCTTTTGATGGGAAGCAATACTAGTCATGGAAGGTATGTGTCTGATTACGGGAGTACCATAAAGCCCTCCCTCACAGCTGGCCGTCCTCCGGTTGTTATAGTTGATGGAGGGGGTTAGATTTTGAATGTGATAATCACTCGAATCCTGACTGCCCCCACACGGTTCCATATTGTTCTCTTGTGTGCTACTGGTGAGAGAGAGGTAGAGGTCTCAGGGGAGTTGAGATACAATAAACAATAGGCATTTATCAATCACGCCCGGGCCATTCAGAAAGAATGTACATTGTGTCTTAAGTGGAGAGAGGGAGAGAGAGAGTAATATCAAACAATACCATTCATATATCTATAATCCTGCCAAAGACAGGATCACATGAGTACTATTGAAACTGTAGATACCAAAGCACACCATACACCAAATTGAAATGAGCCCTCTCTTCGATCTTTCCCTTCGATTTTACCACGTGAGAAAGTTAGAGAGAGAATGAGATGGAGAGAGATGGAGAGAGAGACTAGTATGAGAGTCTCCCATAAGGTAACGTCTATTAAATTCCTGAGTTTTCGCACCAACTAATCAGACACTGCTCGATGGGAGATGACCGTCGATGCTTTACCCCATCTCCCTTACTGTGTGAAATAAAGGAATTACTGGACATTTTCGCGGTAGAAAGAAAGAGAGAGAGAGAGAGAGAGAGAGAGAGAGAGAGAGAGAGAGAGAGAGAGAGAGAGAGAGAGAGAGAGAGAGAGAGAGAGAGAGAGAGAGAGAGAGAGAGAGAGAGAGAGAGAGAGAGAGAGAGAGAGAGAGAGAGAGAGAGAGAGAGAGAGAGAGAGAGAGAGAGGTTTGTGCGAGAGATAAACGCCGACCAACCCTGACCTCGGATTATGGTCATGTGGATTCTGCAGCTAGCCATGAAAACTGTGTCAGGGTTGAGAGAACCGATATATTATATGCTCTCCCTGAGGCCTCAGTTTATGTGCTCCTAAATAGATTAACCATATCGTAAATGTGACAGTCTTGGTGGAGACGTTCCCGCTATCTTCTTTATAAGGAGTAAAAGGAAAAGGGGGAGGGGGATCAACTGCAAGTTATTGAGAAACAAACAGTAATCAACGTTTTGTGGCAGGTGAGTAGAACTTCGCTCCTAATAAAAGGCTGCAATAAAAGGCTGCAATAAAAGGCTGCAGAAAAAGGCTGCAATAAAAGGCTGCAATAAAAGGCTGTAGAAAAAGGCTGTAATAAAAGGCTGCAATAAAAGGCTGCAAGGGATCACGTATCCAACCAGACTAAAGCGGGGGATAGACCGAATCGTCCTCCCCTAATAGTGTTTCGTATCACGTATCGGCTGTAGAGAGACCGAATCACCCTCCCCTAATTATAGTGATTCGTGTCACGTATCCAACTAGACCATAGGCGATAGAGAGACCGAGATAGAGAGCGAGTACGAGTGAGAACTGAGAGAGTGAAAAATCATAATCACGGTATCACGTACCATGGTATCACGTATATAATATCCTCAAATGAAAAGCGGTTACCAATTTTGACAATGAGACCCCATCGGTCCCGATACGTGATTATCTACCGCTATGTATTCTCCATTAGTCTTTCCGTATCGATCCACGATTCAGTAGAGGTAGTCAGTAACTATACAAGGTGGGCCACGGATTGTTGGTAAGGGTTAGCGAGTTGTCCCGTCAAAACGGTGATAGTTGCGAGAATAAAAATCATGGGAGCACTCTGGATCAATTTCTTGGTAACTTTTTCCATAATTTTTTGTCAAAAATTTGAAAATTCATTTTTCATTCCTTCATTCATTTCTCGTTCATTTATGATGTGAGCATCCTAATTTTCCATCATGGTGCTATTTTTCTTTGGCTTGAATTTATCTTTCCAATGAACACCATAAAAATGAAATTGAAGCACCAGGTCACGTTGCAGTTGAGAAAATGCTCATGCATGATTTTGGCTCTTCCTGCGACTTTCAATGAGCTGTATCACGGCTCCCTTTTGTTCAAAATTTGGGTGAACATTGGATAAACAAAGATCTTTGCTCACAAGAAAAATCAAGGTCAAAACTCAAAGTTCATTTTTCATTTTTGGTAGTTCATTCCACTCATGCAGGAACTAACATCCCTAAAGTCATGAAAAGTTTTGGGTTTTGTTTGGCCTATGCTCTGCAATGCCAGAGAGGTGTAGTAGCGTGTTTCCGGGCTAGTTTTTGGGTGTCCATGTGATCATGATGATATCTGACACCTTATTTGGGCCATAATTAAGCGATTTTCTCAAGTTGAAGCATGTGACTTGGGTTTTCTGTGATTGATATCGTGAAACAATGTTATGGGATCCCATAGCACCCCTAAAATGATGATTAATTCAACAAAATGAGTTGATTTATGATCGAAATTGTTCGTTTAGTTGAGTTTGTCTTCGGTTTGAATCTTTTCAATAATAAATCAACTCATTTTGTTGAATTAATCATCATTTTAGGGGTGCTATGGGATCCCATAACATTGTTTCACGATATCAATCACAGAAAACCCAAGTCACATGCTTCAACTTGAGAAAATCTCTTAATTATGGCCCAAATAAGGTGTCAGGTATCATCATGATCACATGGACACCCAAAAACTAGCCCGGAAACACGCTACTACACCTCTCTGGCAATGCAGAGCATAGGCCAAACAAAACCCAAAACTTTTCATGACTTTAGGGATGTTAGTTCCTGAATGAGTGGAATGAACTACCAAAAATGAAAAATGAACTTTGAGTTTTGACCTTGATTTTTCTTGTGAGCAAAGATCTTTGTTTATCCAATGTTCTCCCAAATTTTGAAAAAGATTGAACAAAAGGGAGCCGTGATACAGCTCATTGAAAGTCGCAGGAAGAGCCAAAATCATGCATGAGCATTTTCTCAACTGCAACGTGACCTGGTGCTTCAATTTCATTTTTATGGTGTTCATTGGAAAGATAAATTCAAGCCAAAGAAAAATAGCACCATGATGGAAAATTAGGATGCTCACATCATAAATGAACGAGAAATGAATGAAGGAATGAAAAATGAATTTTCAAATTTTTGACAAAAAATTATGGAAAAAGTTACCAAGAAATTGATCCAGAGTGCTCCCATGATTTTTATTCTCGCAACTATCACCGTTTTGACGGGACAACTCGCTAACCCTTACCAACAATCCGTGGCCCACCTTGTAGTAGTTACTACTATAGTAACACTCTCAGTAGTTACTAACTACTGAGAGTGTTGGTCTAATGAGGTTGGGTAGATCTATTGATTGAGCGTGTAGCACAAAGACAGGTGAACGGTGAACCACCCAACCACTTGGTTCACCTATCATAGTATTATGTGTGATTCCGCTCAACTGAATAAAGACTATTGGCGAATAACGGTAGAAAATCAGTAATCACGTATTGGCACCGATTAGGTCAAATTATAGGTAACCGCCTTTCATTTAATTAATTAGAGGATATCATGAAACGTGATATGTACAATACTTGATTAGTCGTCCATGATTCGGATCTCTCACCTCTATCTCCGTCTATCTACCGCCTATGGTTTAGTTGGATACATGGCACGAATCACTATAATTAAGGGCGGGTGATTCGGTTTCTCTGCCGCTTATAATGGTAGAGACCGATACGTGAAACAAAACACTATTAGGGGAGTCCACGATTCGGTCTATTTCCTGCTTTAGTCCAGCTGGATACGTGATCCATTGCAGCCTTTTATTGCAGCCTTTTATTGCAGCCTTTTAATGCAGCCTTTTATTGCAGCCTTTTATTGCAGCCTTTTAATGCAGCCTTTTATTGCAGCCTTTTATTGCAGCCTTTTATTAGGAGCGAAGTTCTACTCACCTGCCCGTTTTGTGATGTCTAGACTTCTAGTTCCAATGAGAGACAAGCAAAACGCAAAATATATCGCCTAACTATTAAGTAAATAAGTATTTTAGATCGCTCTATAGCGCATTCAAGCATTAAATAGCGATTTAAAGTGTTATAAAGTGCTCATTCCATAACCATATTATGGGAAGTAATTTTGATATCTCTTTCTGGTGCTGATACACATCTCACATACCCACGGGCAGATCTCGGTCAAGGAGAGATTAATTGATTATTCAGAATAAAGAGATCTGAGCAAGAATTAAATAGGGAAGAAAATCGAAAAATACTGGAGATTGAAGAATTGTTTCATTTTATCCTCGCCTCGGTCCACTTTAAATAAGACACGTACAACAGAATATATCTTAATGGATTTGCTACACCTTTCTTGGCTCTTGCGGTCTTTTTACGGATTGGTTAGGTACACCAACACCTACAATCGAAGTTGAAGGTGGACACTCTAAAAATATTCTGGGGCACTACGTACCCTATATTATTATTTAGTCTCTGCATGCGATGAACAACAGAAAAGGCGAATCCATCACTTAATTTATCATGAATTACGTAACATTTTATCGCGACGAAAAAAACATCTTCACTGTTTGTTACCTACGCAATCGTGGTTAGAATATTTGATATAACACCTTGCCCGATGCCACGAAGTTTTTCTTATCTGTTAATCGTTTGGTAGAGTACTACTTAACTACTGTTGATATGTGATAATCTATACTACCATGTTCTTTTTAGTGGCAAGCTGTTTTTTCTTTGTCTTGTTCAAAATCTTATTTATTTTATCGGAGTGCGAGGTACCAGTAAGATTACAGCAAGTAAGTTTGCTAAAAAGGTTAGATTATCTTTCGATGGTCGACTCAACAGTAATTCAATGGTGTAAATATCGACATATCATCATACAGGGTGTCCACACTGTCCACTGTCCACTGTTCCACTTTACACGTATAAAATAAAAATAGGCCAGAAAGGTAGAAACAAGATATATAATTCACAGTTATTACTATTGATACTTGTTGAGTAAGGGGTTACTCAACAAATTGATACGATTTACAAAGTAGAACTAGAGAATCTGTGTGTACCAATCCCGGCTCGGCCTTCATAGCCACAAATCCATCTCTATATCTCTCTCTCTCTCTCTCTCTCTCTCTCTCTCTCTTCTCTCTCTCTCTCTCTCTCTTTCTTTTTCCCTTTCTCTCTTTTTCACCCCGTTAACACCCTTGCTCTTCCATTTTCTACGACGATTATCCCCGAGAGGATAGTAGCGTTCTTTCCGGTTTCTTTCGTTAAATCGCCCCCATTGTTAGAGTAGTTGTGCAGTTCAAGGGAATGATGAAAAATACTGAGGGGAGGAAGAGAGAGGGAGAGAGAAAGCGAGAAGGAGAGAGAGAGCGAGAAGGAGAGCGAGAGAGAGAGAGAGAGAGAGAGAGAGAGAGAGAGAGAGAGAGAGAGAGAGAGAGAGAGAGAGAGAGAGAGAGAGAGAGAGAGAGAGGAGGGTGCATGCTCGCCTATAATAGTTAAGTTGTTTAAGCATCGTTATCTTCCTAGTCCATTGTTCACAGCAATAGCCCTCCCCATCCCGTTACATGGTTAAGTGAGCTCATTCAAGAAATTTCTGGGTCAGACCACTTAACTGCAACAATTTCCTGTTTTTAGAGGTGTGGTTTAGTGGTTTTAAGATTGCATGAACATCAGTGGTATGATTCCTTCATAAATAAAACAGCTACTTCATTTTAGACACAAATATATCACAATAATACACACAATACAATCAACAATGAACAAGAAACTAAATTCAATAATCATTTCCATTGTGTAGCGATGCATTATCAAATGACCCGAAATTCATTGGGCTGTAAAACGATTGCACAAACATAAGAGCAGCATTACCATAGAAAGGAACCTGGCTTGGATTTTAACGAAGTCCAAATTAAATTTAAAACACACTTTCAGCTAAAACAATGAATGAGTTTTTCTAACAACCAAACAACAGTTTATACTCTTTAGTTACAGCGCTAGGTGCTACAACATTTGGCCCCTCTATTAGACATCATGATTCCACGTTGCTCAAATCCGGAAGCGCTGCCCGTGCTTTTCATCCTTTTAGAGGAGAACCCTGTGTTGGATATGTAACTGGCATTGGTCGCCATGCCAACACCACGCCCCGCCTCTGAGGACGGGTGGTCCTTCTCGGTATTGTTGTTTCCTGACCGAGACATGAATCCTTGGATACGGTTTAGTCGGCGGATCAGGGTTCGATACTTCGCGTACACCTCCATAAATACCAATTGGAACTTCGGCAACCTGTGCAGGTAAAATGTAGGTAATTTAAAGAAACAATTTCGGGATCCCCTGCCTGATTAGGGAAATTTGATAACCTAGTGTACTGTATAACTCCGTGTATGAGCTGATCTGTGCTGTACGGGACCAGCATTTAAAAACTTTTCATATACAAATATATGCCAGCTTGGTCTTTAAGTATGTACAATAATCTTTGATTAAAACTAAAGTTTCAAGCTGGACAATATAATTATTATACCTGAATGCGTAGACGAATGGATTGAGAGCAGAGTTTACATAGCTGAAATACCACACCGCCACCCGGATATTAAGTAAATCATAATCGTTTATTCCGATGAGATCTCGAAACTTTGTGCGTAACACGTAAACTGTCATGTGAGGGAACCAAGAGACCAGAGAAAGGATAACGACCAGCATCAGGGTTATGGTCTTACTGATTACCCTGCTCTTCCTCACTACCCACGCTTTGCTGTAAACAATAGGGATTGTTACTGTAAGACATATTAAATTTCTAATGCAGCCATGCTTTAAAAAAGATATTTAATGAATACACGGGTGTCAGGATTGCCATGCCAGCGAAGAAAAAAAACGAGAAACTCTTGATCTTCGTGACTTTCGGCTTCATCAAATATTAACTGACAAGTACATTTATCGGCCTCTCTAGAGAACGGGGAAAAGAAAAAGAAAGCGATAACCCGGTCGTTTGTAGTGGGAAAACGGTTATGGAAAACGGAGATACGGTACTTCATGCTATACTTCATACAATACTTCATGCAATACTTCATGCAATACTTCAAGCAATACTTCATGCAAACATCTAGCTAAAACATTACTGACACATTCGATTATATATATACCGATAGCCGGTTATAATCGATATATTGTCATTTGTTAATTACTCAGGGCAGAGAGAACTCGAAGTTATTCCTCCATGCCTTTTCTGTCGTTTCTTAAACTCCCGTATTTCTTTTAGATGTTGACTGTGTAATGGTGTAATGGTGACTAAACTCAATCAACAAATACAAAATCGGTGTTTTTAGGGCCTAATTAGGATTTAGTAATGTTAATAAATATCATTTAGCTGAGCAGTGAGCATTAAAATTAATCGAGATGGAGAAAAGCATGAGTTTCTGTTCAAGTTGTTAAACTGCTGATTCTAATTCGAAGCTACAACGGTCTACTACCCAATATTTCAGTTTTGATGGATCGTTCGTTACGGTTAAACGATCGCAAATCAAACTATATAATCAATAATGCACCTATGTAATATCTAGAGATATTTTACGATATGTATAATACCTTTCACCCACATTCAGCATTCCCCCGTGTCCGATAAATATCTAGAAATATATTCAAATTTTATACCCGTCTGAACCCGATTTATACCGGGTTGCTTGGGGGTAATGGTTTTGCCCGGTTTATCGTGGTGCACGGAGTCAAATTCTGTTAATTTTCTATATCGGGAGAAGTTTATCCTCCCGGTAAATCGGGGTTCCGATAAATGGGGGCCCGGTTTGAATATGTTGACCCTCAGCTTGTGTAGAATTTTAAAAATGGGGTTTTGATGATTTAGCATTGAATATATTATATTCAATAACTCTTTTTAGGTATTTAAAATCTCCAGCCTAGCTTCTTTCTATTTACGTAGCACCTGTTATATGTCTTGAAGGGGGCCAAGCCCCCGGAAATTTAAGAATTTTAACAGATTGTCATGCATTTCCATGCATTTGGAAGTCCTATTTGACAGTTATCAATAAATCAAATCAATAAACCCATAAAATTTCCAATTTTGGTAAATCCCAGGGCCCTGTAAGTGACAAGAACTGGTAGGCGGTAAATGTTAACCAGATCTGAGAGAAAACGTACGTGCAAAACCACGTTTTTGTCCAAAACTCAGTCATTTCTTGACCAATTTGCATAATCTTGGGCGCGTTGGAAAGAGGACATTAAGCTCTTTCAAATGAGCCCAAAATAATTAAAATCGGCGCAAAATGCGCGGCGTCATGGCGCAAAATGCGCGTTTTCGCCACCACGCCGCACAATTTACGCCAATTTTCATTTTCTTGTGTTCATTTGAGAGATCTCAATGTCCTCTTTCCAATGAGCCAAAGATTTTGCAAATTGGTCAAGAAATGGCTGAGTTATGGGCAAAAACGTGCAAAATTCTCACAGATCTGGTTAACATTTACCGCCTACCACAAGAACTTGGGCCTCAGATCGAATTGATGGGGACTTGTTACTCAACAAATGGTGACAGTAGATTTAGTAATTTTCGTGTATCAGTCTGTACTGTATCACAACAAATCATCTAAAGAAACCTATAGAACAATTGGATCCCAGTAGTAGCTCTTTAGAACTAAAACAGTGATCCTGGTTAAATGGTTTGAATTTCTGGTATTATATATCTGGTTCATTCCGGTACATGTAGTAATGCCATACCTAATGGTAAAATATTCACTAACACTTTCATGATGCACATTGGACTATTATACTACACAAAAACGTTCTATTGTGAAAGGAGTCTAGCAGATTTAAGGGGGGAGGGGCATTAAAAGTGTTAATTGCATACAGTTCAAAACAGGCACATTGTGTGTTGTTCATGAAGACCAACTAAACTGATGTATGAAAAATATACTGATATGTTTTCAGTCATTATGTACTTCACAAAATACAATGCGTATACTTTCATGTAAGAGAGCCCAGGTGATGAATATACAGTCGGATCCCAATATACCGGGATCCGGTGAAAATTGGTCAAAATATTTCGGTTGAAATTTATCTTCCCGGTAAATCGGGGTCCGTCTGTTTTGCAATTGAAGGGTAAATCTGTCTGGTGACGCGACCCCTTACTTTTTTTATTCTTTAGAATTTAAAAGGGGGTAATGGGTGTGAGTCATTGCACCACCAGTCACCAGACAGTGGTTGATGGCATAACTGGTTTATACTCCGGGAGTATTACTCCCCCTCCTTTAGAACTGGCGGTGAGAGAAAGAAGAATCATACATTATTCTTCTCACCGCCAGTTCTAAATGAGAGGGAGTATAGAGTTAGTAAAAATGGATTCTTAATTCTTTAGAGGGTCAATATCGGTAACTGTAAGCGGTAAATAGCCACTCATATCTTCACAATCACATTTTTGGACTTTTTTGGCCGTAACTCACCCACTTCTTGACCAATTTGTGAAATCCTTGGCTCATTGGAAAGAGGACAATCAGCTCTTTCAAATGAGCTCTTTCAAATTAAAATCGGCAAAATGGCAAAATGCGAGTCTTCGCCACAACACCGTGCATCTTGCGACGATTTTCATTAGAAAGAGCTCATTGTCCTCTGTCAAATGAGCCTAAGATTTTGCAAAAGGGTCAAAAAAGTTTAAAAAGATCCAAAAGATGTGTGTGAGTATATTTACCGCTTACCGTCAATATCATTCCAGGAATTTACAAAATGTGAATTGATGTATGATGCAAGGTGTGTGCAATCAGAAAATCCTGATAGTGCAAATTATTATAAATCTTGTTGATGTATTATACCTGTTAGAAACTGTGAACAGTACCACAACTCGAAGAGTTAGAAAACTTGCCGCTGTTATTAGAAAAAATACTGTTCCCTGGGAAAATTAAATAGTGTCATTTATCACCCCATACTGATAGTGATACTACAGTAAACCTACTGATCCTAGTTGTATAATTCGCACCCCCGCGACAGCGAGAGAACAAGAATAACTGCATTATGTCTCATAATGCTTCGGTATTCACCCAGGCTAGGCGGGAAAAAATCAAAATTGTTTTGAACAAAGCAACCAATTAAATGTGTTATATGTTTAGTCAAACCTAGATATACCGATAAACTCATCCTAGTAAATCGATGTTTTGCTGTACATAAATCTTACATAATAGCAAATGCGGATTTTTAAGGCCAAGTCAGCACCGCCAGGACTTGCATAGTTGGGTACACACTGTGATATCATGACAACGTAATAACCGTCTTGCATGGTAAGGGGGACGTGGAGGGAGACCAGATTTGCCAAACAATACGTCAACATTACTGCCCTGAGAATACGTTGGAAGGTGAAAGGTGTCTCAATCATCATGATCATTAATTGAATGATTGGGAATATTCTCCTTTTAGAGGAAGATTTGAGTAAATAATTTACAAAATAATAATTGGGTTTTTAGTTGGGTTTTTAGTTGGGTTTTAGTTGCTACGTTTGGAAATTATAGCATGTGGTCGGTGTTACTTTCCATACTTGATAGTTTTGGGTATGTCAAGAAGAACTTTATAGTGCAGAGGGAAGTAGAGCGCCAAACACCTCTCAATACATATAAGTGCTGTTGTAGCAGCTGACACGTAGTTGAAGAAATCCAGGAAGCAGGCTGAAACGTTGCACCATGGCCCTGTTCTGCAAAAATATAGTTGTTCGTATATTCGTAATGAATCAGTATGCCGCAATGAACGTTCACGTAAACGTAGGGCGGGGAAATTGTTGACGAAAGTGTCGAATTTTGAGACATTACGCCTTCGCCATTATCCAAGCAGGAAAATAAATTAAAGACAGTTTCTTACTATACAACATCTACTTATTCTACATACGATGCATCTGAGATGTTTCCATATTTGTTTTCTCGGAACAGCTGGTAGAGTTCCTCCCTACTGAACGATTGGTTGTCTGCTCCTTCCCAGCGGAGGGTGAACCAACTTTGGGCAACAAACGTTAAATGCATACTCCCCAGTAGAAAGTCACTCAACTGAAATTGGGTACGAAGGATTAATTAAAATCAGAGCGATCCAAAATCCAAATAAAAGATTTTTGAAGGGGAATTCTACAGGAAAAGTTAAAAAACATTGACTTTGAGATGTAGGTTTTTGAGACCCTTTTTGATGTCCAACTGAAATATGTTTCCATTCTAGATTTGTGTTACAATTGACCATTCGCTCTCTCTAATTTCCTTTTTAAATGAGATAATACAAGATGGTTTGAGCTAGTAATTTTTGAGGTCAGGAATACCAATGATTTTGTCTCACGGTACATCTCAAGTTTAATCAAATATGTTTCCTGCCACCTGTCGTCTGTTACGCAGGGTTGCTGACAAGTTTGGTTTTGATCATAAATGGATAAAATAGTTAATTAAACAACATATATGATATACTCACTGCTAAAGCTGCAATAAGTATAAAGGTTGGACAGGATGATAATGCTTTATTCATCCATATGACCCCGACTACTCCGGCATTACCGATGGTCGTGGAACCTGTAATTTGAAACTTTTAGTTTTTTGTAGGAATGATAGTCGTGTAGTTTGTTCAGTCGCTTGGAGTTGGATCTTGGACCTATTAATAACAAGTGTAGTAGTGATAAAATACAAACAAGTATTTTCTTCTGAAGTATTCTTCAATGAATCTGGAGTATATTAAATCAGTTAGATTCACTGTAAACAAAAAATAATTACCACTGTTTACTTCCTCACTAAATATACATTGGGACATAATTTGCTTTACTTCCTCATAATGAACAACTAGTTGTAACATAAATTGCTATCAATGAAAACTCACATGCCAGTACTGAGACGATACTCCCAACGAGATAGCGGGGCTTCCAAATTCCAAAAGGATCAGGAATTGTACCATTCATTATTATCTAAATCTAATGATTAATAACTGAATATTGAATACTGATATATAAATATATATATATATAATGTACAAATCAAAAACAACAGCAGTTTTTAAGGTCTATACACATGTTTCATGGTGCCCCACGAGGAGGCACCAATCATCAGTAGATATATATAATGTATATATGCGTATGTATGATAATCTCGACCGACACTAACTATTTTATTAATTATCAAGTATTACTATTAATAAATACTCGCCGCATGAATTCTTAAAACTTGACCCAACGCGTGATCTTACATCCCAAAGTGAATCATAAGGTCGCCTGTGCATGCAGTGGCCATATTACCATTAGTCATAGTAGTGTATTACAAGTTCTCCAAATATAAGCTGCTTCATGTCATGGTCATGACGTCAACAATATGAATTCGTGACAATTTCTAAAAATCGTGAGGCTCGAATAGCATAAAGAACTAAAACCTGAAAAACCTTGCGAAAACAGAATGGAATCTCTTCAACTCGTCACCAACTTTTAGAATTTGTATTCTTTCAACGGCATAGTGCCTTATAACAGACCGGATAGAGTTTTAGAGTAATATCGCATGTAATGTCAAAATAAAGTAAAGTTTAGAGCTTTTGATTTGATTTGATAAGACCGGTTGCCCACTGCTCCAAGTATAGAGCTTCTCCCAATTGTTTCAATTACCACGGGTAATACCAGCTTACGGAAGGAGCACCGTTCACGTTGCATATACCAATACATTTAACAATATGACAGCTTGAGATGATTAATGACAGGCCGGAGACCAATAGTCATTAACGCGACAATTATTTCCATATTATAATCGAGATATTAAACACGCTTGTAGTACAGAGTACTAAAAACGGAACAAAGGTCAATAATTAGGATAAACAAACTAAATAAACGGGTGGATAAAGGTTGAGCTTCAACCGAGAAGTGAGGTATGATGAGATAGTGAAAACACATATTGGGCTGAGTGGGAAGGGATGAAAGGTGGAAAGACAGGGTAGCTACGTGTGCAGGATTGAGATGACGAACGGGGTATATCTTCCCAGTCTGTCACGAAGCGCTCGATGAATGGATAGTATCCATTGTACAAGCAACAAGGGTAATCAATGTGGGAGAATTGATAAGATGAATATTATAAGGTATACATGCTATTATAGTATGAGCACCATTTTCACTGCTTTAAAAAACCGTAGGGATTTGAAAAGAACTACAGGGCAGAAGTATAGTAAAAGTATGGCAAATCATCTTTTTATTGACATATGCACATGTGTTATAATATATGATAATCCACCAGATGTCCAGATGCAACAAATTATTAGGATCAGTCTGAAAAAGAGAAAACTGAACAACGCGTTTGGTGCTAGAATAGGAGCAGTAACGCTACAACAAGCACAATGGTTTCGTTTTGTATAACGCGTTACATGATCTAAATCTTTGAAAGAAAGGGAGGATCGAGAAAAAAGAGAGGGAGAGAGAGAGAGAAAGAGAGAGAGAGAGAGAGAGAGAGAGAGAGAGAGAAGAGAGAGAGAGAGAGAGAGAGAGAGAGAGAGAGAGAGAAAAAGGGTGAGAGTAGTTAGAGGCTAGGGAGTTCAAGACCGGCTGTTGAAATGGTATTGGTAATAGCCAATCGAACAAGAAATGAATTACAATTCATATTGATCACCAATCGGCCTCCAATTCCTTGGGCTTTTGATTTTCATTTTCAATGTTTAAATTGATATCAGTGGAGCTACGGTAATGGCGAATACCGTAATGGTGCGGACTTTGCGTAACACGCAAGTGCTTTTGTCAAAAAGCTCTTAAAAGTGCACTTGGTCAGCATGTCATAACGTGCTGATTGGCCCCGCTTGAATAATCAATACTTTTTTTGCTTCTTGGAAAGCGAATTTCTGATTTAGAGACATTGATGAGTTATCTTCTTTCGACTGTTTTCAATCAGACCAAGAGGCGATGTACTTTATCAAATAGCTTTTCTTAATTTTTTGTATCCCTGGAAATCTATTTTCTTAGCTGGCTTGCCGTCTTTTTTAGCAGTAAATTGACAGCTTCTGTAGCCGATTCCAAAAGAAAAGGTGCCAGATCATAAAGCCAGAAAAGGTACAGTCAAAGTTTTCGAACCACAAAATACAAAATTCGAAAAATAAAAATTATGAATAACATATTTTATGGGGCACAAATTTTATCATCCATAACAAGCATAATTTCGATATGTTTTGAAATAAGGTCATATTCTTTGAGCAATGTTCTGAAGAAAGATGTTCAAAGAGAAAGCATAGAGAAACTATATTTTTTTTCAAGACGTACAATCTGCTCGTTGAACAAATCTAAATTCAATAAGCGTTTACATGCATTAATCTTAATAAATTTATTAAGATTTAAATGCTTAGAAACTAAAAACTAACTTTTAACTTGTTGCTAAAAAGCGTCTAATATGTAGTACAGTCGGACCACGAATTAACGGGCCCTATTTTATCGGAACCCCGATTTACCGGGAGGATAAAACTTCCCCCGATATAGGAAATAAACGGGGTTTCCCTGATATATATATATAGACCTTAAAAACTGCTGTTGTTTTTAATTTGTATAAACAGCTCGCCGGCTAACCCCGTGCTAGAGCACTCTGTTGATCTCGGACCAAGGGACAGGATATCTATCTTGTCATCACTCCACTAATCTCGCTATAATGCAATGCTCCCTCAATTTATTTGTGGTTGAGCACTCTTGTGGATCTGAGGACACGTACGACATCTGGTTTTGAGGAACAATGATCAAAATGGAATACAGATTACACACTCCAAGAAAGGGAAATGGTTGACGTACTTTGAAACTGGGGAATCTAGAGGTCCAAGATACGAAGATGTGACGTGAAATGGAGCTACTAATTCTAACTAGGAACGTTTGACTGACTGGTTTTATGAAGGAGTCATACTTTATCACAATTCATTCTCATTTTGATCTTTGTCTACTGATGATTGGTGCCTCCTCGTGGGGCACCATGAAACATGTGTAAGAGAAGTAGACCTTAAAAACTGCTGTTGTTTTTAATTTGTATATATATATATATATATTTGTAGAAGGGGTCTGATAGGGACTCCAATCTCGACTTGAGGTAGTTAGATGAGAATTAAAGGACGGTGGTTAACCGGTGGATAACCACCGTCCTTTAATTCTCATATGGTTATGAGCCATATATATGATTATGGGCCATGACCAGAACGTATCATGAGCTGTCAGAGCATTAGCGGAGCGTGCGAGAACTGTGGTCAGAGCATTGGCCTTACAGATCATGAGTATCATGACAAAGGCCGTACCAATTGCACGAATACTTTGTTGAGTAAGGGGGAAGAGTGTCACTCTGGGGGGAGACACACTAAAGTTGAGCGCGCTCGTTCAAATCTCAACCTCGCAACACACACTGAAGTTCGAAGTTTCGCGAAACCCCATTTTCGGCTGAGAAATCATTTGTAAGATGTTAACTTACTTACCGGTACATTTCTCGAGGTGTCCTTTATCCATACCGAGTCAATTTCACCGTTTTTGAAATTTTTGGCTAATCCGGTCACAGTTGTCCCAATTCACCAAAAATTTAAAAAACGGTGAAATTGACTCGGTATATGGACAAAGGACACCTCGAGAGATGTACCAGTAAATAAGTTAGCACCTTACAAATGATTTCTCAGCCGAAAATGGGGTTTCGCGAAACTTCGGACTTTTCCGCGAAACTTCAAACCGCGAAACTTCAGTGTGTTTCACGCGGTTGAGAGTTGAACGCGCGCGACCAACCTCAGTGTGTCTCCCCCCATTTCCCCCTTACTCAACAACGAATACTTATTCAACCATAGGCTTTGTTTTCAATGTTCAATAAGTATTCGTGCATGTGAAATTTCTTTGAAGCATAAGCAGTATTTGATTGAAGTTCGCCTTGGCGAATTGTCCACCAGCATTCATATCAGATTGTCAAAGTTGGCAATCTTTAAATTGTCCACATGACCGTAATCCCTATTGTAGATAAAACATTAGCTAGCTGAGCTATGCAACTTAATCTCTAAATGGGGAAGTCAGAGATATCATAGTGACCAATGTATGGGGAGCAGATGACAAAGGAAATTAATTGCTCTCCCAGTGCATCTTTTCTTTTAAGGAATGTTTTGATTTGTACACGTGTTATTGCTAATACATGATTAGATTAAGATACGAGATCTCATATATTCGGACAATTTCGGACAATACCAAAAAGTCATCCGCCCGAAAATCGTGATAGGGAGGAGACACACTGGTCAGTTGGTCACACGCGTTGAGATCTCAACCATGTGATCTCAACCTTACCGCATGTTTTAACCAAACGGGTATGCTTCATTCAGTAAGGTTTTTAGGTTTCATTCGTTACACAGACATCGCAGACATCGCAGACATCGCAGATCAAATTAGTTTTCACTAAAATGATCTCCTTATCAATACGCATCGATTGACACTCTATAACATTGTGTTCTGGCAAGATGTTCGCCCGTTAGCCTAAAACATGAACCCGCCCCTAATGCACATGTACGTAATAGAAAGGTTTACAACAGAATTTAACGCCGAGAAAGATGGTTCTATTCATTTTGTTCTAGGACGTTCCTGAAACCCATAAAAGCCGAAAAACCTAAAAATCATAAATTTAGGATTTGAGCACTAAAAATTTTTTTTACTCCTAATTAGACACCAAACACTATTCTGACCAAGTTTCGTCAAAATCGGGGCTGTTCTCTCTCAGAGTCTCACTTTAATGAAAGACCATTGAATTTTGAAGATACATATTACAATTTGAAACAGACAAACCCGCCTTTAATTCAATAATTTGTCCCCTCCCCCCCCCTCAAGGGAAATTCAAAATTTGATGATTAACTTTACGTATTTTGGAGTTTGGACTTTGGTAAACACACTCGAGTACTCTTTTGTAAGTTGGCTTGTAATTTAATCGGCTGTTAATTGGATGTCTCCAAAATTTAAACACAGTCATAAATAAAGAATTTCAACTTTTTACATAATTTAACCTTTTTGGTTAATCTGCAGATGTAAAAGTTTAATAAAGTTGGAGAATGAGACGTTAACGTAATCACAAAAAGCAGCACTCAATGTCATTTCACGTCTTACTCACATCTTTAATTTCGCTGCAATATCTAATTTAGTTAAGGGGAATTTCGCTACATCATACTATGATTCATTGAAGTTAAACTTGTCTACAGATGAAATACAATCGGTAGGCCGAGAAATCGAATTGGAAGCGATTGAACTGGTTCTGGCAAGAATTTGTATGAGGGCCAGCACACACCTACGCCAAAATCAAAATTAATTTTGGAGCCAGACACACCAGCGCTGTTAAAATTCTCTCTCTACCATTCTCGCAGTAACAATGTCGCGCACTATTTTGACGGTCGCGTCTGATGACAAAATGATTTTGTCATCCAACGCGACCGTCAAATAATGGCGCACGAGATTGTTTCTGCGAGAATTGTTATGTTCAACCCTCCCTTTACATTCGGGGCACCCGAAACACAGTCTAGCCAGGCAATGTGATAATGGGGGAGAGAGAATTTTGACAGCGCTTTGGGGGGGGGGGAGAGAATTTTGACAGCGCTTTGTACTCAACAATGTACAACAGGGCGTGTTGTAGTCAGGGCATATGATGTCAATTTCATGGTGATTTTCGGCATAATTGTTATAAAGCTAATTCCACTTCTAGGAGGTCCTATTGGGTCCCTAGAACCACCAAAAAAAATGTTCGCGATTTGGTGGATGAAGAAGTTGGGTTTCCGGGCCACGCCCTTCTACCTATGTTTTGAGCCTGAGGCAAAAAACGCCAAAACTGCGCTTAGGGGAGGAGTAGGGACAAAATCAAGGGCACTAGAGTGTTCAGCGTCCTCGCATTAGTGGGGGTAGGTGCTGGAATTAAGTCTCTATCTTATCTGGTTAATTGGATAATTGGATAATTAGCTCTGCACATAGCCGTTTTTGGCCGTATGGCTATAGCCATGTTAGGAAAGGAGTAGAGACAAAACCGAGGGCACTAAAGTGTTCAGCGTCCTTGAATTAGTGGGGGTAGGTGCTGGAATTAAGTCTCTATCTCATCTGGTTAATTAGATAATTGGATAATTAGGTCTGGGCATAGCCATTCTTGGCCATATGGCTATAGCCACTTAGGAATGGTTTATCGACTTTTCATTGGTGCCATTTTGTTCAGAAACGAATTTCAATCTAAGAGTTGTGGAAAAGTTTAGAGCCTATCTCTCACCGTTTTGGCGTTATTTGCGGTCAAAGTAGGCCAATTAACTAATTTTTTTGGCATTTTCGGCTGATTTGGCATACTTTGACCGCAAATAACGCCAAAACTGCAAGAGATAGGCTCTAAATTTTTCCACAACTCTTAGATTAAAATTTTTTTCTGAACAAAATGGCACCAATGAAAAGTCGATAAACCATTCCTAAGTGGCTATAGCCATATGGCCAAGAATGGCTATGCCCAGACCTAATTATCCAATTATCTAATTAACCAGATGAGATAGAGACTTAATTCCAGCACCTACCCCCACTAATTCGAGGACGCTGAACACTTTAGTGCCCTCGGTTTTGTCTCTACTCCTTTCCTAACATGGCTATAGCCATACGACCAAAAACGGCTATGTGCAGAGCTAATTATCCAATTATCCAATTAACCAGATAAGATAGAGACTTAATTCCAGCACCTACCCCCACTAATGCGAGGACGCTGAACACTCTAGTGCCCTTGATTCTGTCCCTACTCCTCCCCTAAGCGCAGTTTTGGCGTTTTTTGCCTCAGGCTCAAAACATAGGTAGAAGGGCGTGGCCCGGAAACGTAACTTCTTCATCCACCAAATCGCGAACATTTTTTTTGGTGGTTCTAGGGACCCAATAGGACCTCCTAGAAGTGGAATTAGCTTTATAACAATTATGCCGAAAATCTAACATCATATGCCCTGACTATTGTGCGAGAAAAGATGTGAAAAGATGTGAGAATGTAGAAGATTTAGATATTCAAAATCTTGTTCCTGCTGTGAAAGATATGCACAACGGGGTCAGTTTTGGTAAAACTTTGACTTCTTTAGTAAATATTATACACATTGAAGCATGCCAAGAGAACTATTACTAGGACTCCTAGTAGGAGGTGTCCATTACCAAGGTGATGCGAAATGTTCAAATGTTGATTAATCTAGGAATTGCTAGTACTACTAGTAGTAGCTTATAAGTATGTTCAGCATCTATAACCACCCCAGGATGAGCTGTCAATATCCGAATGATTTTAAACATTATAGAGTTGATGAATTGATGGAATAGTTGAAATGAAGATGAAATGTTTGGATCGCCGATCGGGCATCCTTGCACCGATCAACTTACGAAAAGCTCGGGTATGTTTGCTAGGTTTACCACGTCACTACTACTAGACCGCGGCGCCACATGTACTTTGATACTTGAAACATACTCAAGTACTTTTGGTAAACATACAGCATATCCGAATACTTTTCTGTAAGTTGGTCCCTTATAAGGGTACGCCAGTCCCAGCACCAAATATTCAACATCGAACGACAGCTTGGTTTGTTGAAAGAATGTATGTGGTGTATCAGTACAAAACTCTTAAATATAAAACGTTCTTGGAACGAATTTCATCTAATCACATCCACACTGGTACATCATAGCCTCTCCAAAAATATCTTCCTATAAATAATGGTAGCTATAAGGCTGTAGATAAAGGATCCCTGATAAGTTAACAGTGATAGCACGTGATCAAGAGAAATTATCGCCTATTCAGAATAGTATTCTCTAAAAAAACACAATTCAGTATCGCAAACCGATTTCCCTGGGGCTCTTTCCTGAATTGCCATTAGCCAGGTACTGTACATTATCCTTTTTTGACATATTTTCAGAAAATTGAGTTGTGTTATGTACATTGTAGTTACATAACACAACTCAATTTTCTGAAAATATGTCAAAAAGGGATAATTTCTAGTTTCTACTTTAGCATTACTGATCCGCGTGATGTATGTTGATTAGGCCAAAGAATTCTGTCATCAGGTAGGATCATATCACCCCACCCAGGATCAGATCACACATACTACTGCACATTAGGGTACTGCATGTGATATGATCCCCATATAATATCAGAGATAGTAAGAGAGGGATAGAGAGATCCAAGCTCAGCCCTTCAACCATGTGTCACAGTCAGTTGCTTTATTCAATTGCAATCCTATTAATATATCTAGTTTAGCTAATATTTATACATTATTAAAAATATAGTAGTAATCGAAATAAGAGCAAATGCTTTTCGAGTCCATCACATTTATACTTATAACCAATTATACCTTGCAAATGACAATCATTTCAATATAAATGTAAAATCAAAAGTATAAAATTGTTCCATCCTCATAGTAGAGATCCTCCATGGTTTGCCATTAAAATCTCCCCTCCTGGACCACCCTGTTTAAGCATTGCCTTCTCTCTCCTCCATTTTGTTCTGCGGGAGGGGAGGTTTTAGTAACATGGTTAATGTGTTTTACACATTAAATATACTACATATTATGATATAGAAAGTAGTGGGGTAGTTTGGTAAAATATTCCGTTTTACTACGTACCCCAGTAAAAGCTTTTATATTACATACATGCACTTACTGCAGTAATAATATGGGACAATAATACAGAAAAATTCCTTAAAAAAGTTAAATATAACATTAAAAATGCTGTCACAATTTGTTGCTAAATTTATTGTGCCTCCACTGGAATAATCTTGTTATGTTCTAACCCTCCCCCGAAACACAGTCTAGCCAGGCAATAATAATCAATAAATGGTGGTAATTTCCCCAAACTGTATCAAATTCAATATGGTTATATTTTCTCACAGTCAAACCTAAAAGAAAGACTTAATTGTCGATTATAGACGGCAATACGTGGTACCCTAGCGTAACGCTTAACCGATCTCTGTCTGAAAGTGAATACCTCTCCTCTCTCTTTCTCTTTCTCTCTCTCTCTCTCTATCTCTCTCTCTCTCTCTCTCTCTCTCTCTCTCTCTCTCTCTCTCTTTCTTCTTTTTCCTCACCATGCAATTCCCTCTTTCTATCTGTTCTTTCTCTAAAGTTAAAGTAGACGTACGTCATTCTGACAGGGTAGTTGACACTTGTGCCGGCAGTACTGCAATCCACCCCCATCCTGCTATTCAAAGTGTTAATGAACCCTACAGCACTCTGATGTGATAATACTTGCTGCCGTAGAACGTGCACACTGTGACATTTCAAATGACAAGGCCCCTTCCCTCACCTCTATAATTTCTCAAGGAAATTGGACTTTACTATTTACGATGTTCTAAATTGTCGTTCGCACGCTACTTAGCGCCCCGTTTCAGAGAAAAGTTAAATAAAGAGAGAAAGAGGGAGTAAGAGAGAATATAAGTGCATTGCAGTTATATTAATTAACGGCGTGTGGTGTGCTGTCAAAATGAACTCCTCCCATGATACACTTCGGGAGACCCAGGGAATTACCTTTAGTCAAGTGATAAAAGAGAGAAATTGAATGGAACGTGTTTAATTCTTGCTACCGAAAATGAACAAGGTGGGAAGTGAAAATTGCACTTGCAGGATACATGTACTGCAATTCTTTTGAGCATGCTATATGAGATTAGAAGAGAACTTGACGTGTGAATTGTGAGAGAGAACCCAAAACAATAGTCAACAAGAAAAAACCAACCCCTAAAACTACTGTGCCCGAAATAGTGCGATACAAATTTAATTTGAACCATCATTTTTATGATACATAAAGGTTAGGTACTGTAAAAGTTTCATTTTACATCTTCCATTAGAAAAACATAATTTCATCGCCTTCATTTTCATTATCCTATCGCTATCAACATATTGAATTTTCTCTATTTTCCCATCTCCCTCCTCCCCCCAAGTAGAGAAAGAAGTCCTCCCTAGCAGTCGGTATAAAAGAACCGATAATAAGCATCTAATTGTGTTTGTAGAGTGATAAGAAGGTCACAAGACCCGGCCCATGTGATGTCACGGGAACAATTCACAGCAAATATTTTCCATTTGCCAAGTACCCCTACTCTCGTGGAGAGAGAAAGAGAGAAAGAGAGAGAGAGAGAAAGAGAGAGAAAGAGAGAGAAGAAGGGCTTTGCAAGGTCTTCCAGGATATCGGACAAGTGCACGCCCTATAACATGACACAAACATATATTATTGAGGGGGGATCGTGGTACGACATGAGCCCGACATTGTGGCTCACGTGCAGCAGCTGTCTGTTCAGGAGAGTCATATAAAGAAAGATAGAGAAAGATAGACCAATAGAAAGATATAGAAAGACATGGAGAGAGAGAGATATAATTGTATGTGAAATGAACAGATCGTGTATATGTTTCTCAATGGAGCGTGTAGAAGCTGTTATCGTGATAATGGATGGGCACTGACTACTGAGTTTGACCGTCGTTCGAGACATTAGATGTAAATTAATGACAGTTCATATCTAGCGTACTTCATTTTTCGTAAAACTCGGAGATCAAGGAAATTGAAAGTCTTGTGACAGATGTACCCACATACTTGTCAAATTTGGAGGAAGTTTCTAAATAATCTCGATCGAGATTATTTAGAAAAATCCTCCAAATTTGACAAGTAAGAATATTTGAAGTATAATTGCAATTATTCAGCAGCCGATAGCAACACACTCTATCTTGCAAGGGTAGCCAGTGAGACGAATGATTATGATAGATGCTTACGAGAAAAGAGGGCATTTATAAGCTAATAATAGTAATCTCATTCTCATAGTAACATACCTATTACAGTCGAACCCCGATTTACCGGAAGGGTAAACTTCCCCCGATATAGGAAATTAACAGTATTTCACCCCGATATACCGGGCACCCCGATTTACCGGGCAAAACCCTTTCCCCGAGCATCCCGGTAAATCGGGGTCCGACTGTATACCTAAATTGAGTATTTGTAATTTATGAACTATCGTTCGATAGTTTGTGTCGCCATGTGGCTCTAAAATATTTGTGTGGTAGCTCTCATAGTAGTTATCACCTATTATCGTTTCTATATGATGAAGGACTATGTTTCTCTATTCCTGATGTATAATAGTCTCGAGCCTATCATTGGGGAGAGGTATAGTAATTGAAAATTAAAAGCACCTGTCACATATATATCGATTACACCTGTCACCTCCTCATTTCTCCCCATTAATTGTATTATGTACATCAACTAGGGTAACCCTATACAGAGACACTTAATGAACCCATAACTTCTGCCGAATTTGGAATGATACTGGTGGTAGGTTACTATTTGCTGAATTTCACATTTTAAAAGTGTATGATGTCATTACATGTACATACATAACTCATTAATCATCAATCATCCTTAATTCTTACTAAATACTAAGAAACAAAATTGTATTCTATAATTTAACATTCAATCATGTTAACCGTATAAATGCCTCCTTACATGAATATATTTATTATGTCGGGAAAATTTATAACGTAAAAACTAAATATGTTATGTATACAGGAAAAAAAACAATAAAACATAAAGAACATACCTGCGATTTTGGAACCAGATTTTAACTTGGCATTCTGTCATGTGTAGTGCAGCCGCGAGAAGTATTCGATCGTGGGTGCTTAGATACTTCTGAATGAGTGACAGGTTACAACACGATATTATAAATGCACTAAGTAGCAAAGGGGGGATCTTATAATATATGTATTACTATGTATGTACTATTAAGATACAGTCGGACCCCGATTTAGTGGCATCCTCGGGGGGGAAAAAATCCTGCCACTAAATCGGGGTGCCACTAAATCGAGGTGAGCCATATTTGGCCCATAAAAACCTATTTTATGCCCAAAATGCTATACTAAAACTAAAGACACCTCCAACTGATATATGCAATGTTCATGTATTGTTGAGGGGGGGACGACATGTTAATTGTTAATAAATCACCTCTTTTTTTTATTTTGTTAATTAACGTTAATTAACAAAATTAACAAAGTTAACAAATCAGCAAAGACTGTTCTTATTGGTTGATAATACGACTTTAACTGGTTTAATTTTATAGTTTAATGACTTTTCTAACACATATATACACAAACAAGGCCTATTCCGATAACCAAAGTCCGACATACATGTTTTTTGGCTCAAAATCGATAAAAATCCAAAAGTTACAAATATTTCAATTTAGCGTATAAAATCTCACTTTAACGTGATTTTTTCATTGATAATCGATTCTTTGAACGAAAGAAGATGATGTACAACGTTTCTGTCGGAAAAAGAAACAAAATATTTCCAAAATCAATTTTTGGTCAAAAATTGAAAATTTGCTTCGCTACAAATCCTTGTGTTTTTTTTAGAAAAATTTATTTTTGGGATATTTTTGTTTTATGGTAAATTCATGAGTCTTATTTAGTTTTTAGGGTTAAAAAAAGTGGATTAGGGTCAATTGACTTCAATTGCGGTTTAGTTTGGCTAGTTTTTATTAAAATTTACACAGAGGAACAAATCGCTGTAAAAAAGCTGTAGTAGAGGTAGCGGTGGTGTGTAAATCGTGCAGAAGGAACATCTTTGCTCGCATAACAAGTGTTAAATACCAAAAACACGTGCTAAAGGTGATTTAGATGGCATAAATGGCATTTGTTAACGTTTGTTAACTTTTTGTTAATTTTGTTAATAAATCACCTGTTTTCTCGATGTTAATATTAACAAAGTTAACAAAATTAACATGTCGCACCCCCCATTGTTGACATGATCATTTCTGATTAGAAATAGAAAACTATAAAATAATTTTTTCAAAAAATTGTGAAAAATTTTCGAAGTTTAAATACCGGCCCGTCCGATTTGTGTTTCGAATCGATGCAGCTTACTGGATATCCTGTCTAATTAGCGGGTTCGAAACGAACCGATACGTGATACCATGCCGAATTGGGGCACCCTAAGCAGGTGAGGAAGTATCAAAATTTCAAAATAACTTTTTCTCTCCAAATTTATGGGGAGCACCGATCAAAGCATTGGCAATCTTACTGTAAAATTTTGCAAAAAAAAGGTTTTAAAATTTTTAAAGGTATACCAGCCACGTCCGAATCCTGTTTCGAATCGGTGCATCTTATCGCATGTCCTGCTACTAATTAGACGGTTCGGGACGAATCGAAACGTGATCCCCATCGAATCGAAATTTTGACGCTTGGTGAACTTGTGATTCAATGGCCCCATGGGGATCACGTATCGGTTCGTTCCGAACCGTCTAATTAGCAGCAGGACATGCGATAAGATTCACTGATTCGAAAAACGATTCGGACGTGGCTGGTGTTTCTTTGAAAAATTTTCAAAAAAATTTCACAAAAACAAGAATTATGTGCATTATGTATCCATAATGCTACGTTTCCCTGCCCTCTTCGATTTGCCATTCAACTCGCCATTAAGCTGTCCGCAAAATGGGGATTTGTGTTTTTCGAACTTTTGAAAAAAACGCAAAACATATTTTTCAAATTCTCCATTTTCCCCAAAAACGCGCGGCCGATATAAAACAAATTTTGCCGCGCGTTACAGTTTATAGCCGCGCACGCCTCATAAATTTTCAATAGTTTGTGGGCGCGCATGTTACTCCGCAAACTTCAAATCGCGCGCGCCGCACGGTTACCCCTCGCAACGAAAGTGTGACCAAAAAATGTCCCTCTACCGATTAGTTAGTATACCAAAATGTCGTTTTCGAATTCTAACCCTGCTATGCCTTTTTACAAAGTAAAAAGGCATCCGGGTGGATGCCTTCGGCATCCACCCGGGCAGGGAAAAAATTCAAAAATTTTTGGGGGAAAAAAATCCTGCCACTAAATCGGGGTGCCACTAAATCGGGGGCCACTAAATCGGGGTCCGACTGTATTAACAAAATACAAAAATGAAAGGGCTTTTGCCTTTTGCAAAGCAAGAATTCATCCGGGCCAATGCAATTGATCAGAGGTTAAAGGTAAAATTATGGGGGGGGGGGGGGCAGGCCAAAAAAGCCAGATCAATCCCGGATTACAGGGCGGGTTTGGCTTTTTTGGCCCTACATTTTTTAGATAAAAAAGCCAGATCAAAAAAAGCCAGAAATTTTCGGGAAAAAAAGCCAAAAAAAAGCCAGATCAAAAAAGGGCAAAAGGCCAGATCAAAAAAGCCAGATCCAAAAAGCCAGACCTGGGACCAAAAAAGGCCAGATCAAAAAGCCAGGTCAATCCCGGATTTCAGGGCGGGCTTGGATTTTTTTGGCGTTATCCCCCCCCCCCCATTATTCTATAGAAAAAACAGTAGGGTAAACACAATAACATAAATTTCCATTTACCCCAATAGCCATTTTGCAAGGTAGACCGGTGGACAAGTTATACTTTCCCTATAATTAAAATTATAGCCGGGCTACCGCCCATGGTTGCAAATACAGATTGTATTTGCTAGAAGACAAGGGGTTCCAAAATCACAGAAAGTTGATACCTGAGTGGCGAATTTTCGTTCCAGTCCAAAGACCTGTGCTCTGCTGAAGGTGGTTCTCGTCTTTTTCTTTTTCCGTGCACCCGCTTCTGAAGAAAGTACTTTATTTATCATAGAGGTTTAGTAAAATATTAATTGCAGGGTACATCTGTACGTGGTCCAATGAAACAGTGGTATTATATTATCTGATACTACTGTGCGTGAAAGTCGATAAATAACCAACATTGGTGGTTGAAGGTGGCGGCTTACTATATCATAATTTCTAGAAGATCTTTTATTATCTTTAAAAGTCTGATATAGGGAACATAGTCATAGCTTAGAAGTGATTGAAGGGCTCTGAGTGTACTGAGTTCAGAGCCCTTGTGAGACTAAGAACTTCCGATGCCACTTGCTTGCCCCCGGTCTTAAAACATCGGGGGCAAGCAAGTGGCATCGGAAGTTCTTAGTCTCACAAGGGCTCTGAACTCAGTACACTCAGCCCCGGTGATACCAGGGGCACGGAGAAGTTGCGGAAAAAAAAAAAAAAGTGATTGAGAGAGAGAGAGCGAGAGAGAGATAGAGAGAGAGAGAGAGAGAGAGAGAGAGAGAGAGAGAGAGAGAGAGAGAGAGAGAGAGAGAGAGAGAGAGAGAGAGAGTTCGATCATATATTTAGCTAACATGCTAAACGGTTTAGCCCTAACCAAGCGATATATTATTTATTATGTAATCTAAATTATATCATACACACCATTTGCATTTCATCGAAGAATAAATTTCAATTTTCAATAAATATCATTGCCGAGAATTTAGCATTTCTTTCTCAACAGATGATTCACTATATCGCTTGTCAAAATGTATAACCGGCCGATCTTTGAATGAATAATATGAATCAACAGTTATTATGACATGATTTATCTGGTGGAACTCCCAACCGATGAGTCAAATATACAAATACATCACATGTATGTAATGGTCTATACCTGATATAGAAATGTTATCGACCGCCGCAGAAGTAAAATGGGCATATCCCGCCAGAATGCCGAGCTGTGAGGACAACAGATCATATCTTGCCAGGGCAGCTTCTTTTAGTTGCCTATTGGGAGAGAAAACATCATTGACCTTGGAATGCCGAGAAAATAAATCACCATATCGTCCTCTTAAAATACTTGTTGAGTTAGACCAACGAAAACTGAATTTCATTATTTGATTTCACAACTTACTCTAAATGTCGAGCACAGGGAATGTTTCCTAAAATGGGGTTACTGATGCAAGACGGACAATTCCCAGAAGTTCCAATCATCGGTGATCCTGGAATTTTACTGAAATTGATATATAAATTAATTGGAGTTGTCTCAAGATTAAATATTTTTCTCGAATGTTCTCTTTGTCTCCCGCTCCTATAATCATTAATTTCAGCATATATTATCTTTCCAGGTCGAAAGTATAGTAGAATTAACCTAGTAACTATGTACCTGGTTTCCAGAAAGGTTGGTGTATCGCCGCATTTACCCTTCACGATCACACTGCTTTGGGACGATCTACAATGAACGGGGTAGTAAAAGTCTGAGAATTGCACAATGTGGTTAAGGAACATGGGAATCAAGTAAAATGGGCTATATTATATTGTATATAATTATATTTGAGTTATATGGTCCGTATAACATTAGTTGTCCCAGTCCCAATATTATATTGTCTCGCCTTGCGGAGCTGGATAACCTCTTAACATATTGGAGTTGAAACTTTCAAAGTAAGTGCTCATAGAGGTTGAATTAGCACCAGGGATTACTGTTATGTCTAGACATTGACAATGGAGCCCCCCCCTCCCCCAAAAAAGACGAACGTGTTGCACTACGGATAATTGTCGAAAAAATGATTCAACAAAAGAACATTTCTACCGAGAGACATCTTGTTACCTTGGTGATGAGAAAGATAGGAGGTCAGCTGCTGCAGTTGTCAGAGCACCTCCTGCAGTGGACGGGGAGGGAGTTCGGAAGGACAGGATTTGTGGAGATGATGGTATTTTATCAACCTATTGGGATATAAACCGTTAAAATTTAGACAGTCATTGAGTCACAAAGCAAATGCTCCGGTTGCTACCCACCTATTAACTACTATGTCTCAGACTAACTATATTGCAATAGCATATATTAATCTTTCAATAGTATACTTAATTAACTAGCCATAAAATGCAGCATACTGCATTTCAACACTTAACCAGAACCACTTTAAATCAATCTAACCCCCTGATCCATTATCTTGGGTATGCTTATATATCAAATTAGCATGGTCATATTATAATAGTATTATAACATTAAAGTTGACGCAAAACTGACCAACCCTCTTTGATTTTGAATCATAAAAGCATTTGCAACCTTACTAATGGAACTTATAAACTCTGGTTTGCCATGGGTCACGTTATGCTACCAATAGTATTATATTCACTATTCAGTGAGGTAAACAAATCTCAAAGTCATTATAAGACAGGTCATTATAAGACAGTTCATTCTAGATTCACTATTCAGTGAGGTAACAGATCTCAATGTCATTATAATTTATAAGACAGGTCATTCTAGATTATCATGTCTGCATAATGATAATGAACTAGGTGGTCACTAAAAACCAGTGTGAAGCTTTGAAACAACTATCTAAGTTTCACTACTACTTACTAGATATATATCACACTATTGTAAACTAAAACCCACCGGTTTAATGACTGGTTTGAGAAGTTGTTCAATGGAAAATGTTGATGTTGGATGACTACTCAGCTCAGCAAGAGACATGATGGCTCAGCTTCGGAAGGCAATGAATTGGAAATGAACAATAAACAATACCAAATATATATTTCGGGAATTATATTTGTTGACTAACATATGGGGTTTCCCCTCTCTTCTCCTTTATTTGAAACGCGTTGCAATTGTCCCACAGATGAGAACACACAGGCATGGGTCACGTGTCGTTTCGGCTATTGGTTGTCTTGGAAACACATGGTGCGACGTACGGTACGTCACCGCGCAAAGTTATTATCACGTGACTTGAAATGCGAATATTTGTTGGTTTTCATCCGTAGTTTGACATTTGTTCTCGCTCTCACTCCTCTACTCATTCACAGCTCATCTCTCTCTCTCTCTCTCTCTCTCTCTCTCTCTCTCCCTCTCTCCCTCTCTCTCTCTCACTCTCTCCCCCTCATTCTCTCTAATACCACTACTGCAAAAGTGCACAAGTTTAAATGGTCCGCCGGAGGACTTGTGTAGCATGGTACGATGAGTTTTATCTACAATTAACACCTACTGCTACTGGTCACGTGATACTAAATATTTGTCACGTGACTCACTATATATCACGTGACCAGGAGGTAGTTAATGGCTGTGTGACCGGGTTAACCAGGCAGAATTGTTTAACAACAACAACAACAGCTACTCAGGATATTGTTGACGGGGAGAGGAGAGAGAGGGAGGCAGACGTTTTGACGCCGCGGGAGTACCCGACAGAACGACAATTAGTACAGACGATTCCCTCCTCTCACTGCATTGTATCAGAGAAAAAGAGGGAGAGAGAGAGAGAGAGAGAGAGAGAGAGAGAGAGAGAGAGAGAGGAGAGGAAGAGAGAAGAGAGAAGTAGAGAGAGAGAGAGCAACTAGAGAAGAGAGAGACGAGAGATTAAGAGGGTGTAACGAAAAGTAGAGGTAAATAACTATATGTAGAAAGAGACAGATGAGAGAATACGAGACGAGATGAGAGAGAGAAAGAGAGAGAGAATAAGAGAGCGAGAGAGAGAAAGAGAGAGAGAGAGAGAGAGAATAAGAGAGAATAAGAGAGAATAAGAGAGAGAGAGAGAGTACTCTATCACTCTTTCTCTTCCTGTGCAGTCATATATGCCGAACTAGCCTCGCACTACTTGGTCCCGAACTATTATCCGCCGCGAGTTATCAGGAGACGTGAGTGGTAAGGTTTCCCCCTTCTCCCGCCCTATGGCTACTCAGTAGCGGTACTTAGTACCAGACATCGGAAATTCATTTCTCTCAATAATAAGATACCTTACTAATGACCTTGGGGTATATTGGGGGTATTAAGACCAGGCACATATGGTTTACTGTTGTTAATAATCCCAATAATTCAAATATGACACTTTGTGCTTTGTCTGACTGGGTATAGCGTTCTGGAATGAACCGACTTCTGTCAGCTCCAATATTGGTGATAAGGTTCTCTCTCTCTCTCTCTCTCTCTCTCTCTCTCTCTCTCTCTCTCTCTCTCTCTCTCTCTCTCTCTCTCTCTCTCTCTCTCTCTCTCTCTCTCTCTCTCTCTCTCTCTCTCTCTCTCTCTCTCTCTCTCTCTCTGAGGTTTCTTCCAGACAAGACATTTAAGCAGCTACTAGTTTTGTCTCGTCGCGTCAAAGAAGTTTGCGCCCAAACGAGCAGCTGCTCAGAGGAATGGTTGAACCTGTTAACAGGAGCGGGTGATCCTATTATAATAGCTACTACCACTGTATATAATAGTAGCTGCTAAGTCGACAACCTGGAGTTAGACACATGTGCGAGATGGAAGTCACGTAGCGACTGAGATCGATCTCACATGAAGCGAGAATAGGTGGTACCAATGGAATTATTGGACAAACATTGTCTGGGAAGAAGTTTTTTCTAGCAGCTGCTAGTTTTAGAGTGCTGCTTGTAGTCGTATTACCGTAATAGAAATACAGTAATGAGACGTGCACGTTGCATAACGCGCGGCAAAAAGTGCATGTGTTCAGCACGTACTAGCGCCCTGATTGGCCACGGTTGTGTGTCGTCTTACTGTATCTCCGTTTTCCATTACCGTTTTCCCACTACAAGCGACCGTGTAACACACGTGGGAATTAGTGTGAAAGTGGAAGATGACATTCGGTTTACGGGACATTGTTTAGGGATTCCCTTCAACTAGTGGATGCAGCTATAGAGCACCTGATACTCGGTGGGGTAATCTGATCCTCAGTTGAAGAATTAGATCCTTGGTGGGGTGATCTGATCTGGTGACGGGAATTTTTGGCCTAATCAACATGCATTAGATGGATCAAGTTTCACCCCTTTTTGAATTATTGGGGGGGAAGGCCAAAAAAGCCAGATAAATCCTGGATTTCAGCCAGGTCAAAAAAAGCCAGATCAAAGAAAGCCAGGCCAAAAGAAAGCCAGACCTAAAAAATCCAGATCAATCCCGGATTTCAGGGCGGGAGAGAATGTCGAGCAAAAAATTGAGAAATTGAAAAATTTCACCTGCTAGGGTCAGCTATTATATACTTCTTCTTTGCTAAGAACAATTATCGTCTGGAAAATATTTTGCTAAGAGCAGCTGTACTTTCGTCTCGTCTGCGAAGGTGCTTGGATTTATGCAAAATATGCAATCTTAACAACTCCGAGTTGTAAAAACCATCTAAAATTAAGCCATCTTGCCAGACGGCTATTAAGACAAAAAGGGAATTTACTGTATATTATATTGATTAGAGAGGTTAGCAGGTGTAGTTAAATAAATAGTATAACACCCTGTTAAACTGTTACCAAGCATCCACCAGTTCTATAAAAATAGGAATTAGGTCACCCTGGCTGGTAATATATATTCGACTACTAACTCGCTAACTTCCCCAGTTTTCGATTCCTAATTCTCCATTACATAATCGAGGCATCTATATACATTCGACATATGGATGCATTTTATATTTAATCAATAAACCCGGGTTTATATGTAGCGGGTCACCTGGTAGGGTGGTTCGCTGCACCATTTATACTGCCCGACCTGCGACCAAAGGGAGGGAGGTATATATGCAGTATAAAAGGGAGGGGTTTAATTTATATATGAGCAAGGATTTATTGATTATAAACTTTAGCGGCAAAAACAACCGGATATCTAGGTATCTGTCTATATCTAGGCTCGTGTCCGGATATGATATCATTTTGGCCACTTTGAAAGATTAGTAATGTTCCCCTGTAGAGCGTAGTGTTCCTTAAATCTATTGTACCTCAGTTACCATTAACACTCTAGTAAAACCAATATATGGGTTGGACTAATGGTACACGGTAAAAAGAATGCCCTGTCTGGAAAATCCATTAGCCCGCGTTTTATTGTATGAACTGGTGGTTAGTGCCCAAAAGACCGTCTATAGAGCTGGGTGACTAAGAATTAAACCTATAAAGAGCATGGTAAAACTGTTTAAAGTGTGAGAGAGCTGAGAGGGTGCGGAGGGTGAGATGGGAGATGAACTGAAAAGAGAGAGAGAGAGAGAGAGAGAGAGAGAGAGAGAGAGAGAGAGAGAGAGAGAGAGAGAGAGAGAGGACCTTTTCACGGTTCATTCCAGAATAGGTAAAAGAGGGAATTGGATGGGGAGAAAAAGAAGAAAAGGAAGAGAGAGAGAGAGAGAGAGAGAGAGAGAGAGAGAGAGAGAGAGAGAGAGAGAGAAAGGAGCTTTCCCAATGGCTATCCGATCACCTTCACGGTTCATTCCAGAATAGGTAGAAAGAGGGAATTGGATGGGGAGAAAAAGAAGAAAAGGAAGAGAGAGAGAGAGAGAGATAGAGAGAGAGATAGAGAGAGAGATAGAGAGAGAGAGAGAGAGAGAGAGAGAGAAAGAGAGAGAGATAGAGAGAGAGCGAGAGATAGAGAGAGAGAGAAAGAGAGAGATAGAGAGAGAGAGAGAGAGAGAGAGAGAGAGAGAGAGAGAGATAGAGAGAGAAAGAGAGAGAGAGATAGAGATAGAGAGAGAGAGAGAGAGAGAGAGAGAGAGAGAGAGAGAGAGAGAGAGAGAAAGGAGCTTTCCCAATGACTATCCGATCACCTGTTTTCTTTAAGAATAAAAGTTTTCTCGTTAGAATTCTGTGGGAAGAGTGAGAATTTCAGGCAATTCAGCAGTATAATATTGGTACAGACCTCGATTTTTTTGGATTTACCGGGACGCTCCAGCATATCGGGGTTCATTCATCCGGTAAATCGGGATCTGACTGTATATTTGGCCACATTGATGCCTGAGTGAGATCGAGGTCGCGCAGCGACCGAGATCGATCTCACATCTAGGCCTCCGGCCCGTTATTGATTTTAGAGCAAACTTTTTCAAAGACCTGGCTGCAAGGAACTACTGAACCGATTTACATCTCGTTTGTTGCTCCTGGCAGGTAATTGTCTCTAGTTTTACGGAAAATACCCGCGAGTATCAGCATTTGAGGAATAGTGGGTCAAAATTGACTCTAAACATGGGCAATTCTTTAAAGACCTGGCTGCAAGCTCCTACTCGGTCCTGGGACAATCTGCGGGTACTGGGAGAATCGTCATGGCCCTGTGAGCATGGGAAAATACCCGCCGATTCATCACGATGCGAAATGAGGCGGTAATTGACGTTTGAGTAGTGCTAGGTCAGCTAAAAAGGTCTCCCAAAACAGTCTGTCGCGCGGGATTTGCTGAAAAACGTGCTTTACATCGCGCGCACGTGAGTTCTTGCTGTCCACGGGCCGGGAGCCTATTCTTCGCGGAGCGAGAATAGGTTGCATTGGAGCCAAACTGTATATAACAGAGAGCTACTGCTGTTCTAATGAGGGGTGGTTCAATTGTCCCAGTCTAGCCAATATTCAACGGTCCGAGGGATAGAGTTTTCAGACATTGCCTAACGAGGGATGCAGCATCAAAATTACGGAGGTGAATTATGTTTGGGGGGGGGGGGGGGTTGTCGACTCAACGACTATTGAAAGATTTCTGTGCGAGAACCAGGCATTGTTAAGACTTTGACAATACGATAGATCGATAACTACCAACGTCACTTTGACGTCAATGCGCATGGTGGTTTTCGAGCCTATCCTTTATAATTAGTATAGGACAATGGAAAAAACTCTTGGTGGATGGTGGAGCCTGAGAAATTATCTCGCCACTTTCCAACCTGTCAAAATCTGCGTGGGAGGGTACATCGCAACCACATAACATAAACAGATATGTGACACACGCTAATGTATCTTTATCATGCGTCTTTGAAAAGTGAATATATATCATTAGAATGAAGTGCATCCTAGCATGCTAAGAGATTTCCTAATTTTCTCAAAAAAATCATATTTTATCCATGACCTTTAAAACAAAATCATATTTATGAAATGTATATTCAATATACTATATTGACCAAACAGCACAGTCTTTACATAGAATTAAAGTTGTTAAACCCCCTAAATCTTTGAGAATGAACGTTTTATCCGACTTTCGTTTGCTAAATTCACAACGTTGATGGTTACATTAGTCCTGAATTTTACAACATGCAGATTGCAGAGAGATGTGATATAATCCCTCATCTCCTATTATAATCTGCCCAACTGCAATATATACCGCAAGAGGGATGTTTAATATAGATCAGACAATGGATTTTATATATACCCGGCACGGACGAATAGAAAATCGGATGGATTTTCTCAGCTGGGGCCGGAGTCCCACTATAGGACTACTCTCTGATTATTAACACACTTGTATCTTCTTCTTTGACGTTTGATTCAGACAACTTCAATTGGCTGCCGAGGGTGGCTCATAATATAATGGACATTTGAATATGCGAGGGGGCGCATGTTTTGAGAATCAATCTAGCGTGCTTTACATCTGTATCATTTTCTCTTTCAAACTCTCTCTATTATATATCTCTCTCTATCTTTTGCATACCTTTTCTCTCTTAATCTGCTTTTCATTCTCTTGATGATGCATGCACGCTGAGAGAAAGGAAGTTTTAAACCTCTCCAGAGGCGCAATGGTCGTCCCAAGTATAAGTTTACTGTCTCTCTCTCCTCTATCTCTCTCTCTCTCTCTCTCTCTCTCCCTCCTCTCTCTCTCTCTCTCTCTCTCTCTCTCTCTCTCTCTCTCTCTCTCTCTCTCTCTCTCTCTCTCTCTCTCTCTCTCTCTCTCTCTCTCTCTCTCTCTCTCTCTCTCTCTCTCTCTCTCTCCCTCTCTCTGAGTCGGTGTATGTCCAGTGTCCACTGCCCACTAACACAGGTGGTTGAATCACTACTGAGTTGCCAGTAAAACTGTAATGTAGATTTAGATTTGCGGTCACATTTTGACAATCTCTTCAAGTGCTGCTACGTTCATCAAATTGCTGAGATCCTTTTTCTAGATCTGCAGCTACACTGTCAGTCGACAAGTTCTTTCAGAACAATAGCAACTTCTGCCAGCTACATTCGGTCCGGGTATATATTAGTATGTTTCAATGAACGAAGCACGTTAGGTGAATTTAACAATTCATTCATACACACATAGATAGATGTGTGTTCTCAATCTCCCCCATGTCCTATCACATGTGTAGTAGTCACACTGCAAACTGAATATGTGGCAGATGGACCTGGCAGATGTCCAATCGTTCACTTGTCTAAGCTGTGTCCTAGCCTGACTCATTCCTCAGAATGATCCTTTCCTCATTTCCCTTGCGTCCCTCTAACTGAGGGGAGGAGAGCAGCAGACAGAGTGACACAGACTACAGAGGAAGATTGTGATTTCATCAAGTGCTTGGTCTTCTGACTAGTCTTTAACATCAGGTCATTGTGCCATCTTGGTCAACTGTTGGCCCTTTTTGAATACAGTATAATAAGAAGACATCTGTGCGTGTCTTATTACCGTATTTATCGTATATGCAGCTTGTTGAATTAAGATTCTTCTAGATCGAAATGGCCCAGTATTGAATCAATACTCTATATTAGAACATTGATACTATTGATTCTTAAGTAGTAATAGTCCCTTGCTGAAATATATTGACTGACTGGTGTTGGACCTAAACCATTTAGCGCGACCATTGCTATGTGAGAAATGAGTATAATATCGCTCCAGCACTGCGCTAGACACACCCAGACGACAGCCATTGATCGGACCTTAGAACTTCCACCGATTCTCAGCCCCCAACCACGATCAAACAGGTAAAGAAACACCCAAGCAACACTTTGCGACGTTTCCCACGGCAATATTAGCTCCATCCCCTGATATGATCAAATATGGAGATTGTTTAGAGTTCAATCTTTGATCAAACAGTTAAATCAAAGTTCAAAAGGAAGTCTTTAACTTTTTTATTTTTTAAACTGTCATACATATAATAGCATATAGAAAGATAGATATTATAGATGTCGGACATATGTCGACCATATAACCATGTCTAGTGGTTACAGCTGTCAACTATAACAGTCGGACCCCGATTTACCGGACCCCGATTCACCAGGACCCAATTTACCGGGAGGATAATTTTTCCCCGATATAGAAAATGAACACATTTGACCCCAATAGTTGATATATCATTATCGGGCACCCCGATTTATCGGGCAAAACCCTTTTCTCCAGAGGATCCCGATAAATCGGGGTCCGACTGTACTTCTTTCTCTGTTTCACTGTTGATCAGTAACTGTCAAGATAGATTCTAGAGAACTGTCTAGGAATAGAGCTACAATGGGTGAAATTATCATAAAAGAATTTGGGCTCAAGCCAGATTTGAAGTCACGGTGTGCGACTTGAACAGTTATGTCTATAATCTGGTAGAATTTAGTGTCCAATATGACTGACAGATGAGATGCAGTCTGCTGACAACTAAATGACTGGAGTCTCAATCATTTAAAAGTGTTGTCAATATTGGGTACCGGACAAAAACTCGAATGGACGATAACTCGAACTCGAACTCGAAAATTTCGGACTATAACTCACATTTTGAAAATCTCGAATCTAGGTGAGTTATAGTCCTGATCTGGTGACTTTTTGTCCGCCCCACTATTTAGGGTGAGTTAGAGTCCAAAAGGACATTAACTCACCTCTCATGGGAACTCGAGATTGCGGCCGATAGGCCGGAAACGAGAGTTCACTGGTTTATATTCCCTTAGTAGTGTTAGGGTTATTGTTTGGGTTCGAGGTTAGGGCTGTATTAGGGTTGGGTTGGGTTTTACGGTAAAAACCAGGTGAGTTTCAATTTCGACATTTTGTCCTAGCTATCGACTTTTTGTCCTAGCAAAAAGTCAAAATTAAAGCGGACAGAAAGTCACCAAAAAATAAAAAGTCGACGCCAATTTTCGGACAATAACTCACTTTCGAGTTACAGTCCAGGTGAGTTACAGTCCTAAAGCCGTCATATTGATATCATATAGTAAAGCCTTTACTAAAAGGCATGCATGAGTCCCATTAAAATTACTAGTAAAACTGGGGCGATCGTACCGATCGCAAATCGAGGAATCTGTTTTTATTTTTTTTTCTCTGTCTCTGTCTCTGTCGGTCTATAAGAGACTGACATTTTTATATTACATATATTGGCGTGGGCGATTTAACTGTCGACTGTCCTATATTTAAAGAAACCAAAATAGTAGTAAGCAATCCCAAAATTAAGAAACTTTCTCGTTTATTAAAAAACTAAACAAGTTGGGGGCGATTCAAAAAGGACGTCCAGGGGTAGGGGGAGGTAGCCAATTTCTGACATCTCTGGACAAAGGGGGGGGGGGAGGGGAGTTGACGGAATTCGGACTGTCCCAGGTTTTGAAGAAAAATTTTACTGATGAAAGGTGTGTCTTGATTCTCGGCCGCATTTCACGAATTCAGGTCGAGATAAAGTGTAAATTGAGATTTTCAGATGTTGTTTATGTGTGTAACCTGGCCCATTATTAGACAAATAAAATATGAGTACATATTCAATGATTACCCTAAATTGTGACTTAAAAAATGTATGTGGACGAAACTCGGACAGGGGGAGTGTGGAGGACGGGGGTCTGGCAGCTTCGGACAGGCCTGGACATTGGACAGGGGAGGGAGGGGGTAAAAAATGACCAAAATCATCATGGACGTCCTTTTTGAATGGCCCCTTGAGGGTTTCTTATTTTGTTGGGATTTCTCTGAACTGTGGGAATTGGGATTTGCTTTTATAAAGTCTTTTATGAAAAAGTTTCTTACTAAAGCGATTCTTAAAAATGAAAGTAAGGTGGTTTTGAATTGAAAGGCGTTATGCTAAACTAGAAATTCTAGAATTCTCTAGCTCTAGAACGAATCCCGAAATTTTTCAGTAAAACTGTTTCATTTATGAGACATGCTATTAAAGACGCGTACTCCTGGTTAGGTTTACCGCGTACAAAGATTTAATTCTTAGAAAGCTGTGTCTTTTTCCCCGATCCATCAAGGATCACTAATAAGATTACACAGGTTCATCTAACAATATGTAAAGGGTACTGTGCACAGTTAACAAGGTTTTCACACCAGTATCTCTAACAGCTGAACTCAACAGGTTTGTGGCGACTCATGAAGTGCACGGTACACGTCCCCATGGTGACAGATGGGGTGAAGTGAAATGTGATGTGGCTCAACTAACTGACTCCTTGGTGTGTGTTAGTGTCATCCGATCTGCCATGCAATCCTTCGCTAGGGTAAGTTTTACTACCCCCCTCTCTTTCTCTATCTCTATATACAGTAGTGTTACCCCCTCTCTTTCTCTATCTCTAAAATAGGGAATCCATTTCCTGATATTTCTCACGGTCATTACTCCACCCCTGATGAGATAAAGACTTAAAATTTCGAGGTTCAGAAGATCATTTATTTAGACGTCCACTCGTGCTGCTATATAATTTAGTGATAGTCAGTCGGGTATCTCAATTATAATTTAAATTTGAAGGTTTCCAAAGCAAATCATGTCAAGCTGTTCTTCCTAGCCTCCTTTCTCGTTCTCGTTCTCATTATCATTTTCAATTTCAATTTCTCTCTCTGTCTCCCTCTCTCTTTTTTATTTTATAGACAGATTTATGAAATTACTCCGCAACTAGTAGTAGTTGAATAGGGAATGAGTATTATTCATTTCTCCTGCAATACTGCTTAACCAAGTTGAGTAGTTGAGGAACAATGAATATATTGGATAATCGATGTCCACTTACCCGAATATTAATTTCTGAATATTCTGTATTTTATGATGCTGACAAGCAAAATTTGTCTGGTAACTTATTTGGAGGGGGGCCGGCTGAAGTTTTTGAAGTTTTTGAAGTCAACTTCAAAAACTTCAAAGAGAAACTTAGGGTGGAAAACTTCAAAAACTTCAAAAACTCATATCTCCTAAACCGTTGGAGATAGGCCCTATGTTGCTTCATAACTCTTATATAAACTCGAGGCCGCTGATGATTTTGGTGTCCATGTTTTTTCACTACTCCCTTAATAAAAAATTTGCATTTTGCATGAAACTGGCAAAAAGGGTGTGGCCCCAAAAAAATTTTTGAAAATTTACTTCATAATTTTTAAACACTTTCTTAGCATTTTCTAGGCAACTTTTTGAGTTATAGAATGAAAATGAAATCTGTTTTTACAAAAAATTTAAATTTTTTACACCAAATTGTGCCATGGATTTCATGGCTAGGAATCATTGTAAATATCCTAATTTTTGGTAGAAAAAGGGCAGACAAGGATGGATAACTTTGCCACAATATGTATTAAGCATGAAACTAACCTAAACAAGTGTAATAATAGTCACTGATAGCATATAAAAGTAGTTTAGACTTTTTGAAGTTTTTGAAGTTTTTGAAGTCAACTTCAAAAACTTCAAAAACTCAAAAAGTAGGGTGGAAAACTTCAAACTTCAAAAACTTCAGCCGGCCCCCCCCCCCCCACTTATTTCCCTCTCTCCCCATCTCTATCTCTCTCTCCCTCTCTATCTCTCTCTATCTCTCAATGCTTGTCTGGTAATTAAATATATTTTATCCAGGAGACAGAACGAGGAACGGTGACCAGAGTGTCCCCCCGGCCGATACATCTTACTCCTCGACCTCTAACCCGATCTGCAAAACTCACGGGAACACCCCTTACCATACCCGATCTACCACACAAATCCATATCCCAACCGGCATCAAGAAACACCACAAGACACGCCGGATCTCACCTGGATTTTTCACCACTACCCACTGACTTTACCCTATCAACGGTGTCTACTGCCCCAGCAAAACTTACCAAAGCGGTGAGTCTTGAAATTCAGAGTCTTCATTATATCCTCAGTATAGGGCAGTAGCGTATACCTGTAAAGTAGAGGTTAGAATTAATAGCTTCTGCATGACAAAGTTATGAATTATCTCCGTTCTGTCAGGTATCAGGGGCGGGATCCCCTAGAAAGAGTAGGGTAGACATCCGACTGCCTTATAAGGAGTGTCTGACAAGTTACAAGTCACCCCGTGTTCAGATAATGGAGGTGGAGTGTATAACATGTGGTCAACTTGGATCTCTTTATAGACACAGGTAACATGGTGGTATACCCTGTACAGGGTTCTCTCAAAACAGTCCCAGGCCCATGGGCTTATAGCTGGTATAAATTGAGTATTTACGCCCAAGGCACAAGCTGAGCAAAGTAGGTTTTGACCCCAAATTATAAAATGTTGTTTTCACTAGGGCTGATAAGACGAAGTGCGGAAGGTGTGGGAAGTTCTTCACAGGAGGGAAAAAGAGTTACAGAGTAACTAAAACCTACACGAGCGATCAAGTGAAAGAAAGGTTCTTGAAATACCCGGTTAAAGTCCAGATTCAGAGTTCTAAAAAGTGAGAGAATTCTTCTTGTCACACTTCTTGTTAAGTAACAATTCTGTCACACTATATTTGTACACTTTTGTTTATTAAAAAGTTTTTGATCGTAATTCAGCGTATTAATTAGTGGGCTGGCTGTCATCGGGATGGGAGGCTGTATGGCCATTTCCCATGACCCAGATTGGGCAACTTTTCCCGCGGTTCCAGCAACATTTTCAACAACTCCGCGCGCACTTGTTCAAAGCTGTCGTCTTGCGCGTTCCGTACATTCAATAGTGAGGGGGACTGGGTCAAAAAGATCTGGGGCGGTCAAGAAAGCCAAAATCGACACCAAAAGTGAAATCGGATCTGACTAGCGGGTCGATAAAGGCCCGCTCGCTAAAAAGCAGGTCTTTTTTAGCCACTAAAGTTAATAATAATTCTTGCTGAATATCAAAGTACGCTAAAAATCACCACGAAAAGTAGGACCAAAAATGCCAATCCCGTCCTGAATACCGGGGTTCAGGGTTGATCTGAATTTTGGCTCTCCTGCACCCCCATAGGATGGAAATTTAACGAGTGACCATATCAATTTTGAATCGGGGATATCAAATTGTTACAAGAGCCAAGAGGCAATGACATATCACATACCTCAAGTTTTATGAAAAATTCAGCCATCTACATGGTGTGTTGTCTGGCATCCCAGTCATTCAAAATCAGAGCTTTGACAAACCTAAACAGGGTAACTGGTAATGGGTGGGCTTAGTCAGATATAGTCTGGAAGACAGCTGTCATTCCGTCATGACCAGGGACACAACTCACCATCATAATCATGTGGATGGAAGGTGGATATCCATTCTGCAGTTGCTCCGACAACATGTCTGAATTTCCATCCTAAATGAGCATATAATGGTTAATGATGGTATTGGGGAGAAGGGGGATTATAGAAGGGATTTTATGTAATTTGTGGGGCCCACTCCCAAAGCCCCACAAATTACATGAAATTTCATCAATGCTTGTAGCTGCATGATAAAGCAATTGAGATAAAGAAACATGCATGGCAGACACAATGTTTTCTCTCTCCCAAACTCGCGTGTAATCGGTTAAACGTGTGATATATACCACGTGTACTAATTGGTTACGAAGTTAAAGTCGGATTTTTTGAAGTTGTCACCCCCCTTTTCACGCACGGCGTCGTATTTGCGTGTGACAGCCCCCACTTGCTCTCACTTTTCGGCAATAAATCGCATATCATCGGAAAGAGCATAATTTTGTGAGTCCGTAAACGTTTTGTTTGAAGAAATTGGTCAAGAAACAAAGGCGTGAGAGCCAAAACAAGTTTCCGACGCGCAAATAAAATCTCGCGCGCCACCCAGGGGGGTGACAACTTCAAAAACTCCGACTTTACCCCTTGCCAGCGCGTGTGAAGGTGAGGTGTCTCCAAGTGTACTACGTATAGATCGACCGGAAGAGAGTTCTAGTTAGCATGACAACAGAGGCATCATGAGACACGTGCCCAACAGGAGAGGGTGTTATTAGAACACGGCATGTTTAGAAACTGAGATAACCATCAAACAGATATATTCGATTCACTTTAGTCTCGTCTACTTTACACTTTGTTTTTTTGGACTGTCTTGTTCGGTTTTCAAATGCGATTCTTCCTACTAACAACAACGCTTATTGGATTAACTACCTCTGTTGGTATGTTTTATTCTCGCAAACTAATATTTGACTAAAATACTAGCAGGGGACAAGAGCGTATTTTCCTTTAGCATATCTTATTATATTAGAGTGTCCTTCTGCGTGCAGAAGGTTATACATACTATATAATAGCCCCCTACTTTCAGTTCAGGAAATTGAGCTGCCGCAACCTCGGAGTACTGGCAACTATGTGGAGGTACAATTCCAGGCTTCCAGTGCTACAAGTGAAGTGACTATATCATTGTGGATTAGACCAAATCTACCAAGCGGTTATCACAAGGCCACCATACTTTCTTACGCGAATAATCAAGACAACAATGCTCTCTCGTTTTGGACAAGCGAAAATGAGGGAGTTTTCTTCATCTCTCTGCTTGGTAGGACGGAATGTAAGTCACACTAGTATAGCTAGACCAGGGAACTATACAGTGGAGCTATATAACCCGGTAGCGTAGTTCACTAGTTCGCTACACTATGAGGAGTAAGGTTAATTTCTGGGTTCGCCGATCGAGAGCCACCCTTGATTAATTTTTTTCAAAATAACCATTGTTGTGTGTATTCAAGAGTCCCAATAACACGCTAGAAAATCCCCTGATTTGCAGGTCCGAGTTGTGTGGTTGAAAATGATGTTTGGACTCAGCTAGCTGCAATAGTGAATACCACAGGCGTATACATCTTTACCGATGGTGTATTTAGAGTTCATTCAGATGTACAAAATGATGATACACTTCCAATTAAGATGAATGGCGTTATCATCATAGGCCAGGTATATATATGTAGCTGGTAAATGCTTCACATTTCATTGGACGCTTTCTCCCCTAATGTGTATGTGAGTATTTGCCTGCTACCATGCTGTTTTTAACATGCGAGGATAGAGAGCAGCTTGCTCACTGAGTATTGCTCAGCGGGGCACGCAAAAGACGGTCTAGCTAGGCAACAAGTAATATGTTCTTGTAGTTTACTACATGCACATAACCACACGTTATACTTTCAGGATCAAGATACCATAGGTGGTGGATTTGGTACACACCAAGCATATACCGGTACCGTTTCTAATGTTTTGCTGTTTACGGAGTCTCTCAATGAGGAAAAGATAGAAAGATTCTCCAAAACTAGGTCATTAACCGAGCCAGGGAACATTTTGAAAGAATTCTTTGGACATGGAAAAGCAGCTGTTATCATCAAATCAGGTATAACACCCGGCACAGGACTAATGAAAAGTGACAGACCGGTGTTCCAGCACCAAGATACTCATTGTAAACACATTTTTGCATTGGGCCCTTCTCCAACCCCTCATATAACACATCATTATATCAGTGCATTTCATGAAAACGAAACTTTTCAACTCAGATATGAAATTTATTGCCTTGATAATTTAGGGGTGGAAAGCGTGTGTGTTTTCTAGGTTCCTATACCACTAATGACCACTTAGCTAGTCCAAGTGCTTCGTGCTCTCTCCACTCCAAGAAACCACCATGTTCACCCAGCTCAGCATCGAGAGCTCCTCGACCTGCTATTCACCAGATAATTAGCTTCATTGCCATCTGTTGACTATCAATAACCTTGTCTACTAAACTTCAAATCATTTCAAAATAAAAACATACAAAATTTGATAACACAATGATGAAACATGTAAACTAACGGAAACTAACAATAAAATTAATATAATGGTTCAATAATTATGATTACTGGCTTAAAAAGAATTACAGATCAAGACATGGTTACAAAATTTAAAAAAAGTATCAGTCCTAGTCAAAATAAAAGAGTTTTGTAGTTCTCAAAATGGGAACTGGCAACACAGATCCATAAACTGTCATGGTGATGTGAAATTACTTTTCAGGTTGTCATGGTGACGTAATAAAGCAATATCATGCACTACCGTTCTCAGACTGGACAGTTTGGGTGATCTTCATGTAGCACCTTCTACACATGGCTTTGTAGTCCTCTGGGCCTCCCACACATTCAACCTGGCCGTGTTATTTGTTAGGGTCCATCTGAATCTCAGTAAAGAGATGGGTTGATAGTGGTCCAATGATTGGTTTAAAGTGGTTTAAAGTGGTTTGAAGTGGTTGGAACATTACCTCTCTGTTATTAACATTGATCCGATAACTAAACGACGCATCATCCTTGTAGCATGACATACAGATGGATTTAAGGGTCGTCACCTCCTCACATATTGGCACTAACCGCGTCACCTCCCCCATGGCTCTCCTCTCAAAGTCTCCTGATAATGCTGCCACCACCACAACGATACCCAAGTTGGCAGCCAAGTCACAGAACTCAACCAACCCTGCAAACTGGGACAGAGTTGTTTCAGTACCCAGCGATGTAAGATGTTGCACAATTCCGTTACAAGGTGCATTATATTGTCTCATATAAGACCGTGCTCTTCACACCGGTCCGAAGGCCCGGTGTGAAGAGTACGTGCATCGAGGTTGCACGGTGTACAGTCAGTGTCTGACAAGCATTATAATATTGGCTGCGAAGCAGCCCCTCCGCAGGATGAGGGTTTCGCGAAATCTTCGCGCACGAAGACAGGGGGCGCTACGTGCCCAAACTATAATATGTACTTACAAATTGTCCCTCATCAATTCCAATACAATCGTAATCAGTAACCCTGATGTTCTCCAGGAGGTGCTTTAAGTCGTTGGTAGAAGTCCTGTCTATGTACTTGTTTGATACTATCGTTCTCTTGTCGTGAGTTATTACACTATCTTCATCATACCTGTTGTTATAGTGGAGTGCAGTGATTACAGGGAATTAGTCGACAGATATATTAGTAACGAAACGGGTCCAAAGATAGGATGTTTCACAATAATATAAGCTCAAAGGTGGCCATGGTTTACCTATCATCTTTGCTGTGTTTTATTAGGAGACATCGTGCCTGAGCAATACTGTATCTCTGTATCCTTCTTATCAGCTCTGTCCTGATTGGGGTATAATTGGAATCAGTTACACCCCCTTCATAGCATCCTCCCCGTATTGACTTCTTCATTGCTCCCCTCCAGCCAACAGGTAAAGGAAGGAGTTCTTTTGAAGCTGTATTATATAGGAACTAAAATAATAGTTGCTGCAGTATCCTTCTTTATTATTCCTAGCTTTATAACGCTTAGTATGCTTCCGTGGGCAATTATTGCAGGTAGTACAGGTATCCTATATTTTGTCCTACATTGTACCCTACATTGTGTCCTACATTGTACCCTACATTGTGTCCTACATTGTCTAGTCAGCATATTCTTACGTTTTCCCGGAGAACATGGGTCCAATGATGAGCTGGATCTGACCGGCGAAATTCAGCCTCGTCATGTGGTTGTGGGACATCAGGGCTGTTATAGGGTATAGGGATAATGAATAGATAATAAATCAATAAATTATAGATAACATAGTAGATAAAGAGTTGATAATGAGTAAACTCAAGGTAACCCCTCGATGGCGGGCAAGTAATATTAGTAGTGTCTCAATAGTCTCAACAATTATCGGTAAAATACTTGTACATATCACAGCACGTGTCTGGTATGTTTATCATTTAATGCTCTGTGATCTATGTCATAATAATACCGAGTATGTCACGATATTATGTGTTCGATATGCGAATCATGAGACTGATATAATATTCATTGAAACTGCTTCACTATTCCTTTAACAGTAAGTAACAGTAGTGAAACCAGTAAAGTTGCAGATTACAGGAGCATGGGTTCCACATGTGTTGTATAACAGTTAGAGAGCGTAATCCTTACCTACTCTCTCACTACACTGACCGTTCTCTCTCTAGTTATCTAGACTGCCATCTTTCCCTGAGTTTGTTTGTTTACTTCCTGGCTTGGGTCGTACTTTATTTATATTAACCTGCTTAACAAGTAACATCACAACTTTGATCTCATCTCAAACCAGCGAATCTTCCGATCTGTTTACCCTGCATCATATCTCTCTCTCCTTCTATTTTCTCTCTCTCTCTCTCTCTCCTCTCTCTCTCTCTCTCTTTATATATTCTCTCACTCTATATTGTTTCTTGCTTTGAAAGTTTGCTTTTCCAGTAGGCTCTCACATTACACGCTCACAACTTGTTAATACATTGGCCTTGCTTTACTGACAACAAATTGATCGTTTTAACAGTTTCTACAACTCCAATTCCTTCAGTCTCGATGGGTTGTTGTGGCGGTGGTTCAAAGACACCAGTCAGAAAATGGTTTGATGGACTCCCTGCAACACTAACAAAAGACTACGAAGTTAGCGGAGACGGGAACTTTGTCGAATCAAACATGAAATTCTACTCAGTGATTGAGAAAAGCACCGGTAGTTTGTTTACAGCCGATTTTTACTACTTTGAGAATGAGGAAGAGCTCGAAATAGCAATGGCAGTAGACACGCTTTACCGGAAAATTGATCACCCAAACCTGCCCAAACTGGCGATGGTATTACGGGGACAAAACGGAAAGTGTGTCATTTTCATTCGAACCAAATGCGAGGGAGGGGAGCTGTTTGATTTGATAATTAAAAAGCAGTCTCTTGATGAGCGGACTGCCGCCACGTACACAAGACAACTCCTTCTCGCCCTTCAACACATGCACCTACACCAGACCCTACACAGGAACATCAAACCTGAATCCATTCTTCTCCGGGATAAAACCAACAAGACCGTGGTACTACATCCCTCATTCTTTGTCTCCACTCCAGAGGAATTTGAGGGGACAACCAAACCATGTGGCACCTTCATGTACGCATCACCAGAACTCCTCTCTAGAAAGGTCTATAGTACAGGGAATGATGTTTGGGCGGTGGGGGTTGTCGTGTATATCATGCTGTGTGGATATCCACCCTTTCAGGGGATGTCTGATAGGGAAACAATGAACATTATCATCAAACAAAAGTTGCAATTCACCAAACAATACTGGGAGCATGTCTCTGATTTTGCGATTGAGTTTTTGGAACAAATGTTAAGGAAAAATGTGTCCGGCAGGTTGACTGTCGAGGCTGCCTTAGAGCATCCGTGGATCAAAAAGTATGCAAAATCAGAAAGTTAGAAAAAATGTTGATTTTAGGGTAAAGTGTTAATGTTTTGATTCGTTTTGTAACAGTATTAAAAGTGTGTTTGCAGCAGTATTATACTGTCCAAACCCGGGGGAGGGGAAAGGGTCGAGCCAGGTAACCCTATGTTTGAAGAAGTCATGTTGTATTATACAACATGAAGTCTTCAAACATAGGGTTGCCTGGCTCGACCCCTCCCCCGGGTTTGGACAAAACAAACATCTAGGGCATGTTCAACACGCTACATGTTCCCTTACATGCCTGATGTTCAACGAACGAAAGTCACAAGACACAACTCCGGCTTGTTGAGTATTCAATATACAGTAGTGTAGGGCAGTGTCAAACCGTGATAATACTGCAAAATGTAAATTAGATTGTCTGGCAATGTCTCGAAACGACGCTGATAAGAGGGCTGACGAGACCTCTTTCTACAAACTGGGTTGAAAGGCTACACCGTCCCTTAAACAGTGTATGTGCAACCAAAGCACCGGAAGGGCGCATAGGGAGCTATGGCAGGGAGTTTGGGGGTGCAGGTTCCCAACCGGGATCAAGGGCGGGTGCCCCTTGTGGGGCCAAGGGGGCGAAGCACCCGGAACAAGAATTATTGCATTATGTATTCATAATGCTGAGTTTCCCTGCCCTACCGTTTCACATGTCAGTGATATTGTTGATAACGAAGTTACCCCTCCCTTGCCGGCGCGCAAAGCGCACCAAACGAAGGCCGCGATGCGGCCTGAGTTAGGGGTAACAAACCCGCTTTGATTCACTTCAAAAATTAATAGCTCCTCAACCACTCAATGAAAATGCACCAAATTTTGGTATTCCCCACCAAATTGTCTGAAAATTATAATTCTGTACTCATATTTGAAAAATTATCCCCGGAACCTTGGTTTTGAAATCAGTTTTAGGTGTTAATGATGAAAAGATTTTTTGAAAAAGTAGGTCAGGTATGCTTAACATCATAACATAGATCGTGGCAAAGTTTGAAGTTTCTATCTTTAAAGGTCTGGCCATCAAAATTAAAAAGGTCTTGAAGTTGAACCATTTGTACAAAACATGTTGTAACTCAGCTTCTACTTTGCCAAATTAAACCTGGTTTGAAACACTGAACTGCTAATCTATCCCTCCGAATACGGACGAAGTTTGAAACCGCCAGCTCTATTGGCCGCTCTGCAATACTTGTTTGTGTCAAAGAAATCAGGAAAGTAACGAGATTTGGTCTCGGTGTGGCCCTGTGCGCGGCTCAAACCCCTTAGGCTAGAACTATGTAGTGTAGACTACAACTTTTCAGTGCTCAGTATGACGGTTTGGGCGCGTTATAAAAATATGGTAAGCGGGTCCGATACCTCTAAACAGAGTGTGAGGTGTCTTCGATACCAAGTGATATTGTCACTGCCAACAGGATCAAGGCTTGGTCATAATTTAATGTGAGATGCATACGATCTAGCTGTCAGTATACTTCTCACATAGCTTATCGAGTTAGCTAACTCCCAATCACATGACACTTGCTAACCAGCTTTTGACATTCCAACTTAACTACTTATCTAACATCTAGTCTCACACTCGACTCGGCAAGATGAAAATGTGTACGTAACACGCGAAACGCGCGGCAGAGCATTTCATGTTTTGTTGAGTGGTGCACGCACACACGTCCATCAAACTGTGTCAATGAGGTGTTTGATGAAGGAGTAGCTCGTCACTGTGTGCGCGGCTCTAGTTGCTACACCGTTGCCCCTCGCAAAAAATGTCCCTCTACCGATTAGTTAGTATACCAAAATGTCGTTTTCGAATTCTAACCCTGCTATGCCTTTTTACAAAGTAAAAAGGCTACGGTGGCAGATTCCGGCCAAGAGTTTTTTTCAATCAAGTGAAATATTTTTGTTTGAAGTTTTATAAAAATTTTATTTCAAAATAAAAATAAACATGTCGTTAAAATTATTGGCCGGAATCTGCCACGCGAGTGGCAGATCTCGGCCAAAATTCTAAAAAAACCTTGTAGTGGGAGACACTAGCGTGGTACGCGCAAAAAAATGCGCGCCACATACCTAAAATAACAGGTGTGTGGCGCGCATTTTTTTGCGCGTACCACGCTAGTGTCTCCCACTATTGTAAAGTCCATTTTTATTCAACTGTTCACCCTCCAACTCGTGCGCGTGCGATATTTTAATTTACGCTGCGCGCGCTACACGTTAACATGTGATAGACGCGCAAAACAATTCCGCGCACGACTTTGGGGGTGAACAGTTGAAAAAAAATGGACATTATTGGCCAGAATCTGCCAACCACGTGGCAGATTCCGGCCAACAAACTGAAGCTTACTTATATCAAAGCCAAAACCGCTGTATCCGACTAATTTTGATACGCTGAATCACGTAAGCAACTTTTCCAATCCCTCAGAGATCGGGAAAGTGTCCTAATTTAGCATTGACCCCACTTACAACTTTTCACCTGGAAACGATAGACGCATATGTGAAGGCACTTTTCCGACTAATTTTGATACGCTGAATCACGTAAGCAACTTTTCCAAGCCCTCCGAGGTCGGCAATTTGGCCTAATTAATTATAATAAGGTCTAATTGGCCTTAATTGCTCAATTAGGGCATTTTCCCGATTTCGGGGGGCTTTGAAAAATAGCTAACGTGATTCAGCTTATCAAAATTAGTCGGATACAGCGGTTTTGGCTTTGATATAAAAAAGTTGATTCACTAAAATGGCTCTAACCGCCAAACCACTTAACCGTTTTGGCTGATTCAAAGTTTATCTGGTAGGGAATGTCAAGGCCTAACCCCATCCCAAACCCCAACCCTACTTTAGCCCTAACCCTAATAAACCGTTTGTCAGCACTCCCAAAACACCCAGATTTTAACGCTGGCGGCTGGCCGAATTTGTAATATGTAATGTAATATATTTATTTAATAAACCACTTTCCAGTGTAAATAATACGGTGTCCGTATTGATAGCCAACGCTATACGAACACACACACACACACACACACACACACTTTCTTAAGTGGTTATTTCCGGGAATCATCATCATCATCAATTAACATTTAATATACCACTTTATAGCATACATTGGTTAGATAACACTAATAAAAGAAAAAACTTTACGGATATCTTCCTGCTTTCAAAAGCGGTTTTATGATCAATAAATTAGAGTCCAGAGCTAGTATAATGTTCAAGAGTCCCTTGGAATCTCAGGTCAAGTCGTTTGAAACGGAAAACGTTAAAAATTAAAATCTGGGTGCCTTTCATTGCTAACAATTCTTAGTTTGAAACGGGCGCGATTATAATCTGGGTGCCTTGCAGCCTGTTTACAGGTGCACGCTACCAAAAGAGTATACTTAGACCGATTTTTTTCAAACGGCTATAGCCATGGAACCACATGGCCGATTTGAGTAAACTAAACGGTATCAGTTAGAGAATCGTTAGCCCTAACCGATAACCCCAAACCAAACCCTAACAGACTTTTTACAAAGTAAAAAGGCTACGGTGGCAGATTCCGGCCAAGAGTTTTTTTCAATCAAGTGAAATATTTTTGTTTGAAGTTTTATAAAAATTTTATTTCAAAATAAAAATAAACATGTCGTTAAAATTATTGGCCGGAATCTGCCACGCGAGTGGCAGATCTCGGCCAAAATTCTAAAAAAACCTTGTAGTGGGAGACACTAGCGTGGTACGCGCAAAAAAATGCGCGCCACATACCTAAAATAACAGGTGTGTGGCGCGCATTTTTTTGCGCGTACCACGCTAGTGTCTCCCACTATTGTAAAGTCCATTTTTATTCAACTGTTCACCCTCCAACTCGTGCGCGTGCGATATTTTAATTTACGCTGCGCGCGCTACACGTTAACATGTGATAGACGCGCAAAACAATTCCGCGCACGACTTTGGGGGTGAACAGTTGAAAAAAAATGGACATTATTGGCCAGAATCTGCCAACCACGTGGCAGATTCCGGCCAACAAACTGAAGCTTACTTATATCAAAGCCAAAACCGCTGTATCCGACTAATTTTGATACGCTGAATCACGTAAGCAACTTTTCCAATCCCTCAGAGATCGGGAAAGTGTCCTAATTTAGCATTGACCCCACTTACAACTTTTCACCTGGAAACGATAGACGCATATGTGAAGGCACTTTTCCGACTAATTTTGATACGCTGAATCACGTAAGCAACTTTTCCAAGCCCTCCGAGGTCGGCAATTTGGCCTAATTAATTATAATAAGGTCTAATTGGCCTTAATTGCTCAATTAGGGCATTTTCCCGATTTCGGGGGGCTTTGAAAAATAGCTAACGTGATTCAGCTTATCAAAATTAGTCGGATACAGCGGTTTTGGCTTTGATATAAAAAAGTTGATTCACTAAAATGGCTCTAACCGCCAAACCACTTAACCGTTTTGGCTGATTCAAAGTTTATCTGGTAGGGAATGTCAAGGCCTAACCCCATCCCAAACCCCAACCCTACTTTAGCCCTAACCCTAATAAACCGTTTGTCAGCACTCCCAAAACACCCAGATTTTAACGCTGGCGGCTGGCCGAATTTGTAATATGTAATGTAATATATTTATTTAATAAACCACTTTCCAGTGTAAATAATACGGTGTCCGTATTGATAGCCAACGCTATACGAACACACACACACACACACACACACACTTTCTTAAGTGGTTATTTCCAGGAATCATCATCATCATCAATTAACATTTAATATACCACTTTATAGCATACATTGGTTAGATAACACTAATAAAAGAAAAAACTTTACGGATATCTTCCTGCTTTCAAAAGCGGTTTTATGATCAATAAATTAGAGTCCAGAGCTAGTATAATGTTCAAGAGTCCCTTGGAATCTCAGGTCAAGTCGTTTGAAACGGAAAACGTTAAAAATTAAAATCTGGGTGCCTTTCATTGCTAACAATTCTTAGTTTGAAACGGGCGCGATTATAATCTGGGTGCCTTGCAGCCTGTTTACAGGTGCACGCTACCAAAAGAGTATACTTAGACCGATTTTTTTCAAACGGCTATAGCCATGGAACCACATGGCCGATTTGAGTAAACTAAACGGTATCAGTTAGAGAATCGTTAGCCCTAACCGATAACCCCAAACCAAACCCTAACAGACCCTAACGGATAGCCCTAACCCGTCGCGCGCGCCAAAACTACGAATTGTTAGCAATGAAAGGCACCCAGATTTTAACGTTTTCCGTTTGAAACGCACTTTTATTTTTTTATTTACTTTAATTAAAATTATTATTAGGAGCCGCGCGATAGACGCGCAAAACAAACACGCGCATCGACAATCTGCAAAACCCCTGGGTATTTTCAAACTTCGTAAATGACCATAAATCCGGTTCCTGACTTGTTTTGTACAAACTCTTTTATTTTATTTTATAAAAACAAGTTGTTCGCGGGCGGGGCGCGCGAAAAAACAGTCTAACCTGGCAATTCCTGACGAGATAGACTTGAAATTTGGAGGTTACGAAGATCTTGCTAAGTTCTTCCGAACCTCCAAATTTCAAGTCTATCTTATCAGATATGGCAAATTTTGTTATTTCAGGGGGGTGACAGTTTCAAAAAAATCCGACTTTAGCTCTCTCCTTTCTTCTCTTCTCCAGTATTTTTAGGCTAGAACTAGAGAAAGAGAGATAGGGGCCCCGAGAATGACCAAGGGGGTAGGGGCTGTGATTTTGGAACAGGTTGTGAGTGTGACTTCAGCTTTTTTCGAGATGGTGGTTGTTGTTATGAAACCAGATGTTCTTCCCATTTTCCGCATAATATTGATGCTGTATCGGTAGAAAGATAGGGAGGCAGCTGTCTGGCGCCGCGACCCATCTAAGCGCACTGTCAAATTGGGGTCTGGCGCCGCCAGACAGGGAGGCAGAGAGGTTGGGAGTGTGATGGCTGAGAGAGGGATTGAAGTATAGAGACTGTTGTCTGGCACCGCCACACCCCGTTTCGATTCTCAGGCGACAGAGTGCTGAGAGTGAGATCGGGTGTTACAACTATTTCCCCCACTTAAACTTTTTTAACACTTTATCTTTCCATTTTCTTTCTTAACCACCAGCCCATCCCCACATTCTATAACTTTCCAACCCTTATCTGTCATCTCTCAGTTCAAAACGACTGTTGAGAGAGAGAGAGTGAGTGATAGTGAGAGAAAGGGAGAGAGAGAGAGAGAGAGAGAGAGAGAGAGAGAGAGAGAGAGAGAGAGAGAGAGAGAGAGAGAAGAGAGAGACAAGAGTTCATCCTCGTGCGAGGATTCGTATCACGTGATGCTGTAAGCCAATCAGGGGCCTGCATTGTTCGCCTAATATTGCAAGCCAATCAGGGACCTGCATTGTTCGCGCGTGACTTTGTCACGCGATCAGTCATCCCGCGGGAAAGGCTCATTTCCTTTATTCGTCATTTCGATTCCTGATCGCCTCTCTCTCTGATCAAAAAGTGAGTCCCCACTGCTTGGATCGTTTGTCAGGCTAATGCGGTGACCTCTGTTCTCGAGCTAAAAGAAATGAGAATAGGCTCTGACAGCTCCTATTTGCTTGAATACCTCTTACATCTCTTAACAATTGTTCTCTCTCTCTCAGATATCCTGCACCTGTTTTGAGATATTCTACTGCTACAGTTACTTCCCAGCCAACTCCCACTACCTGCCCAGCTCCTGCTCACTCCCAGTGTTAACATCCCACCCTACTGAACAAGGTAACAGATATAATAAAGCTAAAGACAACTCAAGACACGCACTTTTTTCAGTGTGTTGATTTATGTGTTACAATTCAATAACACTTTTTCTTCCCTCTCAGCTCTCCGATCCCATTCTATCACGCGACTACACAGTTGAGAGGAGGAATAAGGACAATTCACTCGCTGCTGGAACACCAGAAGGTAATTAATAATTATAGTGCTGATTTTCTGTGAGATCTGTGTTTTTTTCTCTGTCAGAATGCCAGATAGATATCAGTTTTAGCTAGATCTTGATTACCCAGTGGTACCGGAACCGAGGGGGGGGGGGCATACATTGTTGACTGAATTATTTTCTACATCCTTCAATCTCTCTAACACCGTGCTCTCAGGAGTTGTAAGCGAGGATCATGATATTGGTGAAGAAATAGAGAGGGGACATATTTGAGGATTTCTCAAAAATCTGTGGAGGATGCTGGACGTTTGTATCTTTTTGTCTCAGCGAACAAGGTGAGAAACACTCTAGGGGGGTCTGATATCAATCAACACTTAGTTCATAATGGCCCACTGTGGGGGTGCACTGCCTTTATATGGCCACTGTGGGGGTACATTACTAGATTGCCATTTGCACTTAGAACCAACTGTTGGGTCTCTGCTTACAACTAGTTTTACCTGCCTAGTAGGATCAAAGAAGAACCTCTCATGGAGGGGTCAGATCCATATTGCCATAAGAAGAATGCTTGTGTTCTGAACTGTGAGAACCTGTACTGTATTCAATCACATGACCTTGCGTTATACGTCAAGCAACCTTTGGTGTATAGGCCAGTCATTTTTTGTCATTTTGGGGCCGTTTGGTGAACTGAGACATAACAAAGGTTTTCCACTTGTATTGTACTCCTATGGGGTCCTAGAAACACCAAAAAAATCGTCCACTCCAACCAAGGTGAAGAAAGTGCCCAAAATGGCCACACCCTTTTTGCCTGCATTTTCTGCCTTGACCAAAAATAGCAACTTTGCTTTGGATTGGAGTAGAAACGTAAATGAGGGCACTAAAATGTGTAGAATGAGCAGCAGAATCGATTGGTACCAAGCAGAAGTCGCTATCTCATCAGGTTCGAGAGATAATTGGATAATTAGGTATGCACATAACCGTTTTTGAGCCATATGGCTATAGCCGCTCAGGAGCGGTTTCAGAAATTTTGCTTCACAGGAGCTTGTTCAGCATATAAAATTTAGTGGGGGTAACAAATATGAAGTTTTTATCGCATAAGGTCAATGAGTTATTCAACTTTAAAGATCGAAAAATGGGGGTAAAAAGTCGAAATTTGGTCATTTTCCTTCATTTTACCCTGATTTTTCGATCTTTAAAGTTGAATAACTCATTGACCTTATGCGATAAAAACTTCATATTTGTTACCCCCACTAATTTTTATATGCTGAACAAGCTCCTGTGAAGCAAAATTTCTGAAACCGCTCCTGAGCGGCTATAGCCATATGGCTCAAAAACGGTTATGCGCATTCGGGGCCTGGCAAGGCCCCCCGACCCGAACATAACCCAATCTCAACCCATCCCCCCTAAAACATCCCCCCTAAAACTAAAACAACGGGGCCGAGCCGACAGGCCCTTAATACCAGATGAAAAAAAAACCATAAAACCATAAACCATAAACCATAAACCATAAACCATAACCATAGATATTTTTAGAGTGAAAGTTTTGAAGCCCCCTGAAGTAGTAGAGAGGTGTTCTATGGCTCGTTGGAAAGGTCTCGAGGTCCCGCGACGTATAGGGGGTGTGGCGATGACCATACCCAAACCTATAAGGGGTAGGACGCGAAAAACAGTCAAAATAAGGGGTATACAGAACTCGGCAATTATAAGGAGTAGAAAGGTGTTCTAGGGTGCGTTCGAAAGCTCTCGAGGTCCTAAAGTAATTGGAATGTAATTGGAAGTAACTACATGTAATTAAAATGTAATAACATGTAATTAAAGGGTAATTACATGTAATTAAAAGGTCTTAATGACCCCAAATGACAATTCAGACATATTTTGACATATTTTGAGGCCCTGAGACCAGCGGGTGGCCAAATTTAATCAGGTTTCGGGTCGGCTGACGTAAAAACTCCGCGTTTTGGTCGAGATTCGGGGCCTGGCAAGGCCCCCCGACCCGAATATAACCCAAACTCAACTCATTCCCCCTAAAACATCCCCCCTAAAACTAAAACAACGGGGCCGAGCCGACAGGCCCTTAATACCAGATGAAAAAAAACCATAAAACCATAAACCATAAACCATAACCATAGATATTTTTAGAGTGAAAGTTTTGAAGCCCCCTGAAGTAGTAGAGAGGTGTTCTATGGCTCGTTGGAAAGGTCTCGAGGTCCCGCGACGTATAGGGGGTGTGGCGATGGCCATACCCAAACCTATAAGGGGTAGGACGCGAAAAACAGTCAAAATAAGGGGTATACAGAACTCGGCAATTAGAAGGAGTATAAAGGTGTTCTAGGGTGCGTTCGAAAGCCCTCGAGGTGCTGAAGTAATTGGAATGTAATTGGAAGTAATAACATGTAATTAAAATGTAATTACATGTAATTAAAGGGTAATTACATGTAATTAAAAGGTCTAAATGACCCCAAATGACAATTCAGACATATTTTGACATATTTGGAGGCCCTGAGACCAGCGGGTGGCAAAATTTAATCCGGTTTCGGGTCGGCTGACGTAAAAACTCCGCGTTTTGGTCGAGGTACCTAATTATCCAATTATCTCTCGAACCTGATGAGATAACGACTTCTGCTTGGTACCAATCGATTCTGCTGCTCATTCTACACATTTTAGTGCCCTCATTTACGTTTCTACTCCAATCCAAAGCAAAGTTGCTATTTTTGGTCAAGGCTGAAAATACAGGCAAAAAAGGGCGTGGCCATTTTGGGCACTTTCTTCACCTCGGTTGGAGTGGACAATTTTTCTGGTGTTTCTGGGACCCCATAGGAGTACAATGCAAGTGGAAAACCTTTGTTATGTCTCAGTTCACCAATTAAGCAAAAAGTGACTGGCCTAGTATGTTTTGGCGGTAACCAGCCGATGACCAAGCATACATATCCAAACATCGGTTGTGGGGATGGTATCCAATTGAGGATGTGATTCAAGAATGGGAATTATTTGGTATTGGTCCTTGCATGCCATAAAACCTGTGTTTAAATTTTTATGGCAATGTGGATGTGTCCTATCGTCTTGTGTCTAATAGGAAACTGCATGAGGGTGTTCAAATTTTGGTCGTTACTCGACAGGTCTTTTTCCAACTTGCATTCTGATATTGCAACTTGAGGGTGATTTGCTGTCCTATTATAAAATTGGGGTTAATGGAGGTGAGGTTATCTATAGTCAGTGATAGTGCAGTCTATCAAATCGAATCTTCTTCGTTACTTTGCGTTTGACTTTCCATGATTGGCCTAGGTGGGATACGTATACTATCTGTTAAGTTTGACGCTAGGGGTAAAATGGCTCATGTCCGGGCATTTCGGTCCTATAGCAATAAGTGACAACACATTTTCTTCTAATTTGTCAACTTTTGAGTCACCCATGCAGCTTGCTTGGTCTCCAAATAGAAGTGAAATGGATTACTGCAGGGGTATCCATGCACCCAGGAAGGCTGGCCTACTTGCAATGGTTCATATGTCAATTGTCCTGACCCCCAAAATTATTAACCCGGGTGTTACTCACCAAATCTGAGCTTAGTGCAGTTGGATTGCTGCGCCCAGTTAACTCGATAACTGGTCAAAATGTAGACAGTAGATTGTAGATGTAAATCATAGCTGCCAATAATGTAACCCAGTTAACACTAAACATATTCAAAATTTCTGATATTCGAGAGGTCCAATTGGCTGGAATGGACCGTTTTTGGCTTGAAATGTTGTAGCAGTGCAGTCCTAGCACCTGCAGCTGTGTGACTGGCTCCGGGCTGTCTGTTATGACTTATCAAGGTCTGCCGAGATCATTGCCTAATTCTAATTCACACATACTTTACTGGTATATTGTCGGCCGTCAACTGACTTTCGCTTCCAGTTTTGGTGTGGTTTAGAATTTAGAAATGATTTAATAGGAACTTGGTAGGTCATAGCACCTTTATTTTGTCTGAAGTGACAAGAGTTTTTTGTTTGTACTCTGCTCTCTTATCTGAGCACTAAAGTGTCGTCAACAGTCAAGGCCATGTGTTAAATGTGTAATTAAAGAAACTTCTGAAGTTTTGATTCCATTTACCTAACTCCCCTCCCCCAACCCCAGGTCCTTTGAGGTCAGCATAACACGTTGCAGTTTGAACCGAAAACGCTTGGAACCTACAGAGCCTTGAACAACGGTATGTTATGATAGCAGTTTGACAACACATTTTCTTCTAATTTGTCAACTTTTGAGTCACCCATGCAGCTCGCTCGGTCTCCAAATAGAATTGAAATGGATTACTGCAGGGGTATCCATGCACCCTAGTAAGGCTGGCCTACTTGCACTAAACTTTTTGATCTGTTGAAACTGTAATGGAGTTTCAGGCTACATTCTAAACTGCTCACCTAGTAGCCAATCGTTGTGAAACCGTGAAGGGGTTTCCTGCATTATAATATTTAGAAGCACTGAATTTCTGGTTCATATGTCAATTGTCCTTGACCCCCAAAGTTATTAACCCGGGTGTTACTCACCAAATCTGAGCTTAGTGCAGTTGTCGCTGCGCCCAGTTAACTCGATGACTGGTCAAAATATAGAAAGGAGATTATAGATTTAAATCAGAGCTGACAATTATATAATCAATTATATAAGTTAAGTAGTTAATATATTCATATGTCAATTGTCCTTGACCCCCAAAGTTATTAACCCGGGTGTTACTCACCAAATCTGAGCTTAGTGCAGTTGTCGCTGCGCCCAGTTAACTCGATGACTGGTCACATATAGAAAGGAGATTATAGATTTAAATCAGAGCTGACAATTATATATCCATTATATAAGTTAAGTAGTTAATATATTCAAAAATTCCGATGTTCGAGAGGGCCAAAATTGGGGCGGAAAATTGGCCCCGTTTTTGGGCTTAAAATTTTTTGTAGAGTCCTAGCACTGCAGCGGTGTGACGGGCTGGGGCCCCACGGGGGGGAATTCTAGGGCCCGAATTTTGGGAAAAGATGTTTCCCAAACCCCAATAAGGGGAAGTAAAAAATTTTTAAGGTAATGCTAAGAAAAGAGAGTTTGTTGGTGCTTGTTTGGTAATGCTTTAAAACCCAGCGTTGGGGGGCGGGAAAACAAAACTGGCGATTTAAGTCCGGGGCGTTTGGAAAACCCCAAACCGGGTTTTTTTAAAAGAAACGACTTTTTTTGGGTCCATTCCCCCGGGGTTTGCCCAATAGTGGGGGGTGGGATCTTTAAATCGACCAGTTGGTAGGTTGGTTGGGGGTTTTCGTGCCCCCCAGCCCCCGTTGGACTGTTTTTTGGGGGGTTCCCCAAAAGGGGGAAAATGAGAAGTTAAAAACCCTTTTTCCCCGGGAATTTCCAAACGCCCCCCTCTTTTTTCCCTTTTGGGAATCAGTTACACATTAGTTTGAAAACCCAAAAATATAGGGGGCCCTCAGCCCAAGTCGGTTGTTGGGGGTTAAAAAATTTGGGAAATTAAAAGGCTGCCAATTGGGGGGTTTGCATTTTGAAATTTTATCATGAAACCCAAAAATTCACGAGGATTTGGGTTTTAGGCCCAAAAAAGAAAGGGTGTACAAAAGGGGGAAGGTTTAAGACTCTGAAAAACCCCCCCCCCACCACCGGCCCCGGGGGGTTTTTTGTGATAAAAAAAAATTTTTTAAAAATTTAACCCCAAAAAAACGAGGTTCCCAAATATCTTGGCCTAAAACTTTGCAGATGGGGCATGTTTAAAACACAAAGTTGGTAAAAATTTTCAGATTTTTTGTAAAAAATTCTTTTCAGGTTTGGGAAAAAAATTTGGGTTCTTTCTTTTCAATCAGGGGGCAATTTGACTTCAATTTTAAATTAGAAATTTTTGGCCCAAGGATTTCTTGCTAAATGCGCCCAAAAGGGAAGCCGAAACGGCCCCCACAAAAACTAAGGGTTAAATTGATCTCCAAACCCCAGTAAACTTTCCACACCTTTCCCCAAGGGGGCCCTTTTTTTTTCCACGTGCCGCCCTTTTTTTCCCCCTTTTTTTTGGGAGGGGCTTACAAATTTGTGTAATTTGGTTCGAAAAGGGTTTCGGGCTTAAAGAAAAAAATTAAGTTTTAAAAACGGAATGAACTTTTTTCTTTTCTTCAATAAGGGGTCTTTTGACTCCAAAATTTCAAAAAAATGTTTTTGGAAAATCAATAAAACTATCAAAGGGGGTGGGGTTTCAATTGGAAAAAAATTAATTGACCGGGGGCCCCCGAGGGAAAGATAAACATTATAGGGATTGAAAAACCAGCCCCATGGATAGTTTTCAAATTATGAAATCTGGTCCACTGGGCCCAGGGAAATAAATTCACATTAAAAAGGATTTTGGCCCCCACCCAGGATCGGATCACTTTTTTGGGGGATCGGCCCCCAAACCCAGGGGACCCAAAATAAAATTTAACAGGGATCTTTTTCCACCCCCCAGGGATCGCCCCCAAATTTAAAGGGAGTGACCCAAACCCCCCCATAGATCAGATCAAATTGTAGGGATTTTATCCCCCCCCGTAGGATCGGGATCTCTTTTTAGGAATCTGTTTCCACCACCCAAATGGACCCAGATAAATTTTTAGAAATTGGTCCCCCCAGCCCTATAAAAGATAACATTAAAAAAGTTTTGGCCCAAACACCCGGGGGAATCAGAAAAATTAAAGGATCTGGTCCCCCCTTTGGGACCCAGATCCCCTTTTGGGGACGGGGGTCCCCCAAAACCCCAGGGTCAGCCTCCCAGGGATTTTCCCAAAAACCCCCATGGATCAGATAAAAATTAAAGGGGGCTGTTTCCCCAAACCCCAGGGAAATCAAAACACATTGTAGGGTTCTGTCCCCCCCGTAGGGAAATCAGTTTCTCTTTTTGGGAAAACTGTTTCAAAACCCCCCCTGGACCCGTCACATTAAGTTTCGGAAAAAACCCCGGGATCAGATCCCTTTGGTAGGGATCTGATCCACCACCTTTTGGACCCGTTTCCCTCATTTTGGGAAAAAACGATCTAAAACCCCGGATCAGAAAAATTTAAAGATTCTGATCCACCCCCCCCATGGATCAGATACATTAAAAAGTTTCCACCACCCCATGGTAAGTCCCATTTTTAAGGAAATGACCCTTTAACCCAGGGTAGTCCCTTTTTAAAGGGATTGATCCCCCCCCCCTTTGGTTCAGATCCCCGTTTAAGGATCTGATCCCCCCAAAACCCGGGTTTGATAACAAATAGGGACTGACCCACCATCCCATGAACGGCCCCACATAACAGGGATCTTACCCAATCCCCAAAATGGATCAGATCAATTTTTGGGGAGTGTCCCCCCCCATGGACAAAACCATTTAAGGGATCGGATCCTAGCCCATGGATAAAAAAAGACTTTTATAGGGGCGATCCCCCCCCCAGGGGATAGAAAAACCCCCCTTTTTTAAGAGAGGTAGAGGGTGGGATCAATCCAAAAAAGGTGATTTGACCCATGGGGGTGGCCATTTTCTTAAAATGTGATTGATCCATGAGCTGGGGGTTTTAAGATCCTGTAATGTTTTGACCCATTTTGAGGGGATCAGATCCCTAAAATGAGTATGTTTCCAAAACGGTTGGATCGGGATCCATCCCGGGACCCTAAATCCATGGGGTGGGGGATCAGCCCCCTTAATTTGATATGATCCAGGGGGGGATGGATAAGACCCTTTTTGGTATTGACCCAAGGGGTTTGGGGGCCCGACCCAAAAGGGTGACTGATAAATGGGGGGGGGACCAGACCTTTTATAATGTGATTGCCCCAAGTGCGGGTGGATAAGATCTCTAAAATGGATTGATTTTCCTGGTGGGGACAGATCCCTACAAGTGTTTGGCCCCGGGGGGGTGGTGGATAACCCCCTTAAATTTTGGACTGATCCATGGGGGGGGCCCAGACCCTTTATAATTGATTTTGCCAAGTGCGGGGGGATTAGATCCTTTAAGTGATCAAACCCCCGGGGTTTGGCGGGGTAGATCCCTCCCCCAAAGGTGATTTTACCCCTGGGGTGGGGGAAATAGCCCTTTTAATTTGATTTGTCGGGGGGTGTTTGGTAAGCCCCTTTGTTTTGTGGGGGACAAGACCCTTTAAAAAGGGTGATCTGACCCCATGGGGGGGGACCAGATCTTATAATGGGACCCCTTTTGACCCAAAGGGGTGGGGGGGACCAGATTTCTAAATTGGGGGGAAAATTGATCCATTTTGCTGGTGGACCCCGGACCCCAAAATGAGATCTGTCAGGGGGGTTGGGGGGAAATAAGATCGATAAATACGGTGGGGGATCAGCTCCCTTTAATTTAAATTCTGATCCAGGGGGGGGGAGGGGATTTAAGACCCCTGTTAGTGATTTTGCTCCATGGGTTTTGGTGGCCCCACCCTTTAAAATGTGTCTGATGGGGGGGGGAACCAGATTTTTTAAAATGTGATCTGCCCTTGCTTGGTGGATTAGACCTTTTAAGGATCTGATCCGGTGTGGTGGATAAGTTTTCCCAAAAATGAATTGATCCATTGCTGGGGTGGTCAAAATTCTCTAAATGGATCTGTCCAACGGTGGGGGGGGGATCAGATCCCTAAAATTTTGGGGACTAAATCCAGGGGTGGGGATCAGACCCCCTTTTATTTGATCGTCCATGGGGTGAGGATAAGATCCCTTTTTTATGTGATTGACAAGGTTGGTGGACCAGGTCCTAAAATTTTGATCGGTCCATGGGTGGGGGGGAAAAAGATCTTATAATTGATCTGATCCATTTTTGGCTGGTGAATTACCCCCCTGTAATGTGATTTGTCCATCGGGTTGGGGGTTCAGATTCCCAAATTTTTGGGGTTCCCCCCCCCCCCCTTTTTAAAATTTTATTGTTTTGAAAAACACTTTATTAATTTCTGGGTAAAATGACCCCCTGATTGAGAAAATGAAAAAAGTTCTTTCCATTTCTTTAAAAATTTGTTTTTGGAGTTTTTAAGCCAAAAATTTTTGGCAAATTAACTTAACATTGTGTAGGCCATTTCCCCAAAAATTTTAAAACCTTTCAGATGTCGGAAGGGGGCAAAAACTAGGCCATTTTGGCGAGGGGGGGGAATGTCCTGATGGCTTTGGAGATCAAAATCACCTTTGGTTTGTGGTGGTCCTTTTTTGGCCCCGGGTTGGTAAAATTTTTAGCAGTAATCGATGCCAAACCCTTTTTAAAATTTAAATTGAAGTAAAATTTCCCTTTCCTGATTGAGAGAAAAAACAAAGTTCATTCCAGTCATGAAAATGAATTTTGAGTTAAAGGTTTAAAATTTTGGGACCAATTTGGGTTTTTATCTGTAAAGCCAAACCTGAAAGTTTTAAAAGCTTTTAAATTATCGGGAAAAGTCGTTTTTGGGGGGTTAATTTCAAAAATTTTTTCCCGTAACTCCCAAAAACCCTCGGGCCGGGTTTTCCCCGGGGATTAAAATTTCATTTTGGAAAATTTTGCAAAAATTGGGCCCTACCAACCATGATCCGTAAAGGGACTTTTGGAAACTGTTAAATTTAAAAAAACCCCCCCCAAAAATAGGCATTCCCAAGTCCTGTCCCCCTCCCACCTTATTATTTTTTTGGATGGAAACCCCCTATTTAAACCCAAGGTATTTCCTTCAACTAAACACCGCCAGGATTTGGGCCCCAAAAGGGCCAGGGGGTTTTTTAAAGAAAATTTTGTTCCCCATTACCAAAAATTCCCCCCCCCCAACCCAGGCCCTTTGGGGGAAAAAAAACCGCCGCTTTTTGGGGTTGGGAAAAAAATTTGGCCCCCCTAAAAGACCCTTTGGGAAACAAGGGGTTTTTTGTTATGATAGCATTTTGGAAAAACACATTTTTTTTAAATTTTAAACTTTTAAAGTCAAAAAATGCGGGCCGCTCGCTCCCCCAAATAAAATTTTAAAAAGGGGTTTAAAGGGCAGGGGATCCTTTGCCCCATGGGAAGGCGGCCCTATTTGCACAAAAATTTTTTTGATCTTTTTAAAAACTGTAATGGGGTTTGGGCTACATTTCAAAAATGCTCCCCTAGTACCCCCAATGTTGTAAAAACCGGGGGGAAGGGGTTTTTGCAATTTTTAATAAAAATTAGAAGCACTGAATTTTTGGTTCATAGGTCTTTCCTTCCCCCCAAAATTTAAACCCCCGGGTTTTCCTCAAAAAAACTGAGTTAGTGAAGGGGGTCGCTGCCCCCAGTTAACTCATGATGGCCCAAAAAAAAAAGAAAGGAGTTTAAAAGATTTAAATAAAGAGCTGACAATTTTTTAAATAAATTTATAAATTTAAGTAGTTAAAATTCAAAAACCGATTTTCGAGGGGGTCCAATTCCCTTGGGGGAATTGGACCGTTTTTGGGCCTTGAAATTTTTTAGCAGCCCCGCACCTGCAGCTGTGGGGATGGCCCCGGGGCCCACGGGGTTTTATGGCGAAATTCTTTTAAAATGTGTTTACCCCACCCAATAATGGGAATGTAAAAAGAAAAAGTTAATGCTAAAGCCCGAGAGCTTTGTTGGCGGGGGGTGTTCGGGTTTAAGGCTTTGGGAACCCAAGCGCATTCCCGGGGGCGGCAACAAAAACTGGCGGTAGTGGGGGATTGAAAACCAAAAAACCGGCTATTTTGTTAAAGAAGGGGGGGGGGGGGAAGGGTAGGGCCCCTCCCGGGCCCGGGCCCAAATAGGGGGGTTGGGATGTCAATGGGCCCCAGTTGGTGGGTTTTGGGGGCGGTTCTGTGTCCCGGGCGCCGTTGGACGGTTTTTGGGGTTCACCTTTAAGGGACAATGAGAAGCTTAAACAACTTTACAGACTCCTAACGTCCCCCTAAGGGGCCCTTTTTTGGGACCCGTTTTTAAAACAATTTTCCCAAACCCAAAATTGTGGGCTATGGGCGGCGATTGGTAAAGTTAAAAAAAATTGGGAAAAAAAAAGGCCCCAAAGCCCTTTGTACCCCCCCCAAACCTTTTAATCTTTTGGGGGAAAAAAAACCCCCTATTTAAACCCATGTATTTTTTCAACAAACCCCGCCGGGATTGGCCCAAGGCCGGGGGTTTTTTTAAAGGAAAAAGGAAAAATTTTTTTATTCCTTTCCCCAAAATCCCCCCCCAACCCCGGGTCCTTGAGGTAAACAACCACCCCGGGGTTTGGTTGAAACAGGGGGAAACCCTAAGACCCTTAAAAAAACCGGTATTTTGTAGCTTTTGAAAAAAAAATTTTTCTTTTTTTTGTCAATTTTTTGAGCCCCCCAATCCCCGCTCGGGTTTTCCCCAAAATAAAATTAAAAGGGGGTTTATGAGGGGTACCAGGAAACCCTAGTAAGGGGGGCCTATTGCACTAAACTTTTATCTTTTGGGAAACGGTAATGGGGTTTTCCCGGGGGGCCCCCCCTTCTAAACTGCTCCCAGTACCCAAAATTTTTAAAAACCCCGGGGGGTTTTTCCCTTTGGATTAAAATTTTTTAAGAAGCATAAATTTTTTGGTTTCATTGCCCAATGTCCTTGCCCCCCGGGGGGTTCCTCCCCAAAATTGAGTTAGGGCATTTGGATCGTTTGCCCCCCGTTAACTCGATAAGGGTTTCCAAAATAAGAAAGGAGTTATAGATTTAATGGAGTTTTACAATTTTTAAATAATTATATAAAGTAAATTTAATTTTTAAATATTTTCCCAAAAATTCCGATTTTTCGAGAGGCCCATTGGCGGAATTGGACCTTTTTTGGTTTTGAAATTTTTGGGGCAGCCCTCGCACCGCAGCTTTTGTGACGGGGTTCCGGGCCCGAGATCTTATGGCGAATTCTTTTTAACTGGGGTTTTCCCAAACCACAAAAATGGGAAGGTAAAAATTTGTAAAAAAAATGCAACCCAAAAGGGGAGAGTTTTGGTTCGGCGGAGTTTCTGGTAAGCTTTGAAAAGGCGCGCTTTTCCCGGGGGGGCGGCAAAAAAAAGGGGAGGGGGGCGGGGCCCGTTTGGGAAAAACCAAAACCGGGTTACTTGTAAAGCCCACGACGGGGAAAGGAAATTCCCCCCGGGTCCCCCCCAAAAAAGGGGAGGTGGGATCTTTAAATCGACCAGTTGGTGGGTTTGGGTTGGGGTTTCTGTGTCACCAGCCCCTTTGGGAAATTTGGTTTTTTGGGGGTTCACCAAAAGGGGGGAAAATGAGAAGTTTCAAAACCTTTACGGACTCCAAAGGGCCCCCTCATTTTTCCCCAATTTGAACCGTTTAACAGATTTTCCCAAACCCAAAATTAGGGGGGTTTAAGTCAAGTGAGGGGTTTTGAATTTAAAAAAAAATTTTGGGGAAAATTTAAAAAGGATCCCAAATTTTTTTTGTACCTCTCCCCCTTATTTCCCGGGGGTGAAAAACCCCTATTTAACAATGTATTTCTTTTTCAAAAACCCACCCCCCGGACGGGCCCCAAAAGGGGCCGGGTTTTTTTGTTTTTGGGGAAAATTTTTGTTCCCTTTTACCTAACCCCCCCCCAAAAACCCCAAAAGGCCCTTTTGGGAGGAAAACCTCCCATGCCGCTTTTTTGGCGTTGCCAAAACCCCTTGGGAAATTAACGGGGGCGCCTTGAACCAAAAGGGGGTTTATGTTTAATGATAGCCAAAGTTTGAAAACAAATTTTTTCTTCTAATTTTTTCACCTTTTGAGTTCCCCCCATGCAGCTCGCTCGCCTCAAAAATAGTTTAAAATGGTTTACGCAGGGCCCAGGGAAACCCTAGTAAGGGGGGCCCCTTTTGCACTAAAAATTTGATTTTGGTTTTGAAACTGAAAGGGGAGTTTAAGGCCCTTTTAAAAAAAGGGCTCCCCTGGGTACCCCAATCGTTGGGGAAAAACCGGGGGAAGGGGTTTCCTCCCATTATAATTTTAGCGCACAAATTTTTGGGTTTCATAAGTAATGCCCTTGGGCCCCCCAAAAGTTATTTCACCAGGGGGTTTACCCCACCAAAATCGGGGGCTTGGGTTGCATTTGTCGCGCGCCCCCCGGGGGTTTAAAATTGGGGGAAAGGGTTTCAAAATATAAAAAAGGGGGTTTATAAAATTTAAAACAGAGTTTGAAAATTTTTAAAATCCAATTTAATAAATTTAAAAGGGAGGTTAATTTTTCCCAAAAATTTCCGATGTTGGGAGAGGCCCCCAATTTTGGCTGAAAGGGAAACCGGGGTTTTTGATTGTTGGATTAGACTGAATTGTTTGACGGCAGGGGAGAAAACAAACCGAAAACCCTAAAACACCTCAAAAAAAGGGGCAAAAATTGTAAAGGAAGGGCTAAGCCAGGAAAATTTTTGGGGGGTTTGGGAGGGTTTTTAAGGGTTTGACACGGGCCCGCCACCCCCCAAAATGGGAAAATCGGTAACCCCCAAAACCGGGGAAAAATTGTAAAGAAAAGCGGGAGGGCCTTTGGGTCCCCCCCAAATAAAAAATTTAAAAAGTTTAAAGGGGGGGGTTTGTTCCCCAAGGGGGGGAATTTTTTGGGGGCAAAGGGACAAGAAACCCGAAAGACCTTAAAGAAACCCCTTTCCCCCCGGGAAGGGAAAGGTTTTTAAACCAAATATGGGGAAAGGGCCAAAAGGAGGGAAGAAACAAAGGGAAACCCCAAAAGGCGGGCCAAGGTCCGGCCCCCCCAAATTTAGAAACCCCAGGAAAGGAACCCAAAAAACCAGGAATTTGGGAAAACAAAGGCCAGGTGTTTGGGCCGCCCTTTTAAAAAACCAACCAATCCCTCCCCAAACCCAAGGGCCCTTGGGAAAATTACGGGTGTTTAAAAGTTTGTGAAAAACCGGGGGCAAAAGATTTTTGGGGCCGGTTTTGACCGGGTTTGGGGAAAATTTTTTTTCAATTTGGGCAAAGGGAAAAGTTCCACCCAAGCCCCTCCCCTCGGTTACCTTTTTGAAAGGGGTTTTTTAACTGGCAAAAAAAGGGGGCCCCTAGTAAGGGCTTGGTTTGAATTAAACTTTTAAAATTTAAAAAAAAGGGAAAAGGGGTTTCCATTTATTACCTGGAAAACCCTAAAAACCAAATTTTTCCTTTTAAAACCCGGGCCCGGAAGGGGCCATGTTTATTAAGAAAAAAATTTTGGGTTCCCATTTCCAATTTTCCCCCCCCAACCCCGGGTTTTATCAACAAACGCGCTTTTTAAATTTAAAACCTGGGAAACCCCCAGGGTAAAAAAAGGGGATTTAGTTTTAAACGGGTTTACCCTTTTTTCTTTAATTTGTAAAATTTTATTCCCCCAAATTCCAGCCCGTTGGGGGCCCCAAAATGTTAAAAATTTTACCGGGGTTAAAATGTTGAAAGGGGTCCTACCCCACTCGCTGTTAAAACTGGAAGGGGTTTAGGCAACTTTTTGAAAACCTGAAGGTTTTTAAAAAACCCCTCCGGGGTTTTTCCTTGTAAAAAATTTGGGAAGCCCCGAATTTTGGGGTTCAAGGGAAGGGGGTTTGGGTTTTAAAATTGAGTGGGCAGGGCGCTTGGGGGGCGGAAAAAAAAAGGGGGTTGGGGGGGGTTTTAAAAAAAAGGTTTACTTTAAAAAAATTTTTGGGTAAAAAATAACCCCCCCCAAAAATTGGGGAGGGGGAATTGAATGAATTGGGGAGGTTTTTGGGGAAAAGGGTTTAGGGTCAACCCGCCCTTTTGGGGGAATGGGGGGTTTTGGGGAACCTTTAACGGGACAAAAAAAAGGGAAATTAAAAATTTAAAGAATCTAACCCCCCCAAATTGGGGGTTTCCATTTGTTCTGGGAAATTTAAAACCGGATTTGGGGCCAAACCCAAAACTTGGCAGTAAGTCGGGGGAAATTTACCCCCCCCAAAGGGAAAAAAAAAAGGGGCCCAACGCCCGGGGTATTCCAAATTTTCCCGGGCCCCCAAAGTAAAACACTTGGGTATTTTATTTGGGCCGGGGTTTGGCACCAGGCCGGGTTTTTTGGGGGTTTTTACCATGGGCCCTAAACCCCCCCCCAACCCCAGGCTTTAAGGTCCCCCTCTTTGTTTTTGGTTTTTAAAAATGGACCCAAAAAGGGGCCAAAACAAGGTTTTGTTGATTAAAAAAATTTTTGCAAACTTTTTTAATTTGTAAAACCCCATTTTTGGTTTTTCCCAAAAATCAGCCGGTTTGGCCCAAATGAATTAAAAAATTTGGATTCCATTTTACCAATTCCCCTCCCCCCCCAAGGCCTTTGGGGAAAACTAAATTTGGAGGGGCGTTGAAAAAAATGGATTTCGGGCCCTTAAAAATTTTTTAAAATTTTGCCCCTTTTTCCAATTTGTAAATTTTTTGGCCCGGGGGGTTTTTCCGTTCCAAAATAAATTTTTGAGATGTTTTTGGTTTAGCAGGGTTTCCACACCAAAGAAAAAGGGGGTTATTTAAACAAATTTTGACTTTTTAAAGTTGGGGGTTGTCGGTTTTCCGCCCCTTACCAATGTTGGAAATTTTGGGAAAGGGGTTTTTGCATTAAAATTAAAACCCTTACCTTTCTATTCAATTTTTTAAAAAAGTTAAAGGGTTTTAAATAAAATTACAACATTTCCGTGGCGGGCCCCCCCCAATTTGGAGGGAATTTGGCCTTGGGGGAAAGGGTTTTCCCCCCCCTTATTTCCCCCTATATAAAAATTTTTTTCCCCAAAAACCCCCCTTTTCCCCAATCCCTTTCCTAAATTGGCCCGTTTTTTCTTAAAATTTTAGCATTTATAGCACCGGCAGGTGAAAACGGCCCTCGAGGCCACGAGATCTTAGGCGAACTTCGTAACTGTATTTCCCGCACAAAAAAAAGGGAAAAGTAAAAAATGAAAAGTTAATGTAACAGAGAGTTTTGGGGGTTGGCGGAAATGTTTTTCGGGTTTTAGTGCTTTGAAGCAGGCCTTGCCGGGGGGGGCCCCCAAACAAAATGGCGAGTAGTCGGGGCGATTGAAATAAAAACGGTTTGTAAAGACCGAGGGGTGGGGCCATTCCCCCGGGCCCGCCAATAGGGGAAAGGGGGGGACGTCAAATGGGACCGTGGGGTAGGTTTTTTTGGGCCCGGGGGGGTTCGGGTTGTAAAACCAGCCCCTTTGGATTTTTTGGGGGGTTCCCCATAAGGGACAATGGGGCCGCTTCCCAACCTTCTCAGACTCAACGCCCCCCCCTCATTGTTCCCTTGGGGATATCAGTTTCCCACAGTATTTCCCCAAAAAAAATATGGGCTCTTAAAAGTCGATTTTTGAATTTAAAATTTTTGGGGAAATTAAAAGGCCGCCGGGGTTGAAACCTCCCAATTTAAATCTTTGATGAAAACCCCAAGTTAAAAAGGTATTTTTTTAAACTAAACCCCCAACCGGGATTTGGGCACAAAGGGCCCCGGGGTTTATTTGAAAAAAGTTTTGATTCCTGTCCCTAACCCCCCTTTCCCCCAAAACCCGGGGGTCCTTTGGGGTAACATCCACGCCCCCTTTTTTTGGGTTTGGGAAAACACTTGGAACCTCCCGACCCTTTGGAAAAAACGCAAAAAGGGTAGTTATGAACCCTTTTAAAAAAAAATTTTTCTTCTAATTTGCCCCTTTTTTGAGTCACCCATGCAGCTGGGTCGGTCTCCAAATAGAAGTGAAAGGTTTCCCCCTGCAGGATTCCATGCACCATTTAAGGGGGGGGGGGGTGACACGTAACACTTTTTAACACTTTGTAACAGGAAAAAGGCAAAAAAAAGTTTTTGCAATGTTAAAAAGTTTTCCCAAAGTTTTTAAAAAGTTTTACAAAGTGTTACTTTAGGTTTAAAAAGGGGTTACATAGTTTTTTACATGTGTTACAAAGTGTTACATAGTTTTTAAAAAGTGTTAAAAGTTTTAAAAAAGGGTTCCCATAGTGAAAAATAGTTTTTAACAAAGGTTACCGTTTTCCCCAAAAGGGTTACTAGTGTCCCACAAGTTTTACAAATTTTTTAAAAAGTTTTAAAAACGTTTTAACAAATTGTTAAAAAATTGGTTAAAAAAAACCAAAAAAGGGTTTGTGCGAAGAAAATTTTAAAGGGGTTGGTGAAAAAGAAAATTTTTTGAAGGGATTTTGGGTGTTTTTAAAAACCCCTCTAAAATTTTTTAAATCATTTAGGAACCCTTGGGTCAAGTAAGGGTTTTGATAAACCCCTTTCAAACGCCCAAAAAAGGGGGGCCATGGAAAAATCAATTGGAAACCCGGGGGGGGCCCAGTCATTCGAAAAAAAAAAAAACCCTTCCATTGGAATTTCCCAAAAAAAGAAAGGGAAAAACCCAGCTTACAGTGTGGCCCGTGAAGTTTTATGAAGGAGCACCTTTCCCCTAACAACGCACGAACAAAAGGGACCATACTTCGACATTTTATTTTCCAAATTTTAAATGAGATTTTGGGGTTTAAAAAAATAAAATTTTTTACAAAATTTGGGCGGATGTTTTGAGCCCCCGATTCTTTTGGGACTGTGGGAAATCAGGGCTAAAAAATTGCCCATTTGGTAAAAAAAAAATAGAATTTTAAAGAACAAAGGGTTTAAAGGGTTTTTAGGTGAATTAGAAGTATTGTGGCCCCTCAGAGGCCCCCAATTTTTTGAGTCACCCCCTGTGGGTAGTTTGCCTCCCAATCATGGGATAAAGCGTGTTTGGGGGGGGTTTTTCTGTGCGCGGGGTGTGTTAGTTGTCATAGGAAAGGGCCCGTTTCCCGCAAAAAAAATTGTAAGAAAGCAAAAGAAAAGGCGCGCGGTGAAACACCACGAGGTATGCGCCGCGCAAATTTCAAGGTTTTTTTTGAAATTGTCAGAGTTTTTTAAAACCCCAGAAAAATTTTTCAGTTCCTTTTTTTTTTCCAATTTTCCTTCACGAAACCCAAAATCCGTGTTTTAAAATCGGGTTTAATTAAAATGGTGTTTCCCCGGTGCGGCAGCGCCCCCATTTCCCCAAATACCATCCTTTCCCCCCTGGGGGAAAAGGGGAAAAATAGCCAAAATGTACCCCAGAAACCATGCGAAGGCAGGGTTTTCCAAGGGCCCCTTGCCGAGGATTGAAAGGGGTTTTTTCCTTTTGATTTGAACAGACGAACCCAATCCCTAAACCCCCCCGACTTTTTTACTATGCATAAGATTTAATCCAGATGAGAATCTTTTACCCCGCCGGCTCCAGGATTTGCCCCCAAGCGGGAATGGGTCTTGAGAGAGGCGGCCCAAAAAAAGTCAAAACCCTCCATTTTACAGTCGTGATCGTTGGAAAAACCCCAAAAGAAGGGGTATCAGCAACGTGACCCCAAATGCCCGGAACTTAGTTCCAAAATGTCCCCCCAAAAAAAAATCGTTTATGTTGGAAAACCTCCCAGGGAGGGGTCGTGGGCACGATAAACAGCCCCCCCCGGGCCCCCACAGAAAAGCGGGAAAAATCCTTTCCTTACTCAAGAAAAGCACCGGGGCCAAATAACCCTTTTTTCCAATTTCGAGGGGGGAAAGGAAAAAAGGGGGGAAATTTTTTTCTGCCGGGCCCTTTTTTGAGGGACTGGAAAAGAAAAAGAGAAGAACGATCACATGAGTTTTTCCCCGGCTTTCCAATTTCTCTGCGACGGGCCAAAATTAGAATTTTTGAGAGGGTCCAATTTTCCCCCGGAGGAAAAGAAAGAGTCGTAAGCTGAGGGGATGTCCGATTTTGCCACCCCAGGCCCGAGAGGGGTCGCCCCCCAGGCAGGGGGGTTTGAACCCCACCCTTCCCACAGGGGAAAATGAGGAAACAACGATTTCCCCGAAAAAAATCAGGGGGGGTCCCAAGAAAGGGTTCCGGGGGGGGATCCTTATAGGCAAGATAGGAGAAATTTCCAGATGCTAAAATCTCGCAAGATGGCCTTTCGACAGGGGGGGCCAAGACCATTTTCGAAGTTGGGTGACGAAAAAACCCCAACCCCCAAACGACTTTAAATGTGCAGCCGCGGCCCCAAAAGAAGAAAAGTAAAGAAAAAAAAAAAAAAAGGGAAATTTTTGCCTTTAGGGGAAAAAAAATCAGGGAAATTCTAAAAAGTTTACGCATAGGGAAAGGTTTGAGAGATTTTAAAAACCCCAGGTTTCTGGGGGGAAGGGACATTCCCCCCAAAAACAATTTTTGGGGGAAGAGAGGCCAAAAATATCGACGAGTGCTTCCCGGAAAAAAAACCTGCCGTTGGAAAAAGAGAAAGGGGCCCTTTCTGGACCCCGTGCAGAAAAGTTTTGATTTAGAGGGAAAGGGCCCCGATTTTTCCCCCAAAGGAGGGAGGGGAAAAATCCCGGAAAAAGGCAGCCGCCGGATTTAAAAAGAAAATTAAAACCCGTTTGGAAATTTCAAGAAGAGGGCCCAGTCCCAAAAGATTTTGTCCCAAAACCACCCGGAACCCCGACACCACCCCCCCGAAACAGGGGTTTAAATTTTTTTTAAAGGCCCAAACGGTCGAAAGGAAAGGGAAGGCAAGCTCAGGTTCGGCCGCAAAGGGAGATGCAGAGAAACAGCCGCCCCGGGGGAGCGGAAGGGGAAAAAAGAAGGGGACGGGGGCCCACCTATCCATCCCGGCCCGGAAAAGGGAAAACCTGGTATTCTCCTTTAACCCGGAAAGTGTAAGAAGATGGGCATCAGGGCCCCCACCCCATCTCAGGACAAGAATTTTTTGGGGGAAGAAGGGTGAACCCCTCCAGGATGACAAAATTGGGGAAAATGACAGAACCAGCCAAGCCCCCGGTGCCCGGGGGCCAGTTCTGATCAGAAAAAAGGGGGACAATGACGAAAAAAGGCCCAACCCAGAAAAAGAAAAGAGGCCGAAAATGAAAAAACACCACCGGGATGAAATCAAAAAAATGCAACAAGGTTTTTGGGGGGGAGAGATTTTTACACTTTTAAAGCCCGGGAAAACCCCTTAGGCCCGTTGTTTTCTAGGGAAAAGGTTCACAGATTAAACCCCATTAAAAGGACCAAAAGTGTGGAAAATGGGGGCTCAAATTTGAACGCAACGGCCCGGGGCCCCTCTTCGTGATTTGGAAAAGGGAAACTCCCTAAACCGTTTTTAAAGGGGCCCTTTTGGTGAGGGTTTAAAATAGGAAAGGGCCATCCAAATGGCACTTTTTTGCCGTTGTGGGGATTTGGAAAACCCCAAACCCGGTTTAGGGACCATTTTCACAAAACAAGGGGTGATTTGAAAATTTTAAAAGGTGAGGGGTGAGAAAAAGAAAAGGGGCCAGATCCAGTTTCCCTTTCCCCCAAAAAAACCCAAAAAGACAGAAAAGGTGCCCAGTAAAAATACACCCCCAAAAAACCCCGTATTTCCAACCAAAATACGATGGTGTTGGGGTCGGGGTCCCTAGCAGAAAAAACCCCAAGGTTAAATTGGGGCTAAACTCTCCTGGGCCTAACCCGGGACCCCAAAAGATTTTTAGTTGGGAAGAAGCTATGCCCGAGGCAAGGGATGAGGGAAAGGTTTTTTTGAAAATCCTCAACCTGAAGGAAAACGAAATTGAGTTGAAGCAAGGAAAAAGGGGGGGCAAAGTTTGTCCTGTTTGGGTTACCTTTCCCCAGCCGGGAAACAAGTGGGGGGAAGGGGAAAAATGCGCCCTTGGGGGGTTTGGGACCCGGGGAGGATGGACCAAAAGAAGAGCTCTTTTAGCTTTGGTGTAGAAAGTTTCCCTAAGGAACCTGGGGCCCATCTCCCAAACAAACGGGGTTGGGAAAAAAGAATTTTGTGGGAGAATCGGGCCCCTCTTTAGGGTATGACGGGTTTCGATTGGGTTCCTGCAAAAGTACACAGCTAAGTCAGGCCAAAAAAAGGGGGGGGAGGGGCGGGGGGGCACCCACCTTTTCCCCTGTCCATATAAAATGGAGGCCGGGAAAAGCAAAAGGGAAAATTGATGAGAGGGTTACGGGGGGGGTCGTCGAAGTACTGCCCCGAGCGATAGAATGGAACCTCCATTTCTCGTCCCAAAAAAAAAGGAATTTTTACCCCCCCGGCCCCGCCACCGTTATCGAATCGGGGAGCGGTTTTAGGAACGTTCCAAAAAAAGGTCTTTTTTCCACCAACTTTTTACTGGCCATCAGACCACGGAATAACAAGATGGAAAAAACAAAATCTTTTCCCCTTTCGGGTTGTCACGCGGCAATTTGGGAGTTTTCCCAAAGATGAAGTTTTAAAAAAGATAACAGCATTTCTCTCCCAAAAACACCCAAAAGCATTTCGGCCCCAAAAAATGTGATGGGACATCGATCAAAATGGACCGTAATTTTGGGGGAAATTTTATGGGCCCGGGGTCCTTTGGGTCGTTGGGCCCATTTGAGAAAATAGTCCCAGTTTGTTTTTGATTTAAATTTTATCATCGTTTGCTGTTCCAAAAAATATCTGGAAACCGGGCCAAAGGCCTTGTTAGGCTGAAGGGTGCAAATTGAAGGTTTTTGCCAGAAAAAGTCTACCTTTCTACGACAAAAAGGGGGCTTCCGTCGGTTTTTCGATAACGGAGGGGAAAATTTCCCGATTTACTGACAAAACGAGTCCCCCTCCCGTCTCCCGGGGAAACCCCCAAAACCAAAAAAGGGAAATTTAGCAAGTGAGGGGCGCTAAAATATGTTCGCAAATGGAACCTAACTCCCGCGCCCCTTAGCCAAAAAACCCTACAGCCGCCTTTGGGGGGGGTTAAAAGATAAGAAGTTCAAAGGAAAGGAAAAAGGGAAATTTTCAAAAGGGGGGTATGAGGGGAAATGAAAAAGACTAATTTCCAAAACCCCCAAACCCGGCAATACCGGAACCATCGAACCCCTTTCAACTTTTATCAAGTTACCTTGCCCATCGATCCCCGGTCTGGGGGGGTTTTGTCCCGAACGGCCCCCCGGTTTGGGGGCGGGGAAACGAAAATTCGCCACTACAGGGAAAGGGAGTTCCCGAAATACAAGAAAAAACCCCAGGGGCAAACAAGACTTTGGGGGTTTTAAGCCGTGTTTCAGGGCTTGAAACATTGGAAGGGTATCCCCGACAACCGAAGGGAAATTTTTTACCCGGAAATGTTATTGCTAGTTAAAAACAAAAAGGAACGCTCTTTACACATCCGGCGAAGGGTGTACTAAAAAAGACCCGGAAAATTGCGGGGGTTTAACTTATCTTACGGCCCGTGAAAAGGAGTAAGGGGATAAAGAAAGTTTGTGATTGGTTCAAAGATTCCCCCCCAACCCATCTTGGAGGCTCAAAAAAACCCCAACCCCCAGGGGAGCCAGGGTCTTTGAAGATTTCAGACCCACAGATAAAATCTTCCGAAGAGCAGACTGCAGCTCCCCCAAATTTTAAAAAGAAGAAGGAAAGACAATGGATCCTCCAAAAAGGACAGAATTTAAAAAATTTAAGGGCCCCTCAAAAGGGGGAGAAAGATAAAATATCCCCCTGGGGATCAAACCCCAAAACCCCGGTTTTTCATTGTCGATTTTTTACCCTGAAAAAAAATCAAAGGGATTAGAGAGATTCCTGCAGAAAAAAAGGGGTTTAGTTTTAAAAAACCCTAGCGGAGTAAAAAAGGGAAGGGGCCCAAATTTTGGGGGTACATCGCACCGGGCGGTCGGGCCAAGTGATTCCCCCCCCCAGATTTTCTTTGATGAAAGGGGTTTCAGGTTTTAGGAAATTTTAAACCCACGGGGGGGATCCAAAAAGGGTGGGAAAGGGGGTAAAGGTAAAGCCCCCTTGGGAAAACCTAAAAAGGGGAAAAATCAAACAAAGGAAAAAAAATTTTTCCTTTTGCCCAAAGGGGGTTAAAGTTTATATCCGGGTTTACTTGAAAAAGTACCCTTCCCTAGACATCCCTGTCAACAATTTTTTGCTCCCAAAGGAAAACGGAAGATGCCCCAGTTATAAAACCCCTTTAGGTTCCCCGACCCCTTTAAAAAGTTTAAAAAAACCGAATGGAAAGAAGTTCTCATCGTCAAAGGGTCAGGGTGACGTTTGGGGGTCCATTGGTTATTTGGGGGGGGCCAATTTGGAAAAAAATCCCCTGCCGAAAAAACAGAACCGTCAAAAGGAAAAGATAAGGTAGCAAATTAACAGATAAACCCGAAGGGCGCATTTTAGCCCAGGTTAAAAGATGGGGTTTAAACACCCGAAAAATTTGGAACCAAAAAACGAAAAATTTGTAAAAAAACCCTTGGGACAGTTGGGGTAAATTTCCCCCCCCAAAAACCCCGTGGGGGCCAGAAATCAGAGACCTCTTCGTCTGTCCCGGAAGACCGAAGGGGTCTAGCGATCTGGCCGAAAAGGCAAGGCCCCCTATTTTTCCAGACAAAAGTCAGAATACAAACACCTTTTGTTCAATGTGTAAGAGTCCAAAACCGGGAGAGTAAAATTTTGTAGGGGGGAGCCCCTCAGGGGGGGCCCGGCCACAAACTTCGTGAAAGAAATTTGCTGATATCGGGAATGGGAAGAAATCTAATCACGTTCCGGTGAAAAAGGATTTGGGGAAAATTCAGGGCAAAGTCAAGGGGAGGGATCCCGGGTGATAAATTATTTTTTCTCTGAACAGACTGGCGAACCGGGAGTATCAGAATAAATGAAGACCCCCAAAATTCACCCCCTTTTATTTGTGAAAAAAGAAGGGGCTGTCCTGAAAAAATTTTGGAAAAGTAGGGTATACCCCCCTCGGGATTGATCACCCCGGGGTAAGAGCTGGCCCAGAAAGGGAAGAGGCAAAAGTCAGATGTATCCCGAAAATAGGTAAAACGTGGGTCAAAAAAAAAAGGGTTGAGAGGGGGTGGTCAAGAAAACCGAGCTCCCCCGATTAGTTTGTTTTGGAGGGGGAAAAAAATTTGATTCTGCGAAAGAAGATGGTGTTTAAAAGACGTGGAAAAAACCTTAAAGACAGGGGACTTTTTTGGGGCCAATTGGGCATTCCCCCGGCCGTAAAGAGAAGAAAATCAAAAACGAGGAGCACCTGAGGGCCCAAAAAGGCCCAAAGGGGGGTCCCAAAACCCTCAAAAACCCTACGGGCGACTATTCATTTGGCCCAGGGAAAGGGGTAAAATTTTAAAAACCCCGGTTTTTGGGTTGTCTATTTTGTGCGAGTTTTAATCAACCACGAAAGAAATCCCCGGCTGCCCTGAGGGGGAATTTTTTTCCATGAGTTCAATTTCAGGGTTTGGGGATTGATAATTGGGGGAAAAAGGAAAAAAGAAAGGAGAAAACCCAAAAACGGAATTTTTCTTAAATTTAACAAAGACAGACAGTTTCAGGGAAATTTCCTTTTTGCTGGCCCTAAACCCTTACCAAAAAACCCCGGGGGAAAAGACAATGATCCCAGAAAAAAAAGGGTCAATCGATTCGGTCCCCAAAGTGAAAAAAGTGTGTGATCAAAATAGGGTTTTAAAGGGGGGTATTTCAAAGAATAATTTGAGGGGGGTTAACTTTGGTTTTCAAAGGAATGCAAGGGGCAGCCCCATCGGGGGTCGTAGCACTGGCCCCAGCTGAAACCCGTAAAAAACGATTGGGGTGTATTCCGGAAGTTGTTTTTGGAGTTACCCGCAAGACTGGGACGAGTTTTAGAAAGGGTTTTAGGAATTTTTCCTTAACAATTTGAAAAATAGAAGGGGAAAGGTTTCACTCCATTGACCTTGTCCACGGGTTTTGGGGAATATCCCAAAAAAGGGGGAAAAAAAATATCCGGATTTTTAAAAAAACTTGCCAGGCCAGAGTCCCGCAAGGGCAAAAATCCATGCCAAAAATACACGAAAAATGGCCAAGCAGGGGGAAGGAGTGTTTGGCAAAATTCGCCCAAGGGAAAGTAACGAGATTTCGGGGACGCCAGCCCAAAAGCAACAAGAGACTAACGACCCTGGTTATCGTAGGGGAACCCGTTTGATGATTTTGAAATTCCCTGTCCGACCACAAAGGGTTTTCCTTAAAAAAAACATTGGTTCCCCAAACCCAAATCAAAGAAGTTTTCGCCCCCACCTTTTTTCCCTATCCACACAACGGGGGAAAAACCCGGTCGTTGCTGTGTCCAAAATCAAATTGTTCCGGCCCCAACAGTGTTCTCTTTTACCGAACAAAAACCCCCAGTCAAACATTTCCGAATGAAACACCTCCGGGCCCCCAGTCAGTAGAAAACCCCGGACGGGTTAACCTGAAAATTTAACCCAAACTGAGCAAGAAAGGGGTGGGGGATTGTTGAAAAAATAACCAAAAAAGAAGGGGGTGAGATGTTTAAAGAAAACCGCCCAGCCCCCAAAACCACCACCACCCAAAAAAAGAAAGACCCCCGGGGGAAAAAATTTGGGAAACCCAAAGGGGGGGGACGATACGCTCCCACAGTAAAACCGGGAAATGAAGGTGATTTAAACGGGGTTTGCAGCCGTTAAAAACCGTTTCCCCTGGGGGTTGATAAGGGCCTATCTGATGTTTGTTTTTAAAATTTTATGGCCAGGGATTTGTCTTGATATAGTCACTTGGGGAAATGTTTTGGGGTCCCGAATTCCCCCGTAGCCCGAAAATAAGGCCCAAAAAAAACTTTCTTCAAATTAAAGATTTCCCTCTATTCCTCGTCCCAAAACCCCCAAATGTAAAGGGTGAAAATTTTAACTCTCCTTGAGGACCATTTGCTCCGAAAGCTAAGGTTGAGGGGAGACTCTCAAAGGGGCCCACCCCCCTAAATCCCCCAATAATAGTTGGGTTTTACTCCCAACCCCCCCCCGGTTTTTAAAATTTTTGGATTTTAAAAAACCCCCCCTTTTTTTTTTAATCCCGGGGTTTAAAATTCCCCCAAAACCCCCAAAAAAAATTGAGAGTTTCCCCAACCAAAAAACCCCCACCCCGCCTTTGAAACCCCCCCTTCAATAACAGGTTTAGCTTTTAAACCCCCCCATTTTGATCCGAAAATTTACCCCGTAAAATTTGGACTTCAGATCCCCGATTTTAAAAACTAAGGGTTTACTAGTTTAGCCTTCTAAAAAATTCATTTTTATCCTGAAATTCACCCTGCAAAAACCGGGGTTTATAATCCTTGGGTTTTTAAAATTTTAAAATTTTTCAGTTTAGTTTTTCAAAACCACATTTGACACCTCCCCAAAAAAACCCCATTTGGTCCGGGGAAAATTTCCCAAGTTCACCCATTTTTTACGTTTTTTTAAAACCCTTGGATTTAAATTTTATAAAAAAACCCAAATTTAGTATTTAACACAACAACAACAACCGGGATATTGGGGGGTATTGCTTATATTGCTTGGATGATCCAGATACCTTTCTAGGCCGGAACCCGATGAGGAGGGGTTTAAAAGTCACCCAACAAAATGCCATTTAAAACCAATCCCGATAACGGTTGGGGAAAAAGTTCCGGGGAGCAGAGGGGGACCTTTTTTGGTTTTTCCCTTTAGAGCCTGGTGAGGTGAAGGGGGCAGTGATTTTTTGTCGGGGAACAGTGGTGGGGGCGGGGGGCAGTTTGGGAAAGGGGTGCGATTTCCCCCAAAATACTAGCCGAGGGGGGATGGAAAACCCTATGGGATTTGGCCCAGTTTATTGACCTGTGTTTTTAAAAAGATTAAAACAGACCTACGTGGTAAAAATCCACTTTGTTTAAAAATTTTTAAAGCCCCCCCTTTTTTTTTCAATCCAGGGTATGTTCGAGTCCGGTTTTTAAAATTTTAACCCCGTATTTTTTAGTAATTTTTTTTTTGGGGTCATGGGGGTTTGGTTTTTTTCCCTTTTCCCCCACGTGGGTTTTTTTTTCCCTTTTATATGTTTTATCCCAGGGAATTTTTTAGGGAAAAATTTAAAAAATCCCTTTATACAAATTTATTGGCCCAAAAATCCCGTGTATTTTTCATTTTAAACATTTTAAAATTTAACACCCCTGCGGACGTTTATTTCCCTCATTACCTTCGGTCACCCCCCACGTGTGTTTTTATACCCTTTTTATCTAGCCCCCGGTTTTTCCCGAGTGTGGGTTGTCCCGGGGATGGGGTCGTTATGGTTCACCCCCCCCGGGGCAAAGGGGGGGCCCCCGATCATTCCATTGGGGCTTTGGGGGGGAGGGAACCCAAATTGACTTGGGGGGGGGCTTTTGTAGTTATCCTCCGGGCATCATGGGTTTGCGTGTTGGGGTTTTTTGTTTATTTGGGGGTGGGGTTAGGGGTCATAGAAAGGGGCCCTGTGCTGCGCGAGATTGTAATGAAAACACAGGGCCCGGGCGCCCGGGGCATCACCAAAAAAGGGATGCCCCGCGAGTTCTCCACGATATTTTTGAAATTTTCAGAGTTTTTGAAACCCCGAGAAAAATTTTTCCGTTCCCCTTTTTTTACCAATTTAAAAGAAACAAAAATCCGGTTTTTTTTTAAAACTTTTTTTTTTTTTCAACTAAACTCGGTGTTAAAACCGGGGTTGGAAGCGCCCCCCAGTAACCCCCAAAAAAAACCCATCCTTACACCACATGTGCTTGAGTCACCCCCCGGGCCAGTCAACCTGGGTTGTGAACCCAAAACGAATTTTTTCATTGGTTTAAACGTTTTTTGTAATTAATAATGAACTGAAAATTTTGTTGGAAAAAAAAAATAAAATTTTTTCCAAAAAACAATTTTTTTGGGCCCAAATTTTTAAAAAATTTTTCGCACAAAATCCTTTTGTTTTGAACAATTTTTAAACTTTTTGTAAAAAATTTTTAAAACTTTGGAAAATAGTAAACCCCTTTGTGCCCCCTTTTTTAAAAAATAGGTAACACTTTGGAAAACTTTGTCCCCCAGAACACTTTTTTAACCCCAGAAAAACTTTTGTAAAAATTTTGGAACAATTTGGAAAAACCCTTTAAAAATTTGAAAAAAATTTTTAAAACTATTTTTAACACTATGGAAAAATTTGTACCCCTTTTTAAATGAACGTGGGACAAAAAAATTTTTGCACATGTTACAAAAAGGGTTTGGGCACCCCCCCCCCCCCCCCCCCCCCCCCCCCCCCCCTAGGAAGGCGGGCCCCCAATTGCCCTAAACTTTTTTTATCGGGTTTAAATTTCAAACAAAGATCAAAAAAATTTCCCACAAGAAAAGGGTAAATGGCCCCCGGGAGCAATTTGAAGGGGAGCCTGAAAATCGATTACAGTTTCATGAAAACTGTAATCGAGTTTAGGTTTCATTCTAAATTGCTCATGGGCCCAGTGCCTTTTTTTTGGGAAAAAAGGGGGAAGGGAAATTTCCTGCATACTTTTTAAGAAGGGAATGAAAACACGAATTTCTTTTTTATATGGGCATTGCCAACCCCCTTTTTGACCCCCAAAAAATTTGGGGGGCAATTTTTTCCCAATTCCAAAGGGTAGGTGTTTAGTTGAAGGGAAGGGTTTTTTCCCTGTACATTTAGATCCCCTTAACTTTTCAAATTTTTCCCCGGTCTTTTGGGGGTTTAAAATTTTTCCAAAATCAAAATTTTAACTGAAAAAAACGGGGAAAAAAATACCTTCCCCCGCCGATGGGGCCAAGGGAAACCCGTCGCCCGAATCAAAATAAGGGGAAAAAAAAGAAAAAAGGGGGTTTAAAAATTTTTATTTAAAGAATGTGTTTGTGAGTGCGGGGGGTTTTAAATTTTTTAATTTTCACTAGGATTTTTTTTAAAAATGAATTTTTTTTTTAGATTCGTCAATTATTATTAAAAAATTAAAAAAACCCCGGGTTTTAAACCCCTATTTGAAATTTTTTTATCGGGAAACCCTTTTTTTGGGGTTGGGAAAGTCAGCCTCGAAAAGGTTAAAGGGGCCCCCAAACTATTAAAGTACTCCCCCAAAAAAAAATAGGGGCCCTTTACGGGTTTTGGAAAATTTCCCCCGGTAAAAAATTCCAATTTCCCCGATAGGGGGTTTAAAGCCCTTTAAATTTTTTTGTAGGAAGAAATCGAACTGATTCCTTTTAAAAAAACAAATTTAAAAATTTTCCCATTAAACAGGGGGTGGGGTTGGCCGTTAAAATCCGGGGCGGGGGCAGCAAGGGACTAATAGTTTGGGAGGACCTTTTTGGGCCCCTTTTGGGGGCGCCCCGGATTTTTGGGCAGAAATGGTCCAAACCCCTGATGAGATAGAGACTTGAAATTTGTTTCGTGAGGAGATCATGTAGAGTTCTTCCTGTCTGGCGGCGCCAGACCCCAATTTGATTCTCGACAGTGCGCTCAGATGGGTCGCGGCGCCAGACAGAGTTCTTCCTACAAAACAAATTTCAAAGTGTTTACTCGTGCTCTGAGAGCATTGCTCTCTGGCGTTATGACTCCAGACTCAGTTTGATTATCAATAGTGTGAGTAGATCGGCACCGCCAGACAGTACTCATGTATGTAATTGTATTACGTATGATGTAATTGTATGGATTCATGAAACAACAAAATTTATGAAATCGAAAATAAAATATGTTTTAAAAACAATCTACAGAAAGATGTCGGGTATGGGCGAAAACGAGCCATCATCTTATCTCAGTCAAGATTTGCACTTGAACAGAGGAACACTGTGTTTAACATATTTCATAGACAGACTTGATCGGGATTAAATAAGCCTAAACATGTATACTGCTGCAGTTCAACATCTACTGAACCAATCAATCGGACTTTATGAAACGAAGAGAAAAACGGGGGAAAGCAGAAGAATGTTCAATCGTTACTGATTATTGTCCATGTAGATAGAATGAGAGGGAGAGAGAGAAAGAATAAAATATAGAGATATAGAAAGATAGAGAATAAGATATAGAGAGATCAGGCAGTTCCATCTAATCGTCGAATAACTTAAATAAAAAGAAACCTCAAACACTTCAAATCGTTCTTGTCTCAGCTCATCATCACGTTTGTTGTTGGTTAAAATTTGAAGCCCCCCTCCGGTGCTGCTGTGTTCGCTTGGAAGTTGAACTGTTCCTCACCATCCTCATTTTCAATGTAATCCTCAGATGAAAAGTACTTGGCTATGATATCGAATGCCAACTTGTAAATCTGCTTGTTCTGAGGAGACAAAAGATTAGAGAGATAGAGAGAGAGATAGATAGAGAGAGAGAGAGAGAGAGAGAGAGAGAGAGAGAGAGATAGAGAGAGAGAGAGAGATAGAGAGAGAGAGAGAGAGAGAGAGAGAGAGAGAGAGAGGAGGGACGAGTTAGAGGGAATGAGAGTGAAAAATAAACACAAACCTGGTGTTTCTGTAGTTCTTCAATCTTGTCCAGCCCACCGCAGTCTTCAATGATGGTACACAGGCTGTCCGTATCTTGTTTGCAGGTCTCTAACATGTTGTTAATACCATCCAGCAAAACCTGAACTATCTGAAGGGAGAGAGACGGTGTTAGGAAGTAGAGGAGTTGGTGAGAAGTCATAAGAATTGGACACAGTTTATGGAACACCCCCTCCTCATCCCAATAGAAAAACTAACCTGGGGATCTCGTACAGACAGTAGATTACACATCCCAGGAACTGCACCCTGTCTAATCAGATATGAAATCTGGTCTGGGGAGCCATTTGCAGTCATATTGGACACAGACCATGCAGCCTCTTTTTGGGTGTTAAAATCAGCCTGTGGAAAAAGTGGATTATTTTGAGTTGAAGAAGTTGTCCAGCTGTCTGTTCATCGGTATTTTTTATCTACTTTTTCTAATGGAGTCCCATTGATTAGGAAGAGTAAAATTTATAAAATTTCGGGTGTTTCAAAAGCAAAATAATTTGATTTAGTGCCTTTAACATACCGTGGCCAGAGCGTTGACTACGAGGGGTATTAAGTTGTGATCGATAACGGCCTGTATTTGATCCTTAGTGCCTGCTGTAATATTGGAAATAGTCCACACCGCCTCTTTTTTAATGGTCTCCTTGTGGTGCTGAAGGAGTGCAGGGAAGTAGGACAAACATCCACTGTCCAGTGCAGTCTGAGTCTGGGTTGCTGGAGGAGGGGGGGTTAGAACAACCATGTGACTAGATACTAGGTGTGACTAGATACTAGGTAAAATATCTCACCAGATCCAGTGACAATGTTGCCCACCGCCCTGACAGCAGGTGTTAACACCCTGACATCTGACTGGGCGAGGTGTTCCACTAAATAGGGTGTCACTCCACTGTTGATCACCATCTGGATCTGATCATCAGCCCCGTCTGTCAAGTAGGAGAGCGCCCAACAGGCATCTGTCAATACCTGGTAATGAAGGACATACTGTTAGTACCTGGTTTAATTGTTGTTCGCGGGAGTTGAAAAACTGTAGGAACCTTTTCTCTGTCTCACTGTCTCACTGTCTCTATCTATTTGTCTATGTCTCTCTCTGTCCCCCTTACCTCGCTATCCTCATGTTGAACGAGAGCAAAGAGAGCAGGGAGGACCTTCTGCACTGTCTCCGTGGGTGGGGGAGGATCTTTATTTCTACACAAGTTGGCAATCACCCAAACGATGTTCCGTAGGAAGGTTAGCTGACGGGGAAATATCTAGTGAAGATTAGAGTACATCTCTTCGCACCAGTTGGTACTTGGTACAAGTCAATATTATATGTGAATATAATGACATATTATGAACTTTATGCATGACCATAAAAGGAGATCACGTGATGCCCATATATGGAATAATAACCTCTACTAACCGGTGTGTTGGGTGTAACGAATGCAATAATCGGGTCTGTCACACCGTGATGAATAACAAAGTCCCTGCACTCACTGCCGTCCCCAATAATGTTTCCTAACGCCCATACGCTCTGTTCTCGGACATGCTCGTGGGGAGAAGATAGGAGTCGGACAAACTTTGGAACCGCACCTGGGAGAGAGGAGTTAGAAATAGTTTCATTGGTTGAATATGTCAAGGGAAAGCAGGACAAGCTAAGTTATTAGCAATACAAGAGATATATTACCTTTAGCGACAACTTCACGGGTCTGTACAGAGGTTCCTGATGCAATGTTAGGTTAGAGCCCATGTTGCTTCAAACTGTAGAGCAGCATTTTCATCATCATCCAATGACTCGACCAGGATGGGCACGAATGCCAGCACTAATTAGTTCATCTATCGGTGGGTTGGTCCCCTTAGATAACTCTTTCCTGGGTGTTGAAGACGGTGTGAAGTTTCATGTGTTATGTTTTACCAGTGTTTACAGTGCGAGTGGGCAGTGTTTCATGGTGAGAATAGAACTGATAAAAACAATCATTCAAATCACAGAATACCCCCAAAAGACCTAATGCTATCATCTCCCACACATAAACACTAAACAGCGGTGGGAATCTCCCATACATACCTTGCCTGCTGTACGCATGTCAATTTAACAGTAGGATCAGCTGATTTAGCCTGGGCCACTAACTCGTACAAGCTGAGACCTCCAGTCCCGTTTATCTAGAGGTGGGTTACACTGAATTAGGGGGTGCATGTTGGACATTCACACAGTTTGAAATAGGAGGGCCAAGGAGAGGGGCGAGCGGACGACTGCAATGACAACACCTACTTTCTACAGGTCGCGCGCGCTTCTCCACCGCGGGCTTGCGGCCACAACGGCACACAGCTCGCTGTGGAGAGAGAGCGCGAATGTGAGTGTGGGAATTTGGCGGTGTATTTGTGTGGTACAGCCTGGATAAGGGAAATCCTGGGTTATTGAAACTGAACACCAAGACCCCGGGACAATGAGTGTGACAGAAACACCCGGTATTTCCAGACAAGCAAGAAGCGTGTTTTGTGGGAGGTTTAAAAAACGAAAATGCATGTTTTTTGACTACGCGATCTTGTTCTCTATAATAAGTCGTAGCTATTATGCCATATAGCCACTGGTTATTAAATAATGCATATTGTGATGAGCTAATCTCAAGAGAGACTTGGGTATAATAATTTGACGAGATTAAGAATATTGAAGATGATTTGAATGCTTTCTATTATACTGCAGCACTTCAAGATACTGTAAGAGTAATGTGGAGAAAAAGACAACAGAATTAACAGTATTAAAAGTATTGACAACACTAACAACAAGGTACCTGTTCAAATGAATCATCTTCAATATCTTCAAGGGGAATGTTCCGTCGCTTCAGCATGTTCTCAGCTCTTTTCTCCTGAAGGAGGGTGGATAATATGAAGGAGGGGGATTTTATAATGTGACGTCACATGGAACACTGGAGGTTAAATGCGGCACGAGAGGGGAGGACACTTCTAATATATTGACGAGAGGGAGAGAGAGGGGAGGGGGGAGAGAGGGGAGAGAGAGAGAGAAAGAGAGAACACTACGTCACAGGGGTTGACAAGCACAATACCTTTCGTAACTCCACTGCGCCCTCTTTTCTTCTCCTTCTGCTTTCATCTGCATCCAACAGGCCCTTATTCTTGAAGGATTTTAATCTGTCACTCATCTTGTCGGTGATGCCTACTATCGGTTATTTGGGTTAGTGGACGAGAGGATAATGGCTGGAAACGACTAAGAGGGGACTGGGGAGAATTGGAGAAATTACATAAGAGGGGGATTTGCCTGGCTAGACTGTGTTTCGGGCGCCCTACAAATGTAAAGGGAGGGTTAGAACATAACAAGGGGGGATATCGCGTGGCCGGAATGACAACAAAACAAGCAGCGAGTTAAAAAGAAACTGCAAAGAAAAACACATAAAATTAGAAACATTTCGTGATGAAAATAAGTTAATTAAAAATTAAAACTCTATCCCACTCCTCTCACTGTATCTTTTTCTGAATCATGAACCGGAGAGATATAACATATTTCCACGAAATTTAGAATCACGTCTCATAATAAGCGGAGAATTCTTTCTCAGCAGGATAGGTGCCAACAGAAACACATGTTCAGTGGTTACCACTGATATTCACAGAGTCCTCAGTCAGGTGACGGGATAAGATGTTATTGAAATAGTGTCCTATTAGGTTCTCAACCAGCCTGTCCTGTTAGGATTCATCATAGTATACGCAGTACACCTCTCCTCAGCAGTACTCTCACAGACTGTCTGGTATAGAGGTTTATCCTTCACCAGACTAACATAACTAACTACCTCTGGAAACTGAGAAACTGTAGATAACCTGCCTGTTCGGCCCATTCGCCGCAGATAACTGTCGTATGTGAGAGGGAACTCATAGTTTAGAACGAGGCCAAAATTCCGGAAATCTAGACCATTAGCGGCGCCTTCTGTGACGACAACAGGGAAGGTGGTACGTGGTATGAAGTCTGTCATCATTTTCTGTCGGGATGATTTAGATTTGTCACTAGATATAAGGAAGTTATTTATCCCGTTTAGAAGAAGCTCTTTGTGGACAAAATAGGCGACATTTTTGAAGTTGCAAAAGATAAGCGGTCTTTCATGCTCCTGGCTACGTGTTGCTAGGTGCTCCTTCATAAAACCAACAAAGTGTTCCGGCTTCACAGGTTTTCGGACGAAAAAGAACCTCTGACTAATGTGAGGAAGGGGCCTGTGGGCAGTGGGACTAAGGTACTGTTTCAGGTCAGGTACACATTCCTCAGCCCTCGTAAACCCATATTTTGTAAGAGTTGCACCCGCCATCACAACTTGGCATCTCATCCTACCATCAATAGATAGTTCCTTGAGGAATGTCTGTCGTTCTTCTATCGTCCTATAATCAAACCATTCTCCAACCTCATCAATAACTAGATGTTCCAGATCCTGGAGGGAGAGAGATGAAGAGCCAAGGAGAGAGGTTACACGGTCGTATGTTCCCACAACAATATCAAATGGCCGGGAGGAAATCAGGTCGTTTTGCCGAGTTGTTGAATGTTCGGTCAGGCTGAGGACTCGTAGAGGAAGGTCCTGGATCAAATGTTTTACAACACTACCAATCTGTGGGAAGGAAATAGGTATGAAAGGACAAAGAGAGAATAAAGACATATAATACCAGCGAAATGTAAACTAATTTTGAAACTAAAGCTGTTTCATTGAACACTCCTGGCTTGGGTAGATAAGCAGAGCAAGACGATTCAAAACCCAAAACCCATTACTGAAAAACAGAAAGTGGTGTTGCAGAATGATGTAAAAGCCCTAATTACACCCCACGTTTCTCAAGTTTACACACTAATTGGACGGCAAATTGGCCCAATACACACACTTTCACATGGTCTTATGTTACAATTATTTCGAGAGCCGGTGCTTGATTGCATGCATGTAACAGAGTGGGCTGAAAGAGAGAGAGAGAGAGAGAGAGAGAGAGAGAGAGAGAGAGAGAGAGAGAGAGAGAGAGAGAGAGAGGGGGAGAGATAGCGAAAATGTATAGTATGGTTTATCGGGGTAGAACGCAAGTATGTATCTTGAAGATATGAAATCAAATTTGCACACTGCATGTCATACCCACTACCCAGAACCCTCTAAAAACAGGTAATGAAAAGAAGTGTATGGGAGTATGAAGTTATATTCACCACACCCCTAACACATTGTCCAACTGCTAAATACCCGACATGGAACCACACCCAACACGTGATTATTATTAGGCTGATTAGGCAGTACCCCCCAACAACCCTGAATTAAACCTGAATATTACCTGCAATGAGAGCTCTTTAGTAGGGGCCATAATGATAGCACGAGGGGCACCTGATCTGGTGATATACCCCTTCTCATCACTCTCCAGGATAGCTTGTACCACGGGTAACAGGAAGGTGTAAGTCTTACCTGGCAGAGGGGAATTGGGGAGTTATAGTTTAATGATGTAAGGAACTCCCAACACCACCCCCTATAATACACTTGTACAACGTGCATTACCTGATCCAGTTGGACTGATGTAAAGACAGTTCTTGCCCTCCCGTAATACTGGTATCACCTCTTCTTGGTGAGATGTTGGGTGTAACACACCTAGTTCTCCTATCTAGAAGACAAAGTGTTAGAAATGGCTCTCATTTCAAGGGGTATTATATAGGGGTACATAAAAGGGATGAGAAAAATAAGTGGAATATAAGTTGACACCAACAGTAACTCAATGTAACCTCACCCCAACCATTGTACCTGTTGCACTATTCTTTCATCAAGTCCAAGTCCCATAAAGGTTGCTTTCCGTACGTTGCCGCTACTATAAAACACACTTTTCCCTGTCGTCTTGGATCGCTTTATCATTGATGTATGCTTTGCCTCAGTCCCATCTCCTATTCTTGGTTTCGGTTTATTCCGGATATTTTCAATAAACTTCTCTCGGTATGTCCTGGGTTTCCTCCCACTCTGAGTGTGAAGTATTCTCAATTAGTTACCAGTTAGCTAATCTCACATTTCAATAGACCTTAAAAACTACCGTTGTTTTTAATTTGTATAAACATTTTGACACAAAAGCACTAGGGTGTTACCTGGAAGAAGTTTTTATAAGGGTTATTCTGGTGCTCTGCTTGCCGCCTAAAGTTTGCCACAGTCGGCGGTGTCGCTGTAGTTTCAAACCGGACAAATGATGAGGGTTGGAGAGAAACTAAGGCTCGGCAACAGGCTCGAATCATTTGTCTAGAGAGGTGGATTATATTGGTCAAAACATTTTAGAGAATTGTATTTGTTTTTCGACAGTAATCAGTAATAAAATCATTTTAGTATGAAAATTAATTTTCAGGTGAAAGTATGATACAATAGTAGGATATATTTACATTTCGACTTTGTTACACACAAATATATTTATACTCTTGGCGTCGTGGTATACGATAATTAATTAATAAACTCTCTCTGAAGTTAAAAATCTCTGACACAACTCTCGTTTATCTTCTCAATTATCTTGATTTCTCAGTCCTTTTCCCTGTCATTTCAGGACCCACCCAACAGAGTAACCGCCAATTTAACAACCTCAAACTTATCTCGCTTCTTCAATACCTTACACAGTGGACCAAGTGTGACAGCAGTTTTTGAACACCTCCTACCCAGGACCGCGATAAGGGAAGATATCTGTTGAACGGCATCATCCCCAGAAGTCCCACACACCCCCTCGAGCTCCTTGACAGTGAATAGTTTGAGAAGAAGTTCCAAGGTCTCAGAGGGTTTGTGATGTGCAGTAAAGACAAGGAGTGACACAGCTACAGCGGCACTATCGGCACACTTCCATAGTGCCCTAATGAATCTCACGTGACTGCCACACCACGTGATCATCTCAGCGGCATCTGATTGGTCCTCAAGGGATAGCATGAGTAGCTGGAGTACAGGGAGACAATCCTTAGCCTTGGTTTTGTGCCGTGCTGCACTCTCAGTGGCTGCCAGGGCCACTGAAGTGGGCACTAAAGACTGATCACAGCAGGCAGTCAGCGACATCATCAAACTGATACCTTCCAAAAATAGAGCTTTACCTTCAGACTCAAAACAGTGCCGGGCGATCTCCGGGCCACATTCAACCAGGGTCTCAGCGAATTTTGATTGAGGAAACTGTCTGAATTGTTCCCCGGCACACGCAACCAGAGCGGTGTACGCGGGAACAGGAACAAGGGATGGGGATACTGATCCAAGGACCCAGGACCACAGATCCCCAGTTTCATCAGGAGGGCTTTTGTTGGCGATCAGCCAGCACACAGCCCCGTGAACCCCTGAACTCAGACCAGATATATGTTTTAGCTCCGTGGGGAGTGATCTGATCTCTGTTACAGCGGTGATGTGATCTTTAGTCAGTTCAACTGCAGGGACCCCGGCCAATAGGAAGAGGCATGTTAGTTTGGAACACCTTACCAGAACAACCTCGTGAAGTCGGGACATCAGCTCATCTCGAGCCCTGAGTCTGTGCTCCAAATTAGGGTGGGAGAATATTGCGACAAGTAGGGATAGTGACTCAGGGAGTGATATCAGCTCTCCAACAAGTTGTTCTGTATTGAGTATCAGCTGTGCTAGATCAGGGCAAGCAGAGACAGAGTAAGATAGGACCTCCTTCCCCTCTTTTAGTCCCAGTAATACCTGCCAGGCTCCATCTTCAGCGAGTGCAGCACCCAACCACTTGGAGATCCAGGGAGGGGATGAGAGCCGGTCCTGTTTACACAGGGCAACCAACACACTACACAGTGCAGGCCGGGTTAGTAGAACCTCAAACATGACCTTCATCACCTCACAATACCCTTCTTTTAGTGCTTTCAGCATTCCCGCTGGGTTAGCTCTAGAGAGGACCTCGAGTACTCCCTGGGTGCTGTCTGCAACTTGAAGGATGGGTTTTAGTTCCTTTAGTATGAGGTCTGTGTGAGAGGATGCGAAGGTTGCCAGTAGCTCAATAGTTTGGGGGTGTCTCCACTTTAGGAGGATGGTGATCATGATCTTGTCTGGCGTGAGATTCTGGCAGACACCACACACATCAGAGATTTCATCAGGGGTGGCTGTACTGTACAGAGCATCCATTTGGGCAAATATTGCAGCTCGATCCTTTGGTGAACTGTTCTTCAGGAGTGTTATTTGTTCCTTCATACCTCCCCCTTGACTCTCAGCTCTCTCTTTAAATCGTGAAAAGATATCCTTCTTTCGTTTTGAAGGTGTTTTGGTGGGAGTTTGCTGCCGTTGCTCCTTTACAATTGAAAGGGAATCTTTTAATCCCGCGATTGCAAGATCAGAGGCCCGGATCCGCTGAGTTCGTGTCATGTTACTGTTGCTCAACGTGGCACCCAACTCTGCCTGTGTGTTACTAACAGGAGGGGTAATGGGGGGCCATTCCAAATTCCCCTCACCTCTAACCACCCACTCCGATACAAAAGGGTGGTCGAGAAGGGCAGGCCATGTTAACCTGGTACTCGGGTCTTTATCAAGCAACCCACACAGAAAATCCTGGAATTGTTCCGACATACCACCAGGCCATTTTACCGGATTTTTAGTGATCAGATTGACAAGCTGAAACAGGTTTGTGGTATAAAAAGGTGGCTCACCAGCAAACAACTCAAATAAGATGCATCCCAGAGCCCAAAGATCCGCATTATGATCGTACGGCTGCTCCTGCACCAGCTCAGGGGACATGTACAGTGGTGTACCTTTTATGGAAGTAACCATGAAAGTGTTAACACCCATGGCCCGGGCAAACCCAAAATCGCATAACTTCACCAGACCTCCATTGCAGAGAAGGATGTTCTGTGGTTTCATGTCCCGGTGTAAGATCCTGTTTGAGTGAAGGTACCATAATGCAGATACCAGCTGATGTGCAATGTGATGGACAACTTCTTCGTGGAGTTTCTGATCATCTTCCAAAATATGAAACAGTTCTCCGTCAGCAAAATCCGTTACCACGCACACCTCATTTTCTGTGTCAAATGAGTCAAGAAGGGAGATTATGTTGGGATGCGACAAATCTCTCATGATGTCTATTTCCTTTCGTAGATTTGCAAGCTCCTTTTCAGACCTCCCAATTTTCGAGATGAACTTCATAGCGACGATATCGAAGGAGTGTTTCCGCCGTCCCTTGAAGACCCGGCCAAAGGAGCCCTCCCCTATACACTCGAGAATATGGTAGCGTTCCATACCTAGAGTGGAAAGTGAGGGTGTTCAAACATGTAGAGATTTAAAAATACGGTTCTGAGAAGACTCGATACATTTAAAATGAGTTTTTATTAGAAATCCAGATTTACAAAAACAGTACTGCTACCAGAATAAAACACACACATGAAACACAAGTTGCAATCGGTAAAAACACGGCATTTAATTTTTCCTAAGCTAAAACATTCTCCAGTTTTTGCTTGGCCTCTTTAGCCGCTGCATCGATATCGGAACTTGGTGCATCTGTGAACAATACCCCCACAAAGACATTGAAACCCCAATCAGAGTGTTGGAGAGCTCGACAACATCCAATACTAACCAAATCCAAACTGGAGCTAAAACTAGTAATGTCCTCATCACACTCGGTTAAAATGTCCGTGCTTGTTTTGTTGTGATATGGCATGCCACTAAGAGGGTCTACAAAATCACACCAGTGCCCTTGGCCCGACAATTGCTCCCTCATTTCCGTGAACAATGTTATGAGTTGTTTTCCGAGTCTCTCTCGCTCAACTGACCCGTCATAACTCCACACTGACATGTCACAGCTGGTTTTTGTCTGGAAGATGTACGATTGTACGTTTTCACCTGATCGCCCGAACAAGCCCTGGATTCGGTCCTCGAGTTGCACAGGTTTAACAGATGACTCAAATCCATTTTGATAAAGACAATAACTTTGTTCTACTACTGGTTTAGTTGTAGATGGGCTCAGAGGTTTATTGTAGCCCAACATATCAGGGGTTTGGAGGATTTGATCGTTGGTAGCCACAGTTCGACTTCCAATTACCGCCCAAATTCTCGCTCTTCGAAGATAAAATCTCGCAGTTTGCAGCATCTAAAAGGTTTGAAAAGTATCTTAATCCTCTGTCACGGAATTTATCAGTAGAGAATAGGTGTTTCGAATGACTAAAACGTAAAACGGCCGACTGAGAGTTTTACTTTTTTAAACAAAAAACAACCTCGCCTCCACTTTGGGAAATTTCTGATCTGAGTTGTCTTGTATTGTTCGAGCGCGCGTAAAAATCAGAATATTCGAGAAATACGCGCGGCTGTTTATTTGCGCGTTCCATTGCTAAATGGCGCGCTGCGAGTGTGTTGGGTTGTCCTGGATCTACTTTTCTTACGCATTCCAGCTTCGCGCGGTACGTCATTTGGGCAGACTCTTCAATTGAGAACTCTTTCCCAACCGACCCTCTCTGACTTTGTCCAAGGCTATTTCCGTAGTTTTTTTCATGTGTCTGCCCATCGATAACAAGCCACTGTCTGGCCACTTCAGATATAAATATTGTCAGATAAAACAGGTTTTTTGAACAAAAGATAGACGTTGGTTTTATTATTTACAGCAAGATTAAAAACCTTACACTGAGGTTATCTTCTCTCTCTCTCCTTCTTGGTATCTCTCTCTCTCTCTCTCTCACTCACTCTCTCTCTCTCCTCTCTCTCTCTCTCAATCTCTCTCTCTGTCTCTGTAATATCATAGGGAGGGTAAAACTGAAGCAAGGGGAAATGGAGGGGTACAACTTCTATCTCACAGACAAATACAACTCTCTCTCTCTATCTCTCTCTCTCTCTCTCTTATGATAGGACTCTGAATCACTCTCCCTATCCCGATATGAAGGAAGGGACTGACGGAAAGAGTCTTTAACACACACAATATTATCAGTCATATAATAATAACCCAACTTACAAACACATACGAACTGTGACAATACTAGTGTCTGTCAAAAAAACACACGCACACACACGCACACACACACAATCTCTCAAAATGTATAAAGTGTTTAAAAGACAGGACACACAATATGAGAAGGGAGAGAAGGGAGAGAGGGAGGGTGCCATCTGTTGCTGTGATGAGAGATTTGCTGATGTGTGTTGTGGGGGGGGGGGGGTTGGGCATCCTGTCAGAAATGGGGGTCAGGGGATGTATAATGTTCTACAGAGAGGAAGAAAGGGGAGTGTCTGGTTAAATTTCACCTCGAGAAATTCTCAAAAGAAAATTCTAGAAAGAAAACAACAATCTCTCTTCTTTAACCACAAAGAACTGGTACAGGGTGTCTCAAAAAAGGGGGGAAGGGGCAATATTTGTGATACTGGCTATAACTTATTCGGGGTAGGGGGTTATGGGTGGATTGGGGTTGCTAAAAACAACAGCTCACAGACACATACAGCCCACACTCAGAGAGACTTCACCAACTATCATCATTCTCTCTTTCTAGATTGAGGAGAGAAGGAACCAACAAATCCTTCTCTCACTCATCCTCTAGAGACCCATACTAGTAGGGAGAGAGAGATATAATACCACACACTGACAGCACTATCTCGCCACAAAATGAGACACACACACACACACAGAAAACACATGTCCATCCCAGTGTTATTTGGCGGGTGCTGCTGCGTCAGCCTCCTTGGCCGTTGTCAGGACGATATTTTCCAGGTCGTCAGCAGCGTCCGAGGCAGTTTGTTTCTTGTTGGCCCTAATTACAGCACGGTATACTCCACAGTCGTGTAGCTGCTTGATTAGGATACGCACCTGGTGAAGAGGATGTCAGGGACCTCGGTAAATACACGGGGTATGTCAGTCGGTTATTATATGTTGGAGAAGGGTCATCTTTTCATTTTAGGGGGATAGATAAGGGCTTGGAAGATGGGGGCAAATGAGGAGGGAGAGAGGGAGAGGGGGGATGGGGAGAGAAAGAGGCAGACACAAAGAAAGAGAGAACGTGAGAGAGAAAGAGAGAGAGAGAGATAGAGAGAGAGAGAGAGAGAGAGAGAGTGAGTGAGTGAGTGAGTGAGTGAGTGAGTGAGTGAGTGAGTGAGTGAGTGAGTGAGTGAGTGAGTGAGTGAGTGAGTGAGTGAGTGAGTGAGTGAGTGAGTGAGTGAGTGAGTGAGTGAGTGAGTGAGTGAGTGAGTGAGTGAGTGAGTGAGTGAGAGAGAGAGAGAGAGAGAGAGAGAGAGAGAGAGAGAGAGAGAGAGAGAGAGATAAGTGTCACCGCGCGTTACGTATTTGTTGTGATGGACGTCCAGTTGCTGAACCTCACCATGTGTTGCTTGTTGTGAGTGATGGAGAGACTCGTAAGATAGATAGATAGAGAGAGAGAGAGAGAGAGAGAGAGAGAGAGAGAGAGAGAGAGAGAGGGAGAGAGAGAGAGAGAGGGAGAGAGAAAGTCACCTTGTGTGTAGTTTCGACAGTGTTACGCTTATCCAGTAAGATTTGGCTGTGTTCACTTGGGATGCACACTACTCCCTCATATCGGTCAGGTGCTACCTGAGAGAGATCGAGACCAGTTAGAGAGGGGTCATCTGGGGTTAGAGAGGGAGTGCACTCCCCTCCCCCGGTTTAGAAGTAACACGTGTAACCAAATAGGGGGTTTAAATTGAATAGTTGTTAGAGGGTTGTTCACCAAGCTATTTTTCATCTAACCAAAGGTTCATATATGGGGGGGGGGGTCTCATGTTGGTTTCATATCCCACTTTTGTATCTCGATTTATTTAACTTTGCTTCAATTTTCTCATTACAGCCGACCTATGTCAAAATTGAATCGAACAATTAATTCTTTTTTAGTTCTTTCATACGGAAAGTAATTACCATATCCTTTCATTGCAATACAATGGAGTAACAGTAATTTCCTCATCTCTCTATCTTTCTATCTCTCTATGTCTCTCTCCTTCCTCCGGTTCTATGTTCAAGCATTACTGGCCGCTGTCCAGTAATACACTGCTGATCACCGCCACATCATTGAAAGATGTGTGTGTAACCACGCACTACAGTGTGTACTAACAAGTAGTAAAGTTGAGAGAGAGAGAGAGAGAGAGAGAGAGAGAGAGAGAGAGAGAGAGAGAGAGAGTGTGTGTGTGTGTACATGTGTGCATTGTGTGTCGCGTTCCGGCTAGGTGGACATCAGAACAAGAGAATTGAGAGGAGGCCGGAGGGTCTGAAATAGAGAGGGGTTGAGGATTGAGAGAGAAGGAAGATGGGAGTGAGAGACTCACTTCACAATGCATAACCTCTGCAATAGCTTTCTACTTGGGATAGTGCCAGCGTTATAACACCAAAAGGAGATTGGAGGACTGCGAGAGAAATTGAACTCTGCGAGAGAAATTGAAAAGATGTGTCTCAGAGAAAGTGGGATGAAATCTAATTTGCTGAGGTCACTAGAGTTCGATATGGGATAAATACGCCTGAATTAACGATAAAAATATTGTTAGCACTTAGGGATAAATAAACGTTTCATCTTATTTGCATTTTTGCTCCAGAAAGAGCTAAGAAGCGGCGAATTATATGATCATGGAGAAGAAGAAGCATTTTGGAGACAATCCAAGATACAACACGTCGCCTCAGTATCTCTCTCTCTGCTGCTTTCTTTATAATCCCTTTGCCAAGTTGTGTGTGTGCCAAATCTCACTTTACAACTCGGACGACTACATCTTTCTTTGAACCTCCCTAGCACACAAATTATCAGCTGATGAAAGGCCGCTAAACCACACTGAACCGCAGAAAGTTTCAATTCTAGATGAATTAATGGCAAATTCATTTGGCATACACTCCCCACATACTTCTTTAGTTCATTAAAACTCAATTTGACTGAACTAAAGAAAGATCAGTCTCAAGAGGACTAAAAATGAAGTCATTTCACCTCAATATAATTTTCCCTCAACTTTTATAATCTAAACGTATAGGATTTGACAGGGTAAGTATCGGATAAGTTTTCCGCAGAGTAATATAGTGAAGATCAAGTCTCAAGATGGTCAAAAGGCATAAAGTTACGACATTTATCGAACATTAAACTGATGAGTGTTACCTTAATGATATGTTTTCCAGATGTGATATTGTCACTGCTCGTGATGGGTTCCTCGCTCCACAACAGCTCCACCTCCTTTCCTGCTTCTTCCCTTTTTTCACCTGGACAGGAGGAGAGTTTAGATTAGGTCCTGCTCCCTTTTTGCACATGCTATTCCATCCAGAGACCCAAATATCATATGAACTATGAATGCAACACTTTCAACCAAGCTTATAAGTTGGCATCCGCAGTCTTCCCCACATGAGTTCTACAGCACAACTACCACCCCCCTCTCCTTATACAGTGGTTTATGGAATCATGAATTTTAGCCCTTTTATAGTAAGTATGGCCTTTCACCCTTCCAATATGAACTTATAAAAATGTCTTGCTAATGAGCTATACTATATAGATATTATTATTATTGGAAACACGTCACGGTGACGTCATTGAGTGTTGTCAAAGTGTAATGAGTGTCAACTCCCTCCCAATCTGGTGAAGAGAAGATGACAGTGGTACAGACACACGAACAAACTACAATATTACTGAGAGAGAGAGAGAGAGAGAGAGAGAGAAGAGAGAGAGAGAGAGAGAGAAAGAGAGAGAGAGAGAGAGAGAGAGAGAGAGAGATAGAGAGATTCTTGTTCAATGTTGACACGTGTGTGAATGAGAGTTACAGTTTCCAGCTGTGTGTAGCACCTGACACCCCTGACACCTTCCTCTGTCCTTGTTCTGTCTACATGTCTATCATGTCTCTATCTCTACTAATTCTGATGTCAATGTTTTTTATCATGATTCTCATAATTTCAATCATATTATCTTCCATATATTTACCTTTATCTTATTTAGGCTACCTCAACCTTTTACCAGTATACGGCTCTCTCTACATGTGTGTCTCTCTTGCTCTAGCTCTCTCACATCCAACCGATTGTAGAAAACTTCCCACGATGCCAAAGTTTATAACGGCAGATAGTGTAGAGAGAGCTTTGAGAGATTGCTTAAATATAACTTTAAACCCAATATAGTCTAAACTTTAAACCCCAAATCGCCCGAATACAGCGGAAATAAGTGATCATATAACAAACGTCTAACGTGGCCTATAAAAGTGTGTAACGAATGACATTACGGTTACATAAACAACTATATTACAAATTAATTAACAATGCCATCACATCACGTACTGGTTACAACATACCAATACCACTACCACTTAACCACCTGTCTCTGGTCCACTAAATTGTCAACCAGTAATAATACCACCCCCTGGGACCCCCTACTCACCGGTAATGATGATGAGGTAGCCACCATCCCTGCTGTTAGTGGTAATGGCAACTCCGTACTTGTCCTGATAATCCTTCATGTTCATAATGAACTTGCCCAGATACACCTGGGGCATCTTCAGAACAACCGCACCCTCTGGAATCTGAAGAGGTGTGTAACTTGGAGAAGTGGTAGATTCTGGTTGGAGACCTTTATGAACATGTTTGTGTAGAGGGACAACTCAACCCCCCCCCCCCCCGGCCCCACCAATCACCATACATACTACACGGTCTGGTAGCTTTATATTGGTCATTTGTCATTATGTCGCGGTTTTCCGCCCCCAGCCCCACACTCATTTTACACACACACATGGACAAGTCTGCAGCCGAGTGAAATTCCCGTGGCAGCTAGTAAAGAGTATAGTCCTACAACAAGACAATAATGCAGTATTTACCTCAATATTCGGTTCAGGTTCACTCTCAACAGGGAGAGGTGCCGGGGCCTGGTGGTGGTGGTATCTCTGTTGTTGCTGCTGTTGGTAATCGTTCTTTCCCCTGTACCCTCCTCCCCTCTGGTATGAGTCCTGGTTCTCGGGGGTGAACTCCTCCTTGTACTGAGGGGGCGGGAGTTATTATTGGGAGTGACTGAGAATTTCTTGGTGCTTAGTTTGTCATAACCACAGCGCTATATAATACTGTCGAAATGCCCTTGTATCTCTCTCTGTCATTCTCCCGTTTCTACCGCAGTAGTGCCAGTTACAGCTATTTTATTCTGGCACAACTCCATCTCTCATTTCTCTCTTTTTATTTTTACCGCCGGGAAATTTACAATAGTGGCCGCTTGCCCGCTAAAGCATAGAAAAGACAAATAGACGGAGAATCAGAAAAAAGAGGTGTGGACTGCTGTATCAATGGATGTAGACTTCTGAGATATATAGAGAATATTGGAAGAAGTGAAAGCAATAACCCTTTTGGAGCTAAAACTTTTAATAAGCAATTGTAATCTCTTGCTAACAAATGTTACGCAAACACACTCCATTGAATATTGCAGATCTATGTTGAACTGATCTACCCCTGTTTTATCACGCAATCGCATCGCATGGAAAAGAAGATCTACCAAAGCCCAAAGTCAACCAATATCAAACAGAGAAACAGAGAAATAGAGAAATAGCGAAGAGAGAACAGGGAACTTACATGAGAAGTAGGTTCAGAGAACAGGGAACTTACATGAGAAGTAGGTTCAGAGAACAAGGAACTTACATGAGAAGTAGGTTCAGAGAACAAGGAACTTACATGAGAAGTAGGTTCAGAGAACAGGGAACTTACATGAGAAGTAGGTTCAGAGAAATATAACTTACATGAGAAGTAGGTTCAGAGAATTGTTTCTGGGGTGGGTTTCCCAGAGGGTTGAACTCGGTTGCGTTGGGGTTCAGGGAGAGGTTCACCATCGCGTTATTGTTCTAATGAGGGGAACATGTGTGTTAGTTTAGATCGGAGGAATACTTTTACTTTCAGGCTGGGTTCTTTCTACTTTCTACTCAAACTAATGTTAGCATGGGAGAAGATACCTCTCAGAAGATTTAAGCACCTATACCAAACTAACTGTATATAATGGATGTTTATATTGAGCAGAAAGTAGCGAAAATATAGCAGCATGTGACAAAATACGAGAAACATAGAACGAAAGGAAAGGGGGAAAAACTAGAGAGAGAGGAAGAAAAAAAGAGAGTAAAGAAGGAAAAGAAGGGAATAGAGAAAGAAAATGAGGGAGCCTAGTGTGGTAGGAAGTAAGATGCTACAAATTGAAGAAATATATTTCTCCGGTTCCGGCGGAGGCAGAGAGAGAGAGAGAGAGAGAGAGAGAGAGAGAGAGAGAGAGAGAGAGAGAGAGAGAGAGAGAGAGAGAGAGAGAGATAGAGAAAGTGTATGTGTGTTAGTACCTGATAGCCGTTGAAGGAGTTATAGGGATTGAACTGTCCGTTGCTGACCTGCCTAAAAAGTAAGATTGCGATGTTAGAACATTGAAATTAATAATAATAATTATCCTGAGGCCTAAGTTAATGTATTCGTGTGATGAAAGAAGTTTTAAAACTAAAACTGACGTCGATTCGGTAGGAAAACAAATTTTTAACATTTAAGAAAATTCAAACAATGAAATTTACGATACAGATATCGTCATTACAAAATTAAAAACCACACACTTTACACAAGTTTTATTGGCTAAAATATAAAAATTATCAAGCTGGCGTGTTAGAGAACTAAAAGTGGTAGACACGCACACATTCAAACAGAAATGAGAAGAACGGAGGTGAGAAGAAAATGCAGCAGGTGTTCTGAAAGAATATATTGGTCCCCCTCTGAAATGGAGGAAGATAATTGGAGCTGTGTAAAATAAAGAAGCATCTGGGGGAGGAGAGTGATTTGTTCTGGAGATAAACCAGCAAGGAAAATACAAGGGGAGTACCTTAAACTGTACCACAAATGCATAAACTATCTCTCTCTATCTCTCTCCCCTCCCTATCTCTCTCTCACTATCTTTCTCTCTCACTCTCTCTATGTGGTGCACAGCGGTGCAAGCAAATCCAGGAAGAGGGGCACGACCGGCCTCCTCATGAGACACGAGAGAGATAGAGACAGGAGAAAGGGAAAGATTGAGATAGTGGGGAATAGATTGTGCATGATTTAAAGTAGGAAATGAGAAGGAAGGAGGAAGACGGAACAAACTCTTTCCGCTCCTGCTAGTCATCCAATCCAGAGTGAGAGAGAGAGAGAGAGAGAGAGAGAGAGAGAGAGAGAGAGAGAGAGAGAGAGAGAGAGAGAGAGAAAGAGAGAGAGAGAGAGAGGAGAGAGAGAGAGAGAGAGAGAGAGAGAGAGATAGAGAGATAGAGAGAGAGAGAGAGAGAGAGAGAGAGAGAGAGAGAGAGAGAGAGAGTTGAGAGATAAGAATGCTATGTGTCTTTAGGCACCTCACGAGGATCATCCAGTGAGGAACACCCAACCATCACCACACGGTAAAGGACACGGTTTTACTGTGCTCACATTAAACACATTATATTGAGTATACTTCTAAAAATGTGGATGGAAAATGGGGATATTGGGGTGTATCCGTTCAGGCGGGGAGGCCTAATACTCCACAACGAAATAAGTATACACAACCGAGCTGGATCACGACAACAAAGCTGTAAGAGTGTACAGACACAGAGTGAATTGAGCCGGAAGAGACCTTACGACCAGTGAACTATCTTCATTTCAGTCTCTCTCTCTCACTTTATCTTTCTGTGTCTCCCTCTCTCTGTCTCTCTCCCTTCCTCCATATATCTCTCTGTATCTGAAATACACATGTACGCCTCTCTCTCTCTCTCTCTCTCTCTCTCTCTCTCTCTCTCTCTCTCTCTCTCTGTGATCCATCTCAATATCTACTACATTAGTGGTTGCTAATATCATCGAATGGCAGTCAAACAAATGACAACACTATAGAAGGAAAGTTGTTGTGTGTCAGAATTCTGGTTAAACAGTCTGAGAATAAATTACACACGAGCTATAGCGTCAATAATATAAAGGAAACTCGATAACTGTGTGTGTAATATGGTGAGGTGTTAGGTTGAAATAAGGGCGAAAGGAGACAGAGTGGAGTCAGGAAAATAATGAATTCGCTAACATGCACACACACACACCCCACACACACCCCACACACAGAGTAGAGGGTGGTAAAATGTACTTCGTGAGACCTCTCAACAAAAAATCACAAAAATTTACTCTTTGTTACCCAACTGTATTTAATATAAACTAACTTTTGTTTAAGGATGGTATCGGTCAACCTTCGCCCCTGTTAAAGGAAAACACAGACTGCAACACTTACTCTGCATTAGGGAATGATGGTTGCTGTTGTTGCTGTTGCGGTGCTTGTTGCTGGTAGGGGTTGTAAGGGTTGTGGTGAAAGTATTGCTGTTGATCAAAGTACATGCTGGGTAGATCCACGTTGGAGGGAGGTCCTGATATCTGTCCACCCGGTCCGTCCTGGGGGTAACAGGAGATATTAGAGGGGGAGGGACTGGGGGTGGTTAGGTCAGAGTATGGGCCGAGGGGATAGGGAGGAGGGGAAGAGAGGAGATCCTAGTTCAGGGGGAGGTGTGGACATTGGAATTATAAAAGATCAATACAGTTGCACATACCCTGTTGCTGTATCGGTTTGTGTTAGTGTAAGTCTTGCTCCTCATAACAGAGGCCTGGTCTTGTCCGGGTGGGGGTGGTCCTCCTCCCATAGATGTGTTATTACTCCACGCGGTATTCATAATCTCCTGTAACTCACTGTCGTAGTTGTTGGTTGCTGTTGATGGCGTCTTATTTTTCCCTTTACTACTACTTTTCAGTTCCTGATTGAGAGTTGTGGGAATGGAGGTAACGGAGACAGCAAACCAATTACTTACATCTTAAAATTAGTGACTTACAGTGTGGTAAAGACAAATAGGGAGAATGGAGAAACAGAGATGGATAACAGAGAGGGAGAGAGAGATAGAAAGAGAGATAGAGATAGAAAGAGAGAGGGAGAGAGATAGAAAGAGGGAGAGAGAGATAGAAAGAGGGAGAGAGATAGAAAGAGAGAGGGAGAGAGAGAGAGAGAACTGGTGATGATGATTGAAATTGAGTTGGAACATGATGCAACTAACTACGTTCAACGTCACTGATCGTGCATGTTACATTGAACAACTTTCTACACTACAAATCTCTTACCTTATGTAACTGACTTGCACTCCAAAGATTTGCCTCTTCGAACTCGCTCTGAAATAAATTTTGATTATTATAATGAGACCAAAAAGGCAAAAATGAAAAAGGCAAGCATTTCGACTAAGAATAATCTAACGGAAGACTTAATTGAAAATCTAATTGGCATGTGACTTACAGTTGATGGTTGGGATAATACGTCAGTATTCGATGACAAATAAAGTGTTTCCAAGTCCTCAATAAGCTTAATTGGGTCTCGGCAACCTTGCCTGCAAGAAAAACACAGATATTAATCACTTTTTGTTATTAGGATTTAACTACCGTGGATACTATTAACACTATACTCAGTAGTCAGTAGAGCAACGGGGAGGCGAACAGAATGAAAGTTATTTGATTAACTATTTAAACAAGATAATAAATGTGTGAATTAACCACACACAAACGAACACTCAGTATTAGGTGACAACATTGTGTGGCACCTCTTAATAATACTGAACAAAGGTGAGTGGTGGTACAACACACTTTGGAGGGGTCTAGTGTGTATGAAATGTTACACATATAATGTTATACATCCGGTATAGCCAACAAGGCGCCAATAAAGAAACTCCACTTTCTAATAATCTCATGATACCCCCTGATGGCCCCTTTATACTCACTTGTCAGGCGAGATTGGGTGTAACTTTTCAGATGGAGCAACAAAAAGGTCCTCAAGCTTGTCTAAAAGTTCGTTAACCCTACTCGTGCTAGCAATGGTTACAACTGAGTCATATGAACTACAACAGAATGGGTCTGTAGGTTTTGTCAGTGTTCGCCAGCTAGTTCCCTTCTGGTTTGCATATTTAGCAAATCAGACATGGGGTGCTGGCTATTCATAATGTCGTATTAACGGAGTAAACTCCTAGTTGGCTACACTTTTGGCTGGTTTGACTGAAAGTAAAAACAATAAAAAAGTTTTTAGCAGGTAAGGGATAGCGATATTTGCATAAATTAAATGCGTAAGAGAAATGGCAGATACATGACTGACCGTAAGAGAGAAAGTCTTACAAACGCAATGGGTCATAAGCTACAGAGTACGGGAGCCAGGAACATGGAAGAAAACCCTAAACATGAAAGAAAACCCTAAACGGACCTGAGATGAGCTGTCAGGCCAGCTGCACTGAGAGGGAAAAAATCGCGTTAACGGCGCGGCGTCAGAATCCAATGCGCGGCGTCAAATACCCAGTAAAGTTGTAAAAAAACTGCGCCGACTCCATAAAATTGCAATGTTGCAGCGTTTGGATTGTGGGAACTGACTTGATTTTTAAATTGACTTCCTAAAACTTTAAAACTTTAGTTTCCGGTTTTTAAACTTGAAAAACGCTTCCTCGTCCCGTACATGCCTGATGCCAAGGTGCCAACGGGTACACAAACCTGTTGGTAGCTGGGGAAATTGATTTAATAACAGACTGTTTAGTTATAAGTTCTAGAGTTTGAGATTCATCAAGTTTCATCAAGAAAAGAGTGGTCTACGTGCTACGAGAAAAACGTAAAAAACGAAAACCTAAATAAGTATTAAGTCGCACTTGCCATTCTGCTTCTTCTAACTACGCATGTTTTGAATCCTTCTGTTGGCATATTATCGGCGCTAGGTTCTCTGGTTATAGTCTACAATCTACCGACAGTATAACATATTCAATGTTAGTCGTTAGACTATGAATAATTGAGACGTTTCATTGTGTTTTAGCAAGCATATTGTCATATCTTTATAGGAGTCTGGCACAGTCTGTAGCAGACCTAATGATGACAACACTCGTGTGTGCAGGGCTGCTTGTGATTTGAGGTAACCAAGGCGACAAACTCTAACTGTTTAGTGTCAGAGAGACCCACCAATATTATATAGAGAGGATGGGAGAGAGAGAGGGGGAGAGGAAAAGAGAGAACAAAAGAAAGGGGAGGATGAGATATTATGGGAGAGAGCGAAGAGTGGGTGATCTATTTGATGATTAATTAGACACACTGTTACATGAGGTTTTGGTACCAGTCAGTAGTCACAAGAAAAAGCAAGACCTTACCTTGTTGTCCCTCATTGCAGAGCACAACTGCAGCATCTGTACTTTAATCTGTCACTTTCTCCCAGGCTCCCTCTCTCAGGCTCTCTCACTTTCCCTTTATTAAAAGTTCATTCTCGTGCTCTTTTGTGCCCTCAATCAATCAATATTGTGCTCTCTCGCTCTCTCTCTCTCCCTCTCTCTCTCTCTCTCTCTCTCTCTCTCTCTCTCTCTCTCTCTCTCTCTCTCTCTCTCTCTCTCTCTCTCTCTCTCTCTATCTCTCTCTCTCTCTCTGCACAGTGGGGACCTGTTAAAATCTACTGAGGTGAACTACTGCTGCACAAGCTGTCCCCATTTGTCGAAACCTGCCCCCCCCCCCCCATTTTAACGAATCCTGGTCCCCCTTTCCCTATTCACAATGTGTATTCACTAAGTGGTCCTGTACAGCTTGGAAAATCTGCGAGGTTCCCCATTGGCCCCCTCAATTCCTCACGCGAGGTACTTGGCAGGAGTAGCTATTCGTTCCTAGATTTAGTGCTTTGCAGTTCTTAGAAATCAACACCCTCCCATGGCTTCTTCTCCCGAGATATTTTCCCACTCGAATCCTAAAATGTTCCTTCTGATTGACGGTTGAGACAGGCACGAGTCAATACCGGGCTTGTGTCCTGGGAAATATTCCCTCTGAGCTATTTTTAGGTCACATTCAAAAGTTAGGACACATAGAATCGCATCTCGGATCACGGTCCTAGCATATCTCTGCAGCAGTTGGTTTTGAAAACTGGGAATTCAGAAGTTGCACTGCAGTTTCAGCCGATCTGCACGCCAGGCTGTTCTATTTTTACTAACTTAGAGAGAGAGGGAACGAGCGGGTGATCAGAGAGGGAGAGAGAGAGAGAGACATTGAAGGTAACATGATCTATGCTAAGGGTGGTAAAATGAACTTATGGAACTCGTGACTATAGAGCTCTCAATGAATTGCCCATCATTCTGCTGTTCTTACTACTGGGTCTTCTATTTTCAGTTTTTTAGTTCTACTTTTAGTTCTATTTTTAGTTCCATCTATAAGGAACGCAAACCAAATAAAGCATACCTCGGTGGTGCGAAAAATATCCCTCAAATGATTTTATGTTTATCATATCATCATAATGACATAGTCAGGTCACTTGGCAGCGCACCACTTTTCTCACGAGGGTGCCCGTCACAAGACAACTACAAAACCGGAGGGTGAGTATCCTGGTGTTGTGATGATAAAAAGATTTGGCATAACGAGATATCACACAGTGTTTGGCAAACCATCTTGTTACTATTTGATATCGGGATATTGAGGAACTCCAGGGAGAGAGGATACCAAAGATCATGATTGAAAAGTATCTGATTGCGGGCCTCTTCTTACTTTTTCTAGTTTTCCACTTGCGAGTTTGGGAGGTTGTCCTAGCTAGTGGGTGGATGTGGTTGTTATATGGGTTTGTCCTTTGTGGAATTCCCAGAAATTCCCTGGCACCCCTTACTCACAAAAAACACCCCTATAAAAAAATTACCAAGTTAGCGGATTAACCCTTAAATTACCCGCCTCCAAATACGTTAAACGTCGCAACCCCGGTTTAAACCTATGGACCACCCTCACCTCCATAATAGTCCATAAGGTCACGTGAAAAAATTGTTTTGGAAAAGCCCATAAGGTCACATTTAAAAATTTTGACCTTATTCATTGATAAAATGACTCGCTCTAAGGTCCTATTCCAGTCTCTAGCCGGGTCCATGAAGACTTAGTAAGGTACTAAATGATAGCTTCCCTGCGAGAATATTCTAGATTCCCGTTCTTCCCCACCATGATATAACCATTCTGGGAAATAACATATATAGCTACTCCCTTTTTCCCCCCCAAACCCCCCTTTGGGTTTTATCCCTGTCCCCCCACCCTGAATCGCTATCACGTATTTTTGTTGGTTTTTAAAACCATCGCTTACAAACCCCCCTTAAATTTAGCTGACCCGGTCCAAAAAAACCGCTCAAAACCTAGCTAATTTAATCCCTCTCCGCCCAATAATATTACCTTTATCCCCTATCCCGCCTATTTTATTCTCCTTTAATCCAACCTCCCACTCCATGGCTCTGCTATTACTTTTGTCCCCCTTTCATCCTCTCTCTCTCTCCTTCAAGTCCCGAATAAGGTCCCCAATTTTCCCCATTGGCATGAATTGTACTCAGGGTTATTGTGGTTTGTATACCGGATCTCCTGTTCAGTTATCCCCCTAATCGGGTTTTATTCTGGTGCCCCCCACCAAATTTGTTTTCCCCGTTTCAGTTTCCCCCTTTTCTTCCCCTCTAATCTTTTTCTGGTGTTCACTACTTTATTTGGCGTAAGGCTTTTATATACTTTTTTTTACTTTTTTTTTTTTTTTTTCTCCTGCAGCTTCTAATATAATAACTTGTTCAACTGACATCAAGTTACCTGCTGCATTTACCCAGCCCTCTCTGATCCCTCCTAGTTTTTAGAATTTTACAATCCTGGGCTGGCCCATCATTATATTTTCATAATAACAGATGTCATCTTTGTATTTGTTTTCTTTGTCGGAGATGTTTCCGAAATTTATCTTGTTGCCCTCATTCTCATTGGTGCATTTGTTGCCACGTGACACGTCACGCGGTGCACACGCGTGAGAATCTGGGCACTGTGGTTTTGTACCATGAGTTGTCGATGGAAGTCATTTTGTTCTCGGTCTCTAACCAGATACAACTGCGATTAAAGTGGATGTCATGCAGTTCTTTCACCATCCGCCTGTTTCTCTTGTAGTTGTATTCCTCTTTCTCCGTAACCCACTACTGCAGTACTGCTTCATTGCTCTCATGATCACTTATCATCCTACTGGTGATAGCTGCGGTAAATATCAAAGCTGTTGAATAGTACTTGTCCTTCTCGATCTTTGTTTTATTGGTGATAATTACCTTCTCTAGGGCGGGATCTCTATTGATACTGGATCTATCTACACTATGTGCTGATGGTATAGATTGTAGAGAGAATTGGAGGTCAGAACTCAGAGAAGAGATACCGCTGAACTATTGAAAGACATTTAGCAGACAGAGAGAGAGAGGCGGGTAGAGAGATGAGCAGGGGATAGTTCACTGTTATACAGCAGGTCATAAAGAGACCTAAATTGTTTTATCTCACTATGACATCTAATTTGATTCAGATCGATATGACGTCATTTCTAAGTCTGATGTGTCACCTGTAGTACAGCCTAGCCGAAATCTCTCTTTCATCATCATTATGATGTGCTTGTTATTGCTTTATTTTCATTCTCCCCTTTGTCAAGTGTTACCGTCATGTCTGGAATCAATGACTGCTACTAAACTGGACGTGCCGGGCCGTGACACAGCTGCTATTATAGTATGCATGTTGCAGCCGTTACTGCAAACAGTATGATTCCCTGCTGAATCATCTCCAGACTCAGTCCATACAGAGATGACTTACTTTTTATATCAACCATGCAAACACGAGTCTTAAATTGTCTATGACATCAGAATTTGATGATCTTATATATCATTAATGATTTACTCTTGTTATGTTTAATGTTTTGCCCTTAATTAATCACGAGAATCCAGGGTTTTAACGCCTCTTTCCCAAACAAATCAGATTTATGAATCCCATGTTCTGCCACTCTCTGACATAATTGATAATACTCTGTCAGAGCATTGGCCTGACCCATTCTCGCTTCTCTCAAATAAGCGAGAACTGTGGTCAGAGCATTGGCCTGACAGATAATACTTCTCCACAGTTGTTAGGGCACACAATCTAGGCGCCTGCTAATTTCTATTGATATCAATTATAGGAGACTCTTTTTGTGGCTCCATGGGAGAAAAGCACGACGCGTCGCTGTATTTAGGACAATCCCGGGTTATAGCACCTCTTTAGGACCACCGGGGACCAATCGGGTCCAGGGCTAGACACGGTATTTAGGGAGAGAGAGAGGGAGGAGAGAGAGGAGAGAGAGAGAGAGCACTTCCAAGGGGCTAAAGTGCTCGTCTTGTGTATGAATTGCCCTCTTGTTCTACTACTAATTACGATCCGCTTGGTTTCTCCCATTTACTCCGTTTACCCTCTCCCAAAATAGTGCACTTTGTTTCTCGTGCTCTTGGTTTAGGGGTGACGTCTTGGAGAGCCGAGTGAGGTGTGATTTTGTGAACTTCACCCGGAACCTAACAGAGACCGATTGCGAGAGAGGGGTAGAGAGAGAGAGAGAGAGAGAGAGAGAGAGAGAGAGAGAGAGAGAGAGAGAGAGAGGGGGGGATGAAGGTTTTGGATGAGTTCCAGCCGTCACCCATCAGCCAGATCTCTTTCTCTACTTTATAGGCTCTAATAGGTGAAATTGCAGGATGTAAACTTGCTCTTCTTGCAGGCTATTTTCTCTCTCTTTCTTTCTCTCACTCGCCTGTGCTAATGCGCCCTCCAGCTCCGCACGATATAGGACCCAATTTCCGGGTGACCTATTTCAATCAGTTTCCATTAAAAACAGGGCAAATTCCTATTGTCCTGCACCTGGAATGGCGGCTCCCCTCTCTCTCTTTCTCTCTATCTCCCTCTCTCTCTCTCCCCCTCTCTCTCTTCACTCCGTTGTCCATCAATTGATAGTGCCGGAATTTGCTATTTTGGATCAATTGCGTGATAGCTACTTGGCAATAAAATCAGCCGCATTGATCAGCCTGGTGCAGCTGGTCACTTCTAGAGGATGTCAGTTGCAGGACGTGTTAGCTACCAATCACAGATCTTCAGTTTGAGTTAGGAAACAACCAATCATATCTCCAGTTAGGAAACAACCAATCATATCTCCAGTTTGGAATCTACCAGTTGTCCGTTTGCAATTGGTTAGATCATCACGATATCACTTTCTTCCGCTCACTCCTTAGGATAGTCAGTGACACTGACTATGATAGTCAACCCTCTCTCTCCGCACCCCCACGATGCCAAATGTAGGGTTAGAACATATAACAACTATCGTCCCTATTATACAATCACCAGTTTTGGATTATGGGCTGTTCCCTGACCAGAAGATCATGGCTCTCAAATACTTCACATTAACACAGATCAGGGCTAAATCTGGGTTCTCTACTAGGGCTTCCAGCTCATATCTGAGTGCATACGTGATTTTGTCAGCACACACCACTACTCTCTCCCTTTCTCAATGTCTCCCTTACTCTCTTGCTCTCAGCTCACTCGCTGGCTCTTCTATTGTCTTGGCGACATCCCAGATACCCAACTGGGAGGGGAGAGAGAATCAGTAGCAACATGGTGCAACCCTATGACAGAGTATCATGATCATGATACTATCAAAGAGAAACATTTCAGTATAATGGGTAATATGCTACTTTCAGATGAAGCATCTTGGCGCCATTCAGACGATATGTTATCGGACCGTCTAGCGTGCCAAGAATGTCTCACTTCTACAATCTTATATCAGACAGTGTGAGACAATCTTGGACAACCTCTTATCAGACAGTCTGTTATTTGTAGCGTACTGCGTCTATTGTTTTTAACATCCTCTTTCCTGTTTTTAGGCTTCACTCGCCCACTATAATTCTATTTTTATCTCTCTGTGCTTTCACCAGGTTTAAAACAATTGCAGCTTACGTAGTACTTCCAGTGGTAGTTCAGTAGCCTAGATATTGTGAAGCCCTTTCCTTAAACAATTGCCCGACATTTTGGCGAGGTTCCATTTGAAACCCCCACAATATCTCTCTCTCTCTCTCTCTCTCTCTCTCTCTCTCTCTCTCTCTCTTTCTCTCTCTCTCAGTCCCTCTCTCTCTATCTCTCTCTCACCCTCCCTCTCTATCTCCTTGCCTCGTTTGCAAGCTTTGACTCGTGTCCTATCAACGAATCTTGGCGACGATATAGTAAGAGATAGTGTGAGAGAGAGAAAGAGAGAGAAAGAGAGAGAGAGAGAGAGAGTTGTGTCCTATTCTTGGGCGGCAGACACAAGGTTTCGGAAGTGTTTAAACACATACAGGCTCCAGTATATTAGGTCAAGCTAAGAGAGATGTTATAATAGGTGTTACAGGCCTTTGCTTTACTGCGACTTTTTAAGCCACCGACTTAACTTTGTGACATAATTTCGAAGCAGAATACACTTTCCAATGACACACATTATAACTAACAGTAGCTAACAGTAGCTAACAGTAGCTAACAGTCACAACTACTTTAGTATCATTGACACGCCCCGGCCATAAGGCTCTTTACCCCTCTGATATTCATCATATCCAGATTGATTTCGTCACCGAAAAACTCCAGTTGATCTGTGTTTCAAGGTTACGTTTAGTTTCTACGAAATGGGCGCTTCCTGCGTCACTTAGTTCTGCTGGCTGCGTCACTGTGTAACAATAAGGTGGGCGGGGGCTGGGGGAGGGGGAGTTGTGTAATATATAAACACTCTGCCAACCCTCTCTGGCATGATTGTATGCGTTGCAGTCCGTATCACCCCGATATACCTCCCTCATATTCTGACATGTCGTTTTGTATAGCTACAAGACGCCTCCCTATCTCGAGACTTTGTTTCATTTTCCTCGTTATCTCGTTCGCATTCTGCCATAGTGTTATCTCCTTGCCGGTATTTTGACATAGATCTCTCCCTGTTAGTTTAGAGAGAAATAGAGGTCCATTGAACGTGATGTTGCTGGTGAAAACAGGTGGGAAACCCTTCAATTGTGCGGGCACGCGATGGAGACGGGAGATAGAGAGAGAGAACTAGAGATGGAAAGAGAGAGGGGGATGGAGACATCTGTACAATTGTAATTGGTCACAAAGTTATACTGCACTGATAAAATATCATCCCATTGTGCACTTTTACCGCTTCAACCCTCCAAACACTGAACTATTTTTCAGGGAGCCCATTTAGATTGTAATATTTTTTAAATAAGTATTAAATGTACTTTGCAATGCATGGACATGGTGCCCTGATCTCTAATTCTCTCGCACTTTCCAGCACCATTTCATTGAGGGTCACATTTCACAAGGGGTACTAGCTCAGAGTACAGTGTACCCCGGGTACACTGTACTCTGAGCTATAACCCAGGGTATAATGGTGGTATAATCCAGCAGCATGTATCCATCAGATACGATGTTAAAAAGTTTGCTAATTAATTTGATGTTTTTTATTTGGATTACTCTTGGCAAATTACCAGGTATCACATGTCCTACCAATGACCGTTGACTGCTACATGTCCGTTCTTCTATTCTTGGGGTCATGATATTCTTGAACTGGAGTGTATGATCACAAAGCATGATAAAGAATGTGAGCAGTGATCAGAGAGAGGGAGATTGATTAATCTGTGTCTGGCAGGAATTCTGAATTCCACCATTCCAATCACAAATGACCGTTAAAAACCGTTATCAGCGATAGCGCTACTTGAAAGCAATAGAGATAACAAGTTTAAACATGCGACTCTCTACTCGTGTGATCCATATCATATCCATTAATTTGTTGTTGTCGTCGCTCTCTCTCAAAACATGTCTTTTTGTTTTGGTGTCACGTATCATTATCGTATACACGTGTCTTTCCATTTAAAGTAGGCTTCTTAAAAGGAAATTCTAGTCAGAAATCAAGGCTTCCTTTTTTCACTATAGCATCCTAAACTCCTCCCTTAGCTCACGTCTAATATATTCTCTCTCCCTTCAGTGACTATATACATGTATTAGACGAGCCAGTAATAATATATTCTTGTCAACAGTACTAATATTCCTTACATATTCAGTCTCTCTTTGTAATCTCTCTCTCCTGGTCTCGCCTTTAACTTTCTCCATCATCGTCCAATTGTTTTCTTCCAATCTCGTCTCCTAACAAGCGAATGGGACCTTTCACCTACTTAGTCCAACGACAAGCTCTTTCGTCTCTCCATTGATATTATTTTATTTTCACTAATCTATCACCTATCTCTCTCTCTCTCTCTCTCTCTCTCTCTCTCTCTCTCTCTCTCTCTCTTTCTCTCTCTCTCTCTCTCTCTCTCTCTCTCTCTCTCTCTCTCTCTCTCTCTCTCTCTCTCTCTCTCTACTTCTATTTTATTGCTCTATCTTTCTCTGTCACCCACGTAAATGGTTTCTCAGCCAGTCATTGTTGTCCTCAAATTTGAACCTCTTTATCCCCACATATTATCCTTATGATGATCCTTTTCTCCACCATTATCATTGTGATTACAATAACTGCTAAACCGTGGCAACCTAAAAGATGAATATTTGTCAAACAACACCACCCAGCATTGTGTCAATGAAACGTGTCAATAAAACTGTCATTGAACAAGTGTCTATTTGGGCCTTTCCCCCCCTTCAAAAGATCTTTTAGGGAACTGGGCTTTTAAACCCCTTCCATGCAAATGTTCAATAAGATCAGCCAACTGCGTTTTGAAATTCCACTTGGGGGGGCCTTAAACCGGCCTCATTAACTTGTGTGGTTTTATTTGTTAACCCTGTAGTTATGCTACATTGGAAATCTTTTCCTCAACTTTTATTGGTTGTGTTGTCTTGGTGAGAAACGAATTAGTTTTGTAAAATTAGATTATTTAGGGTTTCAGACTGAGGCTATATCCTGGAGAGCTTTGCTGGGGAGAGCGAGGGAGAGGGATGTAGTGAAGAAGAGAGAGAGAGAGGAGAGGAGAGAGAGGAGGGATCGGGGTAGATAGAGGGGGGCAGAGAGCGGGGCGAAGAGGAAGTAGAGGGAGAGATTTAGAGGGGAGGAGAGAAAGTGAGGGGGAAGAAACCGATGGAGGGAGAGAAAGCTTTTTCATTTCCCCCCCTCTCTAATTATCTCCCCCCCGAATATGTTGACCCTAGCTCACATAATGGTAAATCTCCAGCTTTTCAGTTCCTATGGCAACAAAAATATACTTGAAGAGAAATTATATGCACATTGGCAATAGTCCAACTTCCAAGTTTGTCACTTGATACCCTTTTGTTGTGGTGCTCTCGTGAGAGTGAGAGAGAGAGAGAGAGAGAGAGAGAGGAGAGAGAGAGAGAGAGAGAGAGGAGAGAGAGAGAGAGAGAGAGAGTGTGTGAGAGAGAAATATATTAGATCCTGGCTAGTGGTGACTGGTCATGTGCTATTGATTTGTGATTTATGAACTAATTAATACTTCCTGTTTTTCGACAGTCCCTTTCACATGGTCGATAAATTTGATTTTATTTCCGTTAGATATTCTATTTCTCAGTAACATAATACCCGTCCCTAACATCTTTCTGTATCCATGACCTCTCTGTCGAGGTTTAGGACACGTACCATTAATTGTTACTTATTGTCAACTCAAGTCTAACCGATATTCCTATTTAGCTATAACTATATACGCACTACACCATGGCTAAGAGAAAGAAAAACACCGGCCCACCTACAACTGACCAGGATCATAACTTCTCTACTTTGAGGTGGGTGTGCCATTGTAGTATCGGGATTCGGGACAATGGTTGGGTCCTCTAGGGCTGTAATTGGGTAATCTTTGGGCCGGTTCCAGATCATAGGATATTTTAACTAAATATCTCTCAGTCACAAGACCTCATTTTGTTTTCAAATTGACCATGTCCTGTGACGTCATTGACATAATAAACCAAGACAGAGGAGAGAACATAAACAGTTGATAACACTGATCACATTACACCCCATAAAGCTGCAGCTCATATTTCATTCAAATGCCTCCGTGATAAGAAGATATACAGCTCATAATTCTCTTCAGGATTGACGAGCATGCTACAGATCACTATAGTCATCAGATGGAGCAGTACAGACTACCGCCACGAGCAGCAGTTGACACCAGCCGTGCCAGCAGCAGCCGTTATGATTCAGGTATATTATTAGCTGCACCATATTATTAGCGAGCCCTGGTATATTTTGGGAGTGGAGGTGATCACTGATTAGGATCCCATTCAATCTCTGACGCTGCAGTCATTTCTCAGAATTCGTAAAACCGATCCACGTCCTGTCTGACATTCATTTCTCTGTTTATTTGATTGTAATGTACAGAGTTCCATCGCTGCAGCTAATGTTTGTCACCCATCTTGAAAGTTCCAAAATCCGCAAATATTGAAACATCTACAGGGTGTTCATTTTGGATATAATATTTCATAATTGTAATATTCTGTAGGCCCAAATTATTGGATTAGTTCAAGTATGACGTTTCATAAGCTTATCTTGTCAACTTTTTCTGGTTGAAAAAACACGTCTTGTAAAGATCCAAAATGAACACCCTGTACTTCGAGTCAACCACTGGCCCAACATCACTGTGTCCACATCCTCACGAGATAACTTTAGTTTGAGTGTGTTTTATGGTTTTGTTACGCAGGTTTATGTTCAGGCATCGATTCAGTGACGGCAGAGTACGTGGAGAACGCGGCCCTATCTGACGTCATACTGGAGGACTTGGAGGACCCCTTTACAGAGGTAGGAGGATTTTACAGGGATCCCGATTCCTTCCATTTACATGATCTCTCCCCAATATAACAATGCCACACTCTCTAGTCTCTGTCGCACTCTCTAGTCTCTGTCGCACTCTCTAGTCTCTGTCACACTCTCTGTCTCACTTTCTAGTCTCTGTCACACTCTCTGTCTCACTTTCTAGTCTCTGTCACACTCTCTGTCACACACTCTGTCACACTCTCTATCAAACTCTCTGTCACACTCTCTATCACACTCTCTGTCACACTCTCTATCACACTCTCTAGTCTCTGTCACACTCTCTGTCACACTCTCTAGTCTCTGTCACACTCTCTGTCACACTCTCTGTCACACTCTCTAGTCTCTGTCACACTCTCTGTCACACTCTCTGTCACACACTCTGTCACACTCTCTATCAAACTCTCTGTCACACTCTCTATCACACTCTCTGTCACACTCTCTGTCACACACTCTGTCACATTGTTCTGAGAATCATGACGAACATGTCCGATGTATCGGTTCTTATGGTTTCCCACTCACACTCTGCCATTACATCACCAACACAAATAAAACTAATTTTTTATCTTTTCATTCTTAGAGCCTATGAACCTACGATCCCTTATCACTGGTCACTAGGGTGGCAGCTTGTTAATTCATTACTTTATCAGGATGAAGATGAACTCTACGAGGAATTGATACCCGTCGTTACATCAACCCCAGCCATCCACCTATCTGCTGGGCATGGCTTCAGACGGAGAAATGGTAGGTTTCAGTGGTAGGTTTCAGTGGTAGTTGTAATCCTATCCGCATGGCTAGAAGTAAACAGGAGTGATCAGCACGTCTTTTAAAAACAAGTTAGATCACCCACTGCATTGACGTAGAGAGACCAAACTTCCCGTGTGAATGTCAAAACAAATTCGTTACAATATGGTGTGTGGGATTTGCGGGAAGTTTTACTTCCAAACCCAATCATCATTAAATCATAATTAGAACGTTATACAATTACAATTCACTCCGTTAAGTTAAATTACTATTCAGTGGGACTAACAAATCTTCATCTCTAGGATCATTGACACCCAACTCAAGAAGAAGACTGAGAACATTGTCGGAGGGAAGCCACGAGGACTTCCAATATGAACTCAATTACGGTAAATGAACTATTCGTGTTGTTTATCAGAAAGCTTCCGTCTTTACATGGTCGATCAATAATCATTTAGGAGTCGATATTTTTGCCTGAGTTGAAGGCCCCAAGGTGTGTGACCTGCTCTAAATTTTACCATCCAATCTGCCAAGAAGGTGCTTCCAAATCTGGTGGGATTTCCACTCAATCTGTCGGGTGGTTATTCACTTGGGCAGGGAGTAATGAGAGAGAGAGAGAGAGAGAGAGAGAGAGTAATGAGAGAGAGAGAGAGAGAGAGGGAGATAGGGAGAGAGGGGGAGAGTAATGAGAGAGAGAGAGAGGGGGAGAGGGAGGGAGGGAGGGAGGAACTATTAAGTTGATGCAGAAACAGCTGTAGTGCACCAGCTTGGTGGTGCCCCTTTATTAAAGAGTTGAGTAGTCATGATGTCCTTCAGCCTAATGGACTCTCGGAAACTTAGTCATTCACCCCCTAAAAGATGATGAATGAGATAGGGCGAGAGAGAGAGAGAGAGAGAGGGGGGGGAGCGACGCAGGAGCCAGGAGAGAAGAGGGATAGATTACAGAAAACTCGTAGCTGGCACTTCTCTCATCTCTTTATCGGCATGCCATCTCTATCAAAGATTTCCAGGCTTGTTATTGTTAGCAGGGAGGAGAGAAAAACGCTAAGTGCACCCTTGTAGCCAAGATACTGTAGCATGGGAAATCTAGCCGGAAGAGTTTTTCAGGCGTGTAGGGGTAGCAGGGCGAGGAGAAAACAATGCACCCTTGTATCTAAGATAGATGAGCTAGAGAAATCAATCTGCTTCTCTATGCTACGCTTCCTCTCTCCCTCTAGAGCTTCGATTGACGTCTGTCTCATCCTCGCTCTCTCTCTCTTCTTCTCTTTCCTATCCCAGTGTCGATAATACTGTCTACCACCCTGTTATCAATAAGCACTGCTGATATCTGGATAATTTAAGTTACGGGCGAAACTAGGGCCAACATAATGAGGTTTAAGAGTAGACACATGCATACAGTAGGACTTTGCGTTTACCCATAACCATGCATTGCCCTATTCGGGGTGATGAATAATTCAGAAGGGGTACATGACCGGTTGGTAAATCACCGAGAGTGGCACGATGGACTTGTTGTGCAAGTTTCCCCCAAATCAGACTCATGGTGCCCCAGTATTGTTTGTGATAAAATATAATTATATGATAAGCGGTGACAATAATCTAAAAGTAAAGAGAGGGTGATAAAGAATTGCTGGAAGTGTGCCAAAGTAACCCTGGCGTGCCCCGTGCTAATCGACCTATCATCACCTCTATCTAGGCCAGATTATTATACACACAACTCCTACTTCACCTGTCCCCTTCTACCGCTACTCACTTTAAAGGATTCTGGATAGGTGCCAGCTGCATTTCTACTGACCCCACAATTTCAGATCCCACAAACCCTGATCTGACGTTAATTCCCATCTTTAACTCTCGTATCCCCCCACAGGCCAACTGTCCCACCCCGACATATACCCGGAAGTGGTTGCAGCCCGACTCTCAGTATATGCAGACCAGATAACACCATCACTGGGACTCTATCCTGGTCTCAACAGTGTGTCACATGCTCTGATAATGAGGCTACTAGCTGTAGCGGACCGAATGGAACGAGAATACTTCTCCCAACACACAACCGCAGTATTCAGTACACAGCAGCAGCAACAGAGAAGTGATTTAGTAGAGTGCCATACAACTTCATCAGCCATTTCCCGATCTCTCTTCCTTGGTTCAGTGATAGCCATAGGGTCTGCTGCCGTTGCTGTACTGTGGCATCTAAAGCGGTGAATATCACACCCTCCTGATAAGACACTGACTGTCATCATATCCTTGATATATCAGTTGTTTAAATTATTAATAACACATACTGGCTGTGTTTTCCAGTCCAGAGACAAAACGTGCAAATTTGGGATTTGAGAAACTAAGCTTTTTTGAGATGACAAGATAGTGAGAAGAGAGTGTTATATTAAAAAGCAATTTGAGTGTTTTTCGTGTAGATTACTTAGGTTATGTAACTCAGTTAAAATCATGTTCGCGTCCCTTTATCAACAAACTGACTTCTGTGAGTTTCATTTCGGTCAGAACTGTTCTGGCTTTAAAAAAGTCCATGATATCTCACAGACTTTCAGTAAAAGGGATCGTGCATCATATTATTTGTCCCCGGCTTAGAGTATGTTATAGAATTTAGTGTTTGCCGACTACTGTTATAGATCTAACTACCAGACTACAGGTCTAACTAGTTGTTTTTCGAGAGAAGATTTTCAGTATAATTATCATATCTTGCTGATTTTTACATTTGGTACGGATTTATAAGTGTCAGGTGTAGCTGAACAGTGCTATTAGTGTACTGTGAGGAACGGGCTTGTTTGTATGGATTTTGAAAGTTGGGATTCAGAGAAACCGGTTTTCTCTTAGCATGTGCGGTATTTTCTTGGGGGAAATTCTAGCTGAGCTAGCGGGATCTATTTTTTGAAAAGCTACAACTACAAACATCTCATATTGATATTGTTCTGTATTTTAGTTTTTGCCAAAAACACATTTTGTCACTAAGTATAAACAAGTTTTTGACATTATAAACACGTTGATTTAAAGAAATCGAGTTTTCTTTTCCGATAGACAGACGTGTTTCTGAATAAATGATAAAAAGTTTATTTAATTCTATATTTTCACCACGTATTATTATGAACCTACTTGACACAAGTTTTACGTCTCATGCCGATTAATGTCAGGCTGTGCCTCTCCGGTGTGCGGCGTAAAACATTTCAAACTATGACGTTATCACTTTTTTTGTTGTTATCAATTATAATAATCAATACTTTTTCAATTTTTGTTTGATTTTTGTGCCCCTGTTAAAAGCTGTTTTACGCTTTGGTTTAAAATGCTGTCTGTGTGACATGTTTCATTTCCCACATTGTTCAGTGTGGAACGTTAAACATGGTTTGTGGGTAATCTCGTTATGTGTGTGAAGCTGTAGATGTATCGCACATTTAAAGACCTAGGACCCTGTTTTAAGATGCGGTTACAATAAATTATTGTTTTGTTTACTCCAATGATTGTAAAAATAAGAGTTGTCTTTATCTCGTCAAGTACCTATCTCCGATTAGTTTTTGGTCCCAATGTAGGCACCCGTTTTACAAACTGAGTATCTTTAATTCAAAACTGATTTTCGGTTGACATTCTTTAAGGAAACTGGTGCCTACATTTTTGATGAAAAGGTCAAAATATTGTATATCGTTAAAACTAAGATCTGAGAAACAATGTTCATATGTTACTCTTTCCATTTGTAATTATATTTGTTTTTCTCGCAATAAAAGAGTTTTTACACTTTCAACCCCCTATTCCACTCCTAACGATTGGACTCGAGTCTATGCCGTTACACTGGCATGCCAGATACCAGGGTAAGGCAGCCCGGGACCTGGCATGCCAGCTTTTCTTCACTTCGAGATGCGGAACAAGAATAGTCGCATGTCCGTTAGACGCGAAAACAAAAACATCAAAACAGGAATCTTCGCGCGAAAAAACAAGCCGCGCAAAAACGCTCCGCGCGAAAAGGCCAGAGCGCGCCGCGCGTAGCCGTGATTTCAAGAACTAAATTTCCAACATAAAAGTCAAAACTAAATTTTTTAGTTTTGAAACAAAAAAAGTTTTGAAAATAGGGATCCCTAAAAAAGTTCAGTATTTACACAGAGTTTACACCAGTTAAGCCATTTCGGTTTTTCCCACGGTAGCGTGGGAAGAAAAATTTCGAAATCTGCGCTGTGATTGGCTTAAATTTTCTATCGTCAGAAATTTCAGCCAATCACAGCGCACGTTAACGTAATCGAGCTTCAACAAACGGTTATCAACCACCAGAAGCAACAACTCAGTACAGTGACAGCATCGGTGCAGAAGGTGAAAGCCTACTCTACTGTGCTAGCACAGAATTGTGCTGCAACCTCCCCCAAAGTGGGAAAACCACTACCAGTGAATCATCCTACTCCCGTCCAACAGCCCGGAAGAGAGAAGAACATGGTTGTGTTTTGTCTCCCAGAAACAACCGATAGAGTAGCTAAAACTACTTTAGACGAACTTTTTGAGGAATTAAATGAGAAACCGAAAGTGACTACGATGAAACGCATCGGCGAAAGAAATGAGAAGCGCCCTAGACCGCTCTTAGTATCCCTGGAGAAGAGAGCGACTCTCCTCGCACTCCTCAGAAAGGCACGAAACCTCAAAGACTCCAAACAGTTTTCGGCTGTTTATCTCTCTCCGGATCTTACGCCCTCTGAACTGAAAGAGCAAAAAGCTCTAAGGTCCACTTTGAAGCGGATACGATCAGAAGATCCTGACGGCTGCTACTTCATCCGTAATAATCTTATCCAAGTGGGATAGTTCCCCACTAACTCACCGTTATCAGAGAACCGTGCTAGGAGCAGGCAGTCTACTGCAGTCCCTTTCAAATTAAGGAAAACGAGTTGTCTGTATACAAACTGTGTCAGTGCGGGATATAAACTGTCATTTTTATTATTATTATTATTATGGTGTAAACGCTGTGTAAATACTGAACTTTTTTAGGGATCCCTATTGAAACAATTTTAGGAGTTGGGCATCCGGTTCCTAGATTTTTGTATGGTCAAAATGATTACTATAGGCTATGAGGTGACTTTATCACATCACCGCTTCAGGCTTGTGACCAATGGTTCATGCAATACTCCTGGGGGTTGCCCCTCTCATACCCAACCTTTAGGGTGTGTCAGCGGTTACTTGTCTCAGGTCGCCCCTACCCTTGGATACACTGGGACCTATATCTAATCTTAAGCTTTCCCTAGTCCAATGCTTCGGTTTGCGGCTCGGCGGCTGCCGTCATGGAGTAAGGCGTACCAACAAACTGCTTCCATAACAACTTTCAAAACAACAACCCTCACCAGCTCACTGAGCTCTGGAAAGCAGGACACTCTTCCCATTATTGAGGATTTCTCACGTCGTCACATTGGACCAAATGATGGTGAGGTGGAAGCAATGTTGAAAGTAGTGGGGGCTGAGAGTCTTGATGAACTTTCTCGGTTGGCCATACCTGCAAACATCCTGGATGACTCACCCCTGAAAGTGAACCCACCAACCAGTGAGTTGGAACTCGCTAGAAGGGTTACCAAGCTCGCAAAGATGAACAAAACCTTTAGAAATTACATTGGAATGGGTTACTATGATTCGAAAGTGCCGCCACCCATTGTGAGGAATATTCTGGAAAATCCCGGCTGGTGAGTCAAACAGAAAATTATGTATTTAATATTGTTTTTATTCAAACATGTGCTATCCAGTCTGTTCATGATTGGAATTTGAATGCTAAACTCTTTCCTCTGCCAGGTATACTAGTTACACGCCTTATCAAGCTGAGATTGCCCAAGGTCGAATGGAGAGTCTTCTAAACTACCAAACTATGATCACCGATATGACAGGATTACCAGTGGCCAATGCCAGTCTTCTGGATGAAGCTACAGCTGCTGCCGAGGCCATGGCCCTAGCGTTCCGAAATCAAAAACGAAACAAAGATCCCGTGTTCTTCATGGATAACGCTATATTTCCACAGACAAAGGCTGTTGTTATGACTCGAGCAAAAAACCTTGGAGTCAGGGTAAGATAAAACACTGTGCTGAGTTTTGGTGAAATCTTTCATAAATTATAAACTTTCAACACACTTCATCAAAATCAGGAAACTCCTCCCCAAATTAATATAAGTTTCAGTTTCTAGTTTGCTACAATGTCATTATCCAATGTGTTCCTAGGAGTGAAGTAGTAGAAGGGCCCTCCTTTCATCCTGATCAGTGCCATGCTAGTGCCCACTTGGGGTTTGGAAGCAGGCATCGGTTGTGGGGCCATGTCGAAGTTTCGGGCAAGGAGGGACAGCGTCAGCTTCATACTGATCATTGCAATGTGTTTGCCAAGACAGGCCCGTGGTCCAGCTAGGAATGGAATGTAGGTGAGGGTGTCGACAGTTTGGAATTCCGTTTCGGAACCGTTCTGGATCGAATTGTCGGGGATTTGGCCAGTACTTCTCATTTCGATGAAGGCAGTATTGACTCCATTGAATTTGGCATGCCTTGGGAAGATGATATCCGGATAGTTTGGTATCCTGTAACACCCATCTGGTCCCCTTCAGAAGAGTTGGGGTTAGTCGTAATGACTCTAAGATGACCATTTCGGTGTACTTCAAGTTATCCATGCTCTTTAAATCGGTGACTGGATTTTCTCGAAGTTCCTCCATCATTTTCTCGAAAATCTCCTTGTTGTTAATCATATAAGTGAAGAGAGAGCTGAGCTGTTTGGACATGTTGTCTATGACCATGTACACAGTCATGATGTCATCAACAACCTCCTCATTTGTCAGTCCTGCAGCGTCGTTAGCGGTTACCAACCAAGCGAGCATGTCATCATCAGGATTTGTGTCCCAGCCGGCCATTTCCTTTCTCTTTTCATCGACCATTTTACGACAAATTGTTCTCAGGTTCACGATCATTTCCAAACTGTCTTTCATCTCCTTGTTCATCGCCCGTTCTCCATACATTTGGAAGACACTCTTGAACTGAACTGGAATCACATCCAGTATAATATTCACTCGTTTCCCAATTTCCTCTGGTTGGTCGACCCCCATTGGACAGGATATTCCCATGACTGCCGGCAGCGCCGAAAATACCATTGTCATCATCTGGTGTATGTCCATTGCTGCCCCATTTTGTACCCTTGGCTTGATCTTGGTCTCCAGCAGCCGTCCCATCAAAGGTGCGATGTGGGGGAAAAGGTTTTGCATGTTTTGTTTGGCGAAGAATCCACTAACTACTTTCCTCTTTATTGCCCACGACTGGCCGTTACCTGTTAGTATACTCTTGTAACCGGTGATTGTCTGCCCGAATAGAGCTCGGTTGGGAAGATGATCAACTTTCTTCATGTTTACAACCTCGCTGAAGATAAACTTCAGGGCTTCTGGATCAATCGTGAAGATGACGGGCCGGGTTCGAATTCTAAACTGGAAGGTCTCCCCATATTCTTCCACCCATTTAGAAAAGCATTCCAGAAAAGCGTTTTGCCTCCCATAGTTTTTCAAAGTAGGACCATTGCCCTGGAAGAAGGAGCTGTATGGGGGTGGTCCGGGGAAATGGTCAAACTGTCGAGCGTAGAGCCACTTTTTGGAGACATCGTATGCGTAATAGAAGGAGACGGCGAGAATGATAGAAAACAAAAGAAACATAGTTCAACCGACAACAACTGAATGAGTTTCTGCTGCTGGTTATCCTGTCCGCCCACACACCGTGTAGGTTTACAGATGTGTAGGCGTGTTGTGTGCGTGTATCAATGGTTGTGGCAAGTGCAACCTCACTACGTGCCTTAACCAGCAGATATTACTGCAACCAAGTGAAACCTAACTGCAACTTCAGTAAGCTATTATTATTAGTTAGCAATGGAAAGAGTTCTCCCCCCCCCCCCCAAAATGAGGGAGTTAAAAAACAATCACCAAAAAAGATCGTTTGCTTTCTAAATTCTAACACCATCTAGAAACTGTGAACTGAGACTTAGCATGCTAGGTTTATACCCAGTCGATACTTGTAGGGTCCCGTGCCGCTTTTTCAACCAAACTTCCCCAGGTTATTATTGGTGATTACTCTACATTCGACTATGCCACGCCTGGTCTCTGTGGCGTTCTGTTCCAGTATCCTAACAGTGATGGGAAAGTTATTGATTACAGCGAATACATCAAGGCAGCTCATGCCAACAAAGTGAGTCATTAGTTCTTAATGCATGTGTCCAACTGATTTGTGAAATCAATTACAAAAACTTGTTTGTGACTTAATTCAATGCCCTGATACTGCATGTTTTCAAATATCGTTCTTCTCTCAGACGGTTTCACAATCTGCTGTGTGTGGAAGCTGTGTGAAAATAATAAACTTATTTCATAGTTGCACACATATATGAAGTATGAAAATAGCACTACACATATGAAACAGCAGTGCAGGCTGCTACATGTTCCTGCCACATCCAATATTGCTATCTTATATCTCTCAGGCCCTGGCTGCATGTGCCACCGACCTACTGGCCCTTACCATGCTGACCCCACCTGGTGAAGTTGGATTTGATATCGCTCTTGGAAGTGCCCAGAGGTTTGGAGTGCCTCTTGGTTACGGGGGTCCCCATGCAGCCTTCTTCAGCGTAAAGGAAAGCCTTAAACGGGCCATTCCAGGTTTGAGTGGGAGGTGTATTGTGTTCTCTCTCTCTCTCTCTCTCTCTCTCTCTCTCTCTCTCTCTCTCTCTCTCTCTCTCCTCTCTCTCTCCCATCTCTCTCTCTCCTCTCTCTCTCTCTCTCTCTCTCTCTCTCTCTCTCTCTCTCTCTCTCTCTCTCTCCAGCTCCATTTCTCTTTGTAACCCCTATCTAACCAGGCCGGATTATTGGAGTAACCCGAGATGCAGATAACGGGTTGGCGTTCAGGCTCACCCTGCAGACTAGGGAGCAACACATTAAGAGGAACAAGGCTACTAGTAACATCTGTACAGCACAGGTAGGAACAAGGCTACTAGTAACATCTGTACAGCACAGGTATGAACAGGGCTACTAGTAACATCTGTACAACACAGGTAGGAACAAGGCTACTAGTAACATCTGTACAGCACAGGTAGGAACAAGGCTACTAGTAACATCTGTACAGCACAGGTAGGAACAGGGCTACTACTTTTAGTTATATGACAATGTTATATCCATTCAGCAAAACCCCTGGTGTGAATACAATTATTATTGATTTACCCTCTCTTCCAGGCTCTGTTGGCTAACATGGCGGCTATGTATGCTGTGTATCACGGTGCTGATGGACTCCGCTCCATTGCTGAGAAGGTTCATTTCTCTACTTGTATTGTGGCTGAAGGTAAGGAGATTCCACCAACTCATTCCACTATGTTACTTGTACCAACCAAGTGTTATTGTGTTGGAGACACACGCCTGAGTTCCGTGTACATTATTTGAGTTCTGTTTCCTCCCTCTCTCTCTCTCTCTCTCTGTTAGATCGATAGAGAAACGTTTAGCTAGTGTACCAGCTACCAATAACAGAGTACACAGCTATCTCTCCTTCCTTTTCTAGTTCTCCATCTCTCTACAGTCTACACACACTACTGCTTGTGAAATATGTCTCCCCTTAGTAGAAGAGTGTTATTTCAGGAACTATAAACAAGACAAACTTGTGTTCAATAAACATCGCTGGCTGACAATAATGTTCAATAATTTTCCCACGACAGGTGCCAGAAGGGCTGGCCATCACATTGAGGATGGTGCCTTCTTCGACACTCTGAAGATCAAAATCCGATCTGAACAGGCATTCCAAGATGCCCTCGTTAACGCAGAGATAAGGCAGATTAATATCAGGATATACGATGGAGAAGCTAACACAGTAAGTACTCCATCCTCTCTCACCTACCTGTAAAAGTTAGAACAAGTCTAGTTTGGGATCAACAGCAAGTTCAACTTGTAGAGTTCTTTGAGGGGCAGTATGACACTATTTGTTACTACCACCCCTAGATTGGAATTTCCCTGGATGAGACAGTAACTTCTGAGGATCTTGATGATCTGTTGTTTGTTCTCGGAGCACCATCCAGTGTAAGAAATTATTTTGTTTCTAGATTCCACATCCATTTAATAATCCCATGTACTACATAATATACTGTTTTTTGAGACACAGTTAACTAATTATATGTAGTAAGTTATACAATTAACTAATTAATGTAATTGCCAGTCTAGTTGGAGTGGTACAGATGGTTCGGTAAGGTGTTGTGCTAACGTGAACTGTGAAGCTTTTTGAAACTACAACAGCTACATTAAACGCTTGTATTGCTACTTTTAATTTATCCAGCAATTTCAGGCACTTGTCCAGCTAATGTTATTTTAATAGCTCTAGACTTTGTCTAACAAGCTATAAGCTTTATATAGTTAGATGGAGAGTGAGAACAATATCACATGCTACCTAACACACGTCTGTTCGTTACTAACGGCTAAGCATTGTGCTAGGAACTCTTGGTTAACTCTGCACTCTGCACTAAGTACTTGTCGGAGAATTTGAAAGGTTTACCAAGACGTGGTAACTAGAGACTACCATGTATAATAAAGGGTGGGTCGGGCGAACTGATCCTAAACTGGCCAACACATGGTAACGAGAGCGGTGGGCTACCGTCTTGGCGTGCACTGTCACCGGTACATGTCAAATGGAAAGGGGGGTGGACTATAGCCGCTGCATCTCGTTTCTGCCAACTAGGGTTTCATGATATAAGATCACGATCAATCTGCTAATAGTGTGAAGCAATATGTGCCTAATCGAGATGAATCTAGCCGAGATCCCTGCTGTATGGCTTGTAAACAGGGTATCGGAGCTAGAGGGTTCCGTACAGTTGTAACACTAGTTGGCAGAAACGAGATGCAGCGGCTATAGTCCACCCCCCTTTCCATTTGACATGTACCGGTGACAGTGCACGCCAAGACGGTAGCCCACCGCTCTCGTTACCATGTGTTGGCCAGTTTAGGATCAGTTCGCCCGACCCACCCTTTATATATCAGTTGTTTAATCGCACTGTACGGGAGAGAACTGTGTTAAAGACCTGAATGGAGCCTACTGACTAACACATGAGAAGGTTGTATCGACTCTTGTTAGAATACAATGTTTGTTTCTATCAGGGTTTCATGATATAAGATCACGATCAATCTGCTAATAGTGTGAAGCAATATGTGCCTAATCGAGATGAATCTAGCCGAGATCCCTGCTGTATGGCTTGTAAACAGGGTATCGGAGCTGGAGGGTTCCGTACAGTTGTAACACTAGTTGGCAGAAACGAGATGCAGCGGCTATAGTCCACCCCCCTTTCCATTTGACATGTACCGGTGACAGTGCACGCCAAGACGGTAGCCCACCGCTCTCGTTACCATGTGTTGGCCAGTTTAGGATCAGTTCGCCCGACCCACCCTTTATATATCAGTTGTTTAATCGCACTGTACGGGAGAGAACTGTGTTAAAGACCTGAATGGAGCCTACTGACTAACACATGAGAAGGTTGTATCGACTCTTGTTAGAATACAATGTTTGTTTCTATCAGGGTTTCATGATATAAGATCACGATCAATCTGCTAATAGTGTGAAGCAATATGTGCCTAATCGAGATGAATCTAGCCGAGATCCCTGCTGTATGGCTTGTAAACAGGGTATCGGAGCTGGAGGGTTCCGTACAGTTGTAACACTAGTTGGCAGAAACGAGATGCAGCGGCTATAGTCCACCCCCCTTTCCATTTACCATGTATAATCCTTGTCTCATATAAGACCGTCCTCTCCGCACCGGGCCGAAGGCCCGGTGCGGCTACGTGAGGCCGCGTAGTTGCGCGATGTACAGTCAGTGTCTGACAAGTATAATCCACATATTTTTCACGGCGTGGGTCGTACAACTTATCATGATCTCCTAATATCTCCTAATCATTATTCAAAGTTAGCTTGATGGCTATACAGTGCTCAATCTTTGCAGAGAAAAACCAAACACAAAAACACAGAAAATTCGTTTTCTTTGTTTTTTGTCTCCTAATATTCATGTCAATGTTTTTAGACGAATCTGTGGCAACAGTTCAAACCTCGTGATGGTGGTATTTTGAGGACAAAGTTCGAGAGGACATCTGAGTATCTAACCCACCCAACATTCAAGAAATACCACAGTGAACACCAGCTAACCAGGTAGAGGAAAAGAAAAGAGGGAGAGAGAAAGAGAGGAGAAGGGAAACGAGGGTAGACAAAACCATCTTTCGAGAGAAAAAGAAAAGAGAAAAAAGGGCTCAAATAATACTGTAAAGAGGTTGAACAAGGACGGGAAAGTATAGCACGCTCTGTAGAGAAGGTACACACCCCGTAGCTAAGACCCAGCCCAAGATATTACGCGGGCATGGAAAATAAAAGCTAAGCAGACCCCAGGAGAGAGAGAGCCTAGAGCCGACAGCTAGCGAAGAGAGCGATAGACTGCGCAAAAAGAGACCGTTTATAGAGAGAGAGAAGCGCAGAGACGAGAAGAGAAGGATGAAAGACTATATATAAGAATGAGATCGAGAGATCTTGTCTATAGAGTCGAAGATCGTAGCGATACGGCGGATCTGAAGTCTTGAAGCTTCTTCTTAGTCCTCATGACGCTCTCTCTCTCTCTCCTCTCTCTCTCTCTCTCTCTCTCTCTCTCTCTCTCTCTCTCTCTCTCTTTCTCTCTCTCTCTCTCTATTATCAACATCTCTAAACCCTCCTCTCCCAGGTATATCCGAGAACTAGAAAAGAAGGATGTCTCCCTCGTTCACTCTATGATACCCCTTGGTTCATGTACTATGAAGCTCAACGCTACATCAGAGCTGGCACCTGTGTCCCGCCCTGAGTTCAGTAATATCCATCCCTTCGCGCCCAACCACCAGACACAGGGATATGCAGAACTAATCAAGGTTTGGCATGATAAATACAATTACTGTATTTGTTGTAATAAGCATGTTACTTTTAGATGAAAGAGTTTCGGATTTTAAATTGGGAGTTTAAGAATTCGAGTGTGTACGCGTCTGTTTTTATAAGGCCCATTTTTATTGCAGCCTCTTTGTGTGTAGGAACTTCTAGATTTTCTCTGTTCGTCTCTTTGTGGCAAGTAAGAGGGGAATAGGAAGCGAAATTAGTTCCTCATGTAAATTTGATACTCTAAATTTCAGGGGCATAAGGGCCTTCTTTTCACCTTCATCCTTTCTTCTTTGAGCTGTATCGGGCCTCCCTACTTCTTAGCTAGGAAACTGAAATGAAATTACATAAATGAAATTTTGTTCGCATACAGAAATTTGATATGAAACAGAAATGAAAGAACTTGAGAGTAGGGGAGATGTTACCCCTCCAACCCTAGTAGAACACAGGGACTAATTACCCCAATTACCCCCCCCCCCAATTAACCCCCCGCCCCCAATAACTCCCCACCTGCCTCTAGGAACTGCACGATGACCTCTGTGAGATAACGGGTTACGATTCCATCTCCTTCCAGCCCAACAGTGGGGCACAGGGGGAGTATGCAGGGCTCCTCGCCATCAAGGCATACCATGAGGACATTGGAGAGGGACACCGTAACATCTGCCTGGTATGTAGTGCTGGGTAATTTAGGAATAAAGTTGAGTTGATATATTGATATATACCCTGTGACGTACAACTATTCCGTATACTACATAAACAACTCACCGTCTGTTGTTGTTCAGATTAAACAATGTTTATACTAACAGCCATCATTCTAACAACCTTTCTTGGCACAGGTCCCAGTTAGTGCACATGGTACCAACCCAGCTAGCGCCCAGATGGCTGGTATGACTGTTGTCATTGTTAAAACGCTGCCAGATGGACAGATTGATATAGAGGATGTTCGTGAGAAGGTGAGGAATGTTAATTAGTGTTAACTTGTGTTAACTTGTGTTGTTAACGCCAAGTTAACACGATGAAAAAGAGCTTGATACTTGGCGTAACGCGCGATCCCATACCCCACATCCGCATCAAAATCTCTTCAGCGCGAGGTTGTCAGCACTACTCAGGACCTTGTGATTGCGCGCGCGGCATAGTTATTGAAATATTAGCCATGAGGTTCGACTTGGACTTGGAGCATGTGGTGATGTTTGTACTTCTTCACTAATAATTAACGCCCGTTATCCCCCACCCAGTGTGAGAAACATTCTAAGAATTTGAGCAGCATTATGATCACTTACCCTTCAACATATGGGGTCTTTGAGAGTGGAGTTCGAGAAATATGTGATCTGATACATGAACATGGTGGTCAGGTGTATCTAGATGGAGCCAACATGAACGCACAGGTACATTGTTGGTTGACCAATGACCCCCTCCCCCCCCCCCTTGGCCCTTCCCTGCACAGTGTACACTGTGCAATGTACAGTGTACACTGTACAATGCACATCCCCCGGCTCTAATGTATTATTTCCATGATATGCCCTGTCCTTCAAAGATGTCTCCATTATGATATATCACTAGTGGGCAAATGTTTGCATGTAATACTGTAAAGCAACACATCCCCACACACCAGGTTGGTCTTTGTAAGCCCGGTCACTTTGGATCGGATGTATCTCATCTAAATCTTCATAAGACCTTCTGTATTCCCCACGGGGGTGGCGGTCCCGGTGTTGGCCCTATCGGAGTGTAAGTATTGCGTTGTTGGTGGGTTTGTTTGTTGGTCTAACTTGTCAACTACCTACTAGACTGTCCATCATGACCTGATTCCCATGTCTAATCACCACCCTCCCCTCCCATAGTAAGAAACACTTGACCCCCTTCCTGCCCGGTCACGGTATTATTCCCCCAATGGGTACAGACGCCCCTGGAGCACGCCCCTTCGGTCAAATATCTGCTGCACCCTACGGCTCAGCTCTTATCCTGCCCATCTCTTGGGCTTACATCAAGCTAATGGGTCCCGAGGCGCTCCGCAAAGCAACACAAGTTGCCATCCTCAATGCGAACTACATGGCCAAACGGTTGGAGCCCCACTACGACATTCTGTTCAAGAATGAGAATGGCATTTGTGCACATGAGTTCATTATGGACACCAGGAACTTTGAAGGAACAACTGTGGGGGTGATGGACATTGCAAAGCGACTACAGGACTACGGTAAGAGGGGCGGTATAATGGGTTATTCAGGTGACCTGTGGAGATACTAGATACATGGGGAGTGCAGTTCTTTGAACTATTCAGAACCTACTACATAACAACCCCCCCTATCTCAGGATTCCATGCACCGACAACTAGCTGGCCGGTAGTTAACACATTGATGGTGGAACCTACTGAGAGTGAGGACCAGGGTGAACTGGATCGATATTGTGACGCACTTATTAGTAAGTATTATAGGGACCGTGATCCTCTGTGAATCACATGCTGTGATCCCCCCCCCCTCTAGTAGAGGAACCAGTAGCTGAACATATACTGGTCTGTTTGAAACCATTCATCCTCTCCTAGTGGGAGTCCCTAATTTCTGTTCCCTAACACCCCCCCTTTCTAGATATTCGCCAGGAGATTACAGACATTCAGGAGGGACGGGCTGATATTGAGAACAATGTGATCAAGAGGGCCCCCCACACTCAGAGGGTGGTTACTAATGATGAGTGGGACCGACCTTACACACGGAAAGAAGCCGCTTTCCCATTGGTTAGTGCCCCGCAGGGAAATAGGGAAATGTATCCAACATTATTCATTTCCGAAGAATATTTCTCGATAAAACCTCGATGGAGCTCTATTCCCTCATTCTTACCAATATGTTCCTTGCAGTTGCAGGGGTGAGCTAAATATCTAACAAATCTCTCCTCTATCTAGCCGTGGATTACAACGGACAAGAAGGTATGGCCAGCATCTGCCAGGGTTGATGACGCCTACGGAGACCAAAACGTGTTCTGCACCTGTCCACCGGTCGAGGCGTACTCTATCGATGATCTGAAGAAATAGAGTTGTGGTGTGGACAATGGACAATATGTGTGATGATAAGAAGTGACCCCATCAAACTAACATTTTCAACAGTGACCCTCTTTGTATAAACACTTGGTGGTGGAAGATTGGGGAGGTATAGGGGCCTGTGGGGCGAGGTGCTCTCACAGTGCCTCGCCCCACAAGCAAAACACTTGATGTCATGGGCCCTCTATGCTATTCCCTTCTCAGCTAGTACAAAAGGGGATGGGGGAACAGATTGGCACAACAATTAATCTGAGATATTTATTTTCCGAAGAAATCTAAATAGGGAGTCAGGAATTGAGCGTTAGAGTTAATACACATTTTCAAGAGCACAGCTTTTTATAATGTCAGTGTCTGTGTATCTGTTATTTTCGACCTTTTTTATCCGATTATTATTCGTGCTGTCGTTCTAATTGTACGATTGTGTTGTACGGTATATGTCACTGTGTCATGTGTCATAATCAATGTTACAGTTACTGTAAGTCACTATTATAGTAAATAGAACTCTAGAGGTCATCAACTCTGAATGGAATGCTTTTAAGTTCCGTCCGGATATCGTACGCGAAAATAACTTTTCTTCGATGCTTTCTACGGCGCGCGAAATTGATTTCATTTACGGCGCGGCGCGCGATTTCAAGAAACATTTTATTTCTCTCTCACGCCGCGCGAGAGAAAGCTCTCCCAGTTTTCAGAAATCAGTTTTCAAACCTTACCATGTCTTAGTGGTTGAGTGCTCTGCGCCATTTCACCCCTAACTTCCCTAGTGGGTTGTGTTATTTATGTTTTCGATAGCTAAATTAAAATCTGGGTTCCTTCCATTGCTAACAATCTAACGATCTTGGCGGTCAAGGGCTACCCGTAAGGGTCTGGTTTGGGATTATCGTTTAGTGCTATCGTTGTCTATCAGATACCATTTAGTTAATTAAAATTAGTCATGTGGTTGCGTGACTGTAGCTGTTTGATAAAAGTTAGTCTAAGTATACTCCTTTGGTAGCGTGCACGGTGCACCTGTAATCAGGCTGCAAGGCACCCAGATTATAACTAAAGGAGCGAAAAGTTCTGCTAGCCACCTTGAAACGGGTTCGTACAGATGATCCAGGTGGCAATTATTATATCAGAAACAATGTGATCCAAGTCGGATAGCGAACTGAACTTTATCAATCGGACTGTTTCTATATGTTACCCCGCTTTAGGTAACTGCCGATGCTTTTAGCCTCTCGGCCTTGTAGGATATATATATTTAACTATATATGTCTATAGTGTAAGAGCGGGAAGGGTCTGTTAATGACTCTAATATAAATTGTGATGTTCATTCATTCATTCATAATCGCGCCCGTTTTCGGATTCGATTTTTGCATGTGCTTGGCTAACAAATTGCCCACCTACTCGCCTTAGCACACGTAGCCAAGTCTCTTGAAAGCGATGGTAGCGGGTCTATGTATTATGCCGATGAACTTTGGTGTGGACTTCCTGGAATTTGATGGTCTTAACGACCTAGAAATGACATGCTGTGGAGGGGAGAGACTCCGAACAAGTTCATTCCCTCTGGCCCTCAATAGTCCTGTGTTGTGTGACTTGGTGGGTGTTCAAAAAATGAAGGAACTCGATGTGGAGGACTTCTCCCGATCCTCAGTTCTATGTTTCATCCAATCCTGCTACTCCGGATCTACAGCTGTCAGCCGTGAAAACTTTCGAGAGGTGAACAAGCTGAGTGCAGTGTTCAAGGTGGAATGGATGATAAAAGAGTGTCTTGAGTTTTACACTGACCTCTGCTCCGAGTTGAGCTCCCTTGAAACGGGGGCCGCAGGATTGTTTTGCCCGCGTCACCCCACCCAATGTTAAGAATCAAAGCTAGTGAAAAAATCAAGTCAAACGGACTCAGGGGCCAAAGTTATAAGCACCGCCGTTTTTTCGCTCGCAAAGTTATCTTCGACCCAGCCGGGCCCGTCCTGAGCTCAGGCCAAACGCGCGCGTGGCATTCCCTTCAGTCCCCTCGTTGCGGGGGTGCGCGCATGAGGGGGCTGCAGCGCATTCCAATCACCCCCCTTTTCGTGCGCGGAATGTTTTTGCGCGTCACATCACATGTTAACGTGTGGTGTGCGCGTGAAAATTGATAAATTTCATATGCGCGGTCATTTTGGGGTGACAACTTCAAAAAATCCGACTTTAGGGATCGGGCGCCGTTACGATCTGGGTGTTTGGTGGCTTGGATTGGAATGCGCTGCAGCCCCCTCATGCGCGCACCCCCGCAACGAGGGGACTGAAGGGAATGCCGCGCGCGCGTTTGGCCTGAGCTCAGGACGGGCCCGGCTGGGTCGAAGATAACTTTGCGAGCGAAAAAACGGCGGTGCTTATAACTTTGGCCCCTGAAGTCCGTTTGACTTGATTCTTTCACTAGCTGTTAGATCTGACAATTATCTACCTTGCTGTTTTTGAGAGGAGTTAATTGGACTTCAGGAGGCTGAGCAATAGCCGTTCAAAGATGGGTTGTTTTCAAAAAGTGACGTCACAGATTCTTGCAGGGACACCATTTTTATAATTTGAATTAAAATCTCGAATTTTTTATTTTACCGCACTCGATTTTGCGGAGTTTGGTTCATATCTCCTGTTCCTGATAAGATAGAGACCTGAAACCGGTTGCATTTGAAAGCTGTTATCTTCCTCTTTCCAACGCTACCAAAACGATTTCTGTACCTTATCTGGAACCGGAGATATGATTGATTATGTATTCCCCCCAGCGCGGTATTCCCTCCAGGCCCCTTATATTATATTATAAGGGGCCTGCAACGTATGCCAATGGCTTGGAATGCGCTGCAGCCCCCTCATGCGCGCACCCCCGCAATTATATTATAAGGGGCCTGCAACGTATGCCAATTTGGTGGCCTGTTTACAGGTGCGCGCTGCCAAAAAAGTTGATTCACTAAAATGGCTCTAACCGCCAAACCACTCAACCGTTTTGGCTAAATCAAAGTTTATCTGGTAGGAAATGTCAAGGCCTAACCCCAACCCAAACCCCAGCCCTAACCCTAACCCCACTTTAGCCCTAACCCTAAAAAACCGTTTGTCAGCACTCACGAAACACCCAGATTTTAACGCTGGCCATAGGGATCCCTAAAGGAAAACCCAAGCAACAATAGCCCTCACTTGGGTTTTGTGAAATTTCACACGGTCATTGCTCCACCCCCTGATGAGATAGAGACTTGAAATTTTGTAGTGAGGTAGAACTCGACATGATCTATCCAACTACAAAATATCAAGTCTCTATCTCATCAGGGGGTGGAGCAATGATCGTGGGAAATTTCACAAAACCCAAGTGAGGGCTATTGTTGCTTGGGTTTTCCTTTAAAAAAGTTCAGTATTTACACAGAGTTTAAAGTCCATTTTTTTCAACTGTTCACCCCCCAAAGTCGTGCGCGGAATTGTTTTGCGCGTTTATCACATGTGGCTTTTTTCAAGAAAATATTGGATTGTGTGCTGCAAAATTGACAAAATTGAGCGCTGCGGCGAAAAAAGTTTCCGAAAACGCTGCAAATCGAGTGCGAAAGACGCAGTCGTTACACCCAGAGCGGCGCGGGCGCTCTGGGTGTAACGACTGAGTAAAGACTGTGTAAACTCTGTGTAAATACTGAACTTTTTTAGGGATCCCTATCAGAGAAACAGTTGAGTGGTCTGGCGGTTAAAGTCGGATTTTTTGAAACTGTCACCCCCCTGAAATAACAAATTTGTCATATCTCCGGTTCCTGATAAGATAAAGACTTGAAATTTGGAGGTTCGGAAGAACTTAGCAAGATCTTTATAACCTCCAAATTTCAAGTCTCTATCTCATCAGGAACCGGACTTATGGTCATTTAAAGAAATTTGAAAACTCAGGGGGGTGACAGTTTCAAAAAATCCGACTTTAGAGCCGTTTAAGTGCTGGGCACTGCAGGGTTGGCATGCGCAAGTGTGCGCGTTTTCCACGGCTTCTAGGGCCTGTAGCATAGGCCAAACTGCAGGGTATAGTACTCTTTTAGCAGCTTGTACCTGTAAAAAGGCCTCCAAACACCCAGAATTTTTGGTTGAGTGGTCTGGCGGTTAGAGCCGTATAAGTGCAGGGTACTCTTTTAGCAGCTTGTACCTGTAAAAAGGCCTCCAAACACCCAGAATTTTTGGCATGTGCTGGCAAATAAATTGCCCGTATACTCGCCTTAGCACACGTAGCCAAGTCTCTTGAAAACGATGGTAGCGGGTCTATGTATTGTTCCGATGAACTTTGGTGTGAACTTCCTGGAATTTGATGGTCTTAATGACCTAGAAATGACATGCTGTGGAGGGGAGAGACTCCGAACAAGTTCATTCCCTCTGGCCCTCAATAGTCCTGTGTTATGTGACTTAGTGGGTGTTCAAAAAATGAAGGAACTCGATGTGGAGGACTTCTCCCGATCCTCAGTTCTCTGTTTCATCCAATCCTGCTACTCCGGATCTACAGCTGTCAGCCGTGAAAACTTTCGAGAGGTGAACAAACTGAGTGCAGTGTTCAAGGTGGAATGGATGATAAAAGAGTGTCTTGAGTTTTACACTGACCTCTGCTCCGAGTTGAGCTCCCTTGAAAATGTTCGTTTTCTGTTCGAGGAAGCGGCATACATACTGAGGGAGAGGAACAACAAGGACCTTCAAGATGCACTGAACAATGGACTGCTGAATTTCCCAGATCTCCGGTTATCCCTTGTGCAGGATTTCATGTCTCGTGATCCCAACAAACAGGAGTTGGCGTGTACTGACCTGTGCCTCTCCCTCGCTGGAAGTGCTATCCCAGCTCTCTACAGTGGACTGATTAAAATGATATCAGGCAGAACCCCTCCTGTACAACTTACAGTTGCTGAAAAACGGTTCCTCCCCCAGACGCTGACGGTGTGCTTCCGGTCTGACTCTGATGTTTATCTTCAACTTGTGGACACCCTGCAGACAACATTATGCAAGGAGGATATTGAGGTTCTACTAAAACCTCTTTGTAATGTTTTTCATAACTTAGCAGAGCTCTGTGATGAAGATCAGAAGGTAGTTTATCCGATAGAACTGCCGGCTTTGAAGGACTGTAAAACCTTGTTGGATGCTATTCGAATCTTTGATCGGGAACCACGAATTCAATCTTGGATCCAGTTTGCGGATTGTGTCGGTTACTATTGTTTTACCAATCGAGGAATGTGCGAGGATTCGGAAGTTTTGGAGGCTTTAAACGTATCACTAGAAAAGCGGTATAAAAACTATCCCTACAGTACGTGCAATGTAACTGGGTTAGGATTGGAACGGAGATTGAGAGATTTTCCAATGTTGCTGGACGTCTTCAATAGATATGAACAAGGGAGAGAAGCTGGTCACCTGCGTTTAGAGTTCGGGAAACGCCTTAAACCTCCGTGTAAACTTTTGAAAACTGCATTCCTTGATATTCATGATAGTCCTAGTTTTTGTGAGCACAACCCCCAACCCACACACAAGAGGTGTAAGGTTGCAGTGAATTTCTTTCTTGTTGTAAGAGATCAGGATAGTTTTCCAACCTTTACTATCGAGTTGGAGAAAGATAGCTCAATTCTTGATGCTCAATCAGATACCCACTTCCACCAAGAACCCGATATTTTGAAAACCATTGTCGTACAAGAGCATCGCAATGGTGTATGTATGAATTTTACAAGTAATCTAAATAAAGAACCATGCCATAACTTCTGCTATTATCTAGCAGAATCTGCTATATTCACAATACGCTGGCCCTTGATTTCCTCGCCCGTGTGAACAGAGAAGCCTGGATTTGCACCGTGTTTTCTACAAAGATGTTTCAGTAAAGCTGTTAGCTGCAAACAACATGGTGTTTTCGTACTTTGTACATTTTCTTTGTGTTTGCTTCATATCGAATTTTATGGAACGATCTAATTTTTTATCCTTATAAAGTTATTATTTTTTTAATCTTTTTTAAACATTAATTACCTTGTAACACCACTAACACACTTATAACTCTCCTTTCGCCCCTTATAGCCAAGTCTCCACTCCTTCAAGATGCTATACTGGCGAGCAGCAGGATTGAACTACCTACAGTTCTCAAGGATTGCTGCCCAGGCCGTCCGACGAGGACTGAAACCCGAGGCAAAGGAGATCGCCCTCAAGGCTGAGGAGGGACTTATGAAGAAGACCAAGTGGGAGGGAGGCAAGGCAATCAAGGCCTAATATGTGATACACACAGACCTTCCATAATTCGTAAATTATTATTATCTCTCGCGTTATAGATTTTGTAAGAAGTGAACTTGGGATGTGTTTTGGCTTCTTTGATAACCCTTGGCACTGTTCAAACTTTTCAAACTTTTGTTATGCTCCAGTACACTTATGCGTGTGTGTGTGTGTTTGTGTGCAACATGTTGAGAATGTATATATGGAACTGGAAGTGTGTACTGTGCAAGTGAATGTAAGTGTCCCAAAACTATGTCACACTTTTGCCGAACTTGAGCTACGCGCGGTTTGCAACTGCACTCCGCGCGAGCAAAGCACTAACTGTCAGCGTAACCAGAAAATTCGGGAAACAGTGCCAAGGGAAAGCTGCGTGTTTTCACGATAACCACTCCCCAAACAACAAACCTAACTTCCCCAGTCCCTTACAACACAACCTCTTTACCTATAAATCACCCTCCTCTCTATCTCTCTATAGCAATGGCACTGTGGGGCCAGGGTGATCCTAGATGGATTGTCGAGGAGAGAGAAGATACCAAGAATGTGAACAATTGGCATTGGTCGGAGGTTGACGCGAGCAACTCCAGTAAGAAGTTCTTTAAAGAGAAATTCCTGGAGCTTTCAGTCACTGGTACTGAGGGTAGTGTCCGTGTCAGCGAGGTATGTCTTTATTGTTACCATGGTAACCAATAATAATAATATCAGATAACTAACTTGTGTTTGTAACTATGATAATACTAACTGTATTGTCCTGACACAACAAGTAACCATCTGTTCAGGTTACTAAGTGTAATGGAGAGGCGACTGTTAACAACAGGAAAGGGAAGGTTATCTATTTTTATGAGTGGGATATAGAGTTGAAATGGTGCGGTAAGACAGCAATGAGTAATGATAACATAACTGGGAAAATTATCATTGAAAATGTCAGCGAAGAAAACACGGTAGGTACTATAGATTGTTATTTTGGTGGTCAAATCTGTTTAACTGATTGCCAGCTCCTCCCCCCTAGCTCTAACACAACCTCCACCACTATCCCCTAATCAACATCACTCTCCCTCTCTCTAAAGGAAGATGAGGTTGACATCACGACACGACAGGAGAAAAGTGGAACTGAACATAATAAACTACATCAAATTGTCAAACAACAACGTGAGTGCTGCAACTCTTTTAAACTGTTTATTCTTTGTATCTGTATGTGAGATCCTGAACAAGATAAGGAATGTCTAGAGTTTTATTCCCAAAAGACACACTCCTCTTTCAGTTGCACCCAAGTGCCGAGAGATAATCGGACAGTATATTCAGTATCTCCAGACTACACATGGTAAACAGGTCGTACTACCTACCAAGGCTGCCGGACAGGGAATTAACGCTGTTACAACAAAAACTAAACCCGATTCGGTTAGTTGGGGAAAGTTCAGTTTAATTAAAACCCAACATTATCCCACATCGCCACCGCTAACACTGATATCATCCAGGTGAACTCAATCAAGAAACAAATGGACGCTGCTGTTATATCAAAAAGTGGGCCAAAGAAGACAGAAAATGTAACCCTCCAAAGGACAGAGTTTTCTCTGAAAGACACTTTCAAATGTAGAAGAGAGGAACTGTTCCAGTGTTTTGTAAACCCAGGTAGATGGTTTGGATGGGTTACCATGGTAACCAGTTAGTGTGAAACAAAGTGACACCATGGTAACATAATGGTAACCACTAACCACCCACTCTCACCCAGATCGTATGAAGGCATATTTACGTGGTGAGGCGGATGTAGATCCCCGAGAATCTGGAAAGTTTTCACTTCTTGCTGGGGCCATTACTGGTACTTACCTGGAAATCCAACCTGAGGACAAGATCCAACAACATTGGAGGTAGGAAGTTGTGACAACTGATAGTAATTGTTAGATGTGTTGGGCACTTGGAATCTCCTCCTCCAGCTTACTAGCCTCTAGGGCCCCCTCTAGGGTCGCCGATCGTGCAAATATTTATCAGTTTGGTCATTTCTGTCAGGTTCAAAGATTGGCCCGCCGATATGTTCAGTTCAGTGACTCTAACCTTCAAGGATACCGGATCCAGTACTGAGCTAACTCTTCACCAGGTGCGTGTTTAACACCCTTTTAATTAAACTCTAAAGGATTATTTATACCCGAGATATCAAACAACTGAACAACATATTTTCAGACGGGCGTGCCACAGTACTCACTGGACCAAATCAAACAAGGCTGGACTCGCTATTACTTCCAACCCATCAAAATGACCTTTGGTTACGGAGCTGGGTCGTTGTAACAGGCAATTCCGTGGTTTCAAACTACATTTTAGTTCGCTGTGGGCGTGAGAGAACTGCAACGAGAGAGAGTGTGAGAGTGAGTGGGAGTTTCTATTTTTCTCTAGTGTGTGACGACCCACATGTGAGTTAGTGAGACCTGTGTGTGTGTACATATATATTTATTACCGTCCCCTTCCCAGTTGGAAGGTAAGCGGAGTCTGGCCCCACAGATCACATTCTGACTGTGCGAGCTCTTATTGTTATTGTTGTTGTTGAGACGGTCCTTGAATTTATCTCGTTTTAATTACCCCTATCACTGATTAACCACCCACCCAATGATTTGCCCAAAACATTTTCCAAATCCTCTTTATAGCAACCAACAATGTATAACATATATCCCGACTAATAAATCCCTGCCCATTAGCAGCCATCATGTCATCAGAGATAGCAGTCCTCACCCCCGCTGATACGGAGAAGATGGACCAAACAGAGACCACGAGAAAGAGGCCCAGGGAGGGAAAGAAGAAGAAGAAGGATGGGAGGAAGGTGGCGAAGAAGATGTCTTGGACAAATAAACAGAGAGCCCTGGTATTTGCAGCACGTGGAATTACATTCCATGCTCGACACCTGATGAATGATCTGAGGGTGTTGATGCCCCACTCAAAAACAGGTAACCATGGTAGCCATGGTAACGGGGGGGGGGGGGTGTATGGTTCTGTATGTTTGACGAGCGTTGTCATGCTTGAATGGGTTTGTACATGTATCGATAAATTCATGACTTTTATCTAAAACTGCTGTTATATTTTAAAACTTCTCGAATCATGTGACGCCAGCGCTAAAAAGAAGTGAAATGGCGTTGAATGTGACCGATACAAAAAATGCTTGGTCTCATTTCGCCCACTGGCCTGCTTCCTACGTTAAATTGTTCTACTGCTTTCGCTGCCCTTTAGAAACAAACAGTTTTTTCCATCATGTCAGGAGAAAACCTAATTTCAAATTATGTACTCGATTGGTTCGACTCAAGTTACGGCAAACATTGTTATATATGGTTCCACAGGTGACCTGTAATTGTGTAGACTGTAGTGCTCTTTATCTTTTTCAAAATGTGCAAAAAATTAGGGTTGTCCGTCCTCTCGTTCTCTGGCCCGTGCTTCAATTTATTAAGGTTTCTGACTATTTTAGAAGTAGTAGAGTCGATAAGCAAACTCACCTCCTCTGATTTCAATGAAACTTCTCTCATGCTAAAATATGGTAATGGGGGTACAAATACCGCTTATTTTGAGTCCGGAAAACTTTTGGTTCGTTAATTATCGCTAATTGAAAAACGCCAAAATGGCCTAAAATTGCCCTTAACATGGTTTTGAAATTTTGGAGTTGGAACTCCAGACTTTGTAGAGATGTCCGCTAGGATGCCAAAATGCACCAAAAGTGGGCTCAGGCCCAAATTCATCCGAATTTTTGCGTAAGACCGGATGGACTGAATTTTGGTCACGTGACTTCGGCTAACTTCTGAACCATTGAAGTAAGGGAGGTTTATAGGGGGCTTAATCGATGCAGAAAGAGATAAAAATGACACGTAATGACCCTATTTTTCATCTCCGACGCACAGGAAAGGCACAAATGGCAAAACAAAATTGACGCCATCTAGTCTCCCGCTCTTTTTTTCAAAACTCTAACTTCTGAACCGTTGGAGTAAGGAATATTTATAGGGGGCTTAAAAGATGCAGAAAAGAAAAAAAATGAGACGAAATGACCTTCTTTTTCATCTCCGACGTGCATGAAAGGCACAAATAGCAAAAAACTGATTTTGGAGCCAATTCACGTGACCAAAATTCAGTCCATCCGGTCTTATGCAAAAATTCGGATGAATTTGGGCCTGAGCCCACTTTTGGTGCATTTTGGCATCCTAGCGGACATCTCTACAAAGTCTGGAGTTCCAACTCCAAAATTTCAAAACCATGTTAAGGGCAATTTTAGGCCATTTTGGCGTTTTTCAATTAGCGATAATTAACGAACCAAAAGTTTTCCGGACTCAAAATAAGCGGTATTTGTACCCCCATTACCATATTTTAGCATGAGAGAAGTTTCATTGAAATCAGAGGAGGTGAGTTTGCTTATCGACTCTACTAAAGGGCGTGCAGGAATAGTCCAGGTATCCGGGTTTCCACCCTGTTTAAGAATTTCACGGTTCTGCGTTGGTTAGTCATGCACGTGTCAGCCTCAATGTGACACGATATTATTGGGAATAGTGAGAGGGAGAGAGAGAGGGAGCTGAGAGAGTGAGAATAATACCGTGGATGCATTTATATTATGATAGACACATGTAATAGTGAAGCCAATTTAGTCTGAATATATGAACATTGTTGTAACTTTTTTCTTTTCGTACAATTTGCCTCTAGAATAATCCATTGCATTTACTTTAGTAGATCAGCTGTGAATGTTTAAAAAATCAGACTTTCTTATCTTCGCCCTTTGTCGAGAGCCTCTTTCTCTTTTTATCCCTCTCTCTAAATATATCTCCTATCTTTCTCTCTTTCCTTCCCTCTTTCTACCACTGATGACTGCACCGTGCAATTCGATTCCTGATAAGAATGCTCGCCCACCAAGTCGCACTCATTTTGAATCACACTCAATCCTTCCTACGCTGTAGTCACTACTTTGCTGTTTTCTTTTGTCTGATGGACCGATTTAAACGTTATGCTGCCGCTGGTGTGCTCCTCTCAGCACTATATGTCGAAATGGCCGCCAGGTATTTACAAACCTCTCAGATTCTGTCATTGACCTCTCGTTACCAATATATCATGTTTCCTAAATCAGACCCTCTACACCGAAAGAAGCAACAAATTGAAATTCTACAACTCCTACAGGTTCGGTATACCCATTGTTATGATTGGCGGTATGTTAAAACCTGACGACTGTACTCAAGGAACACCACTCTGCTGGTCAGAGTCCACCAAGGCGAACGTCATTGGATCTTTCTTCTATGGCCTAGCAGGACAATTCTTTGTGGTGTGTCTTGTAAAGTGGTTTGACAAGTTTACAGTCTGTTTCCGGGTATGGCTAGTTCTCTGTATCATCTCCCAGTTCCTGTACCCCTCTCTAGCGGTTACCTCACCCGTTATCCTAATGGTTATCCAGGTTATCCGGGGCTTTGGAACTGGTGTCAGCGTCGCCTATCACTTGGAATTTCTGAACCGATGGCTCCCAAAATGCGAACAAAACACTTACATCTCTATAGTGGGGATGGTTAATTTCCTTGGTAACGGTACTGCCGGGCTGCTGGCTAGTTGGATTAATGATACGTATGGGTGGAAGTTCTACTTCTACTCCGGTGGGGTCATGTTTGTGGTGGTGCTGATCCTTCATGTCCTATTCCTGGCTCTGTGGCCCAAGGATACTCTGTTCGAGAAGCTGATGGGAGGGAGCGATGGGGAGCATGAAATGGAGGATATTGGCCATGTTGAGGAGAATAAAGTTAGCATTGAAGAGTTTGATGCTGAGATAAAGCCAGCTGATGATATGAAGATCACCCCAGATGAGATAGAGCTTGAAAACAATTGTACAGATACCAAAACCGATGCCGTGGCAGAGTCTCCTCCCCCTGATACCTCTCAAATGTTCTCACTTCGTGACATTCTCAGCCGCTCCTACACCTGGGTTTTCTCTCTGTACGCCCTCTCGTGGGTCCTATGTCTCTACAACACTCTAAACACTGCCCCTTTCTACCTCTCAAATGTGCTGGGTATCGACGCTACCACAATCTCTATCCTTAACTTTGCCCTTTGTATGACCATCGTCGTGTTTACCATTTTCTACTCCTTCCTCGGCCAAAAGTTGGATCAGTATCTTCCCTGGCTAACCTGCCGACTAACCTTTGCTATTGTGCCCATGATAATCCAAGTGGTGGTATTCGCTGCTTTCCCGCACATACAAACCTTTAGAGGGGCCATAGTACTGTTAGTGGTATCTACCATCGCTTCTGCATCACTGTTTAGCTGCTCTGTGGTATCTGCAAACATAGAAATGGATCCAGCAAATGCCTCGGTTATCCAGGCTTTTTTCAATGGTATTGGTCAGTCCTCCGGGTTCCTGGGTCCTGTGTTCATGGCATACTTCACTAAGGATGATCCTTCCTCTACGGCAGGATGGGCCAAGTTCTTTTACACCTTATCCGGGGTTGCTGTTCTTGCTATATCTGGGATAGTGGCTAGTGCCGTGTTTAGGAAAGTAGAGTGGCAGAATAGGAGTCTGAGTGGGAAACCTTACAAGACAAATTAGTGTTTTTAGGGTTTAATACCTGCTTCAAAATCAAGAACATGTTTTAATTTGACTGGAAGTTGGTAGTATAAGATAAAGTGACGTTTCAAACCCCAATGTATTTTGTGTGTTGGAATGCATCAAATATTTATTAAACCTTTATTAAACCACGTTTTTTAAAAGCTGTCAATTACGTCAACGCAATGAACAATTACCGCCATTTAGTGCTTACGTTGCTACCACAGCAGTGATTGTATAATAATGGGATGTGGGATGTGAGGGGTGGGGGAAACTTTCGGGAGAAGGTAAAATAAACTGTGATCTATCCCAAAATTCCCCCACCATCCAGATTCCAAGTTGGAGAGAAAAGAGGGGTTGTTTGCAATCAACGAGGTCTGTGAAATGAAGAATTGCAATATGACCATGTTCTTTGAAATGCGGAAGAAACTTGACCTGTACATGTGGTTGTCCATGGTGCCCAATGGGCCCTCCGCTAGGTGAGAGAAAACAACCCGCCTATTTTGTTTCCTGCCTCCATGGTCCACCAGATATATAATTTCCGTCCTGCTCCATTTTCTAAAGTTCAATTCACTACAGGTTCTTGGTTCAGAACGTTCACACGATGGATGAGTTGAGGTTAACAGGTAACCACCTGAGGGGCAGCAGACCTCTTGTGACTTTTGATAAAACCTTTGATGAACAGCCTCACCTTTCTCTTCTCAAGGAAATGCTGAAACAGGTAACACTCGTCAGAAAGTAGTATACCTCTTAAATCACATTTTATTCTGAGATGTCAATTCCACCAAGTTTTTATCACCTAAATTACATTCCAATGTCGGCAACTGAAGATAACATCAATTTTTAACATCATCCATCCGGCTACCTTTGTCTAGCTATCTATCTCCTATCAGATGTTTGGAACCCCCAACGTCCACCCAAAGAGTAAGCCTTTCTTCGACCACATTATCGGCTTCACCAACTTCGACGGGCGGATTTGGTTCCGGAATTTCCAGATTTCTGATGAGGAAAAGGGAGGGCTTGTAGAGGTGGGACCCCGGTTTTGTTTGTGGCCGATCAAGATTTTCAGTGGCAGTTTCAGTGGTGAGGTGATATATGAGAATCCGGACTACAAGAGTCCTAATCAGTACAGAAACGAGATGAAAATGGAGGCAGCCAACAGGTAAATAATTATCAAATTAAAATGAAATACATTAGGGTTTCCATTTTGAAAAATCCAAAAGAAATGTTCTTCTGCTCCCCTCTTCTTTATCTGTCCAATTTCTTCCAGGTACAAGTTGAAGGCCCAGAAGACAGCAGCTAAGTTAGCCCAGGAGAAAGAGATCGTACCCAAGGAGGATGAACTCGATCAAATCTTCCACACCATCACCCAGGACGAATTAGCAGGGTAGTGTTACCATGGTAACATGGGGCGCGTTAAGGGTACGCTAACCAAAATTTTTTTTCGAGTGCAGGGAAATCTCTCACCGTAGGGTTGTAGGCCATGCCAAGGAGACCTCAAATATGCAATTTGAGCTCTCAAGTCGAATTCATATTTTTGCTACAGCTGCTTGAAAAATGAACTGTAAATACGTTTTTGGCATCTCAAAAAAAATTTTTTAAAGATAGAAGCATGAAAATTTGGGGATTTGAAGAGGACATGAAGGGGAATAACCACAAAAAATTTTTTTGCAATCCGAGCTGATTTCCGGTCCCGAGATGGATTTCTTTTTTTCCACTTTAACGCCCTATTTGGCAAAGTTCCGAAAACATGTGAAAGCTGTAAATTGGTGAAAAGTTTCGTCTAACGATTATCTAAGTGGCCATAAATTTTGGGCGTGTCCTTATTTGAGATAAGCTGTACAGAGTTTTTTTTGTGAAAGCCGTCATTTCAGAAATAAATAAATTGCCTGTATCTCAAAAACGGCTGATCGTAGAGACCTGAGACTATGCTTAAACGATTCAGAAGGTCCGATTTTGGGTGGGTCTTCTGAGAGACATTTTGCTCCTACTTCAACCGTTTTTGCTGTAATTGCGAAAAACAAAAAACCATCTTCGCCATCGTGGATTTTTTGTGATTTTGTTTTTGGTGATTATAGGGACCCATATGGACCAAATAGTGAAGGAATTAGCTTGTTACACATTTTTCCATAGTTTCGGTCCTTTCTTAGCCACAATTCCCTAATTACAGGATATTGGAGTTTAGCTTTTGCCCTTTCCATAGAATTTGTTTTTCGCAATTACAGCAAAAAACGGTTGCAGTAGGAGCAAAATGTCTCTCAGAAGACCCCCCCAAAATCGGACCTTCTGAATCGTTTAAGCATAGTCTCAGGTCTCTACGATCAGCCGTTTTTGAGATACAGGCAATTTATTTATTTCTGAAATGACGGCTTTCACAAAAAAAACTCTGTACAGCTTATCTCAAATAAGGACACGCCCAAAATTTATGGCCACTTAGATAATCGTTAGACGAAACTTTTCACCAATTTACAGCTTTCACATGTTTTCGGAACTTTGCCAAATAGGGCGTTAAAGTGGAAAAAAAGAAATCCATCTCAGGACCGGAAATCAGCTCGGATTGCAAAAAAATTTTTTGTGGTTATTCCCCTTCATGTCCTCTTCAAATCCCCAAATTTTCATGCTTCTATCTTTAAAAAATTTTTTTTGAGATGCCAAAAACGTATTTACAGTTCATTTTTCAAGCAGCTGTAGCAAAAATATGAATTCGACTTGAGAGCTCAAATTGCATATTTGAGGTCTCCTTGGCATGGCCTACAACCCTACGGTGAGAGATTTCCCTGCACTCGAAAAAAAATTTTGGTTAGCGTACCCTTAACATGGTAACAAGGAATGACCTCACCCAAACCGTGTGACGACTTCTGGAAATACGTGACCTGGTTATTCTGTGCGTGTCGGGGAAATAATGCTTTTAAATGGACTACCACTCAGCCTGTTTGTTTTATCACGTGACTGGCAACTTTTAATGGGTTCAACTAATTTATTACCAATTTCCATCTCTTTTAACGAATATTATGAGTTTCATTGTTTCTTTCATTGTTACCATGGCAACTGTGCATTTCCTCAATTTATATCTCTCTCCCCCTCCTCTCTTTTATCAATTACACGGTTTTCTTTTTGGCTTCCGGCCAGTTCGTGATTTGTGTTTTCTCTATCCACGTCTACCTCTCTTCAAACATCGTACATGTGTCGCTGCGGTTCGGATGATTTTCTGACTTAATTACTTCTTTCAGTCCGGTTTTTAGAAATCTTCCACGCCCTTGTATTAGCCTTCTTGTCCCTATCACAGCTGCGGCTACATAACAGTCACCGGTATATCAAGTATTTCTCTAATTTTTTTGCCACCACCCGTTTTTACTTGCGGTACTTCTACTACCATTTCTACTACCATTTCTCTTCATTCTTCCATCTATAATAGGCGATCTAAAATTGGCCTACTGCATCAATTGTAATTACTGTAATTGAGAGAGAGAGAGAGAGAGAGAGAGAGAGAGAGAGAGAGAGAGAGAAAAGAGAGAGAGAGAGAGAGAGAGAGAGAGAGAGAGAGAGAGAGAGAGAGAGAGAGAGAGAGAGAGAGATAGGGAACTGTTGATATTTTGTGCTTGTACTGCTACCGATTGAAGATGAAATAGAGAGAAACTAACATTAATTGAGAGAGTGTGTTTGTGTCTGTAACTGTACCAAAAACTTAACACGTACTGTCACGAGAGCATTGCACTAAATATGGCCAGTGTTTTTAATTGTTTTGTGTTGGTTGAAGGGTCTAGATACAGTACTATCAGCTCTCTGTTTTTAAACCTCTTTGAAGAACCACTTCTAGATCTGTGCTGCAGTTGTCGCCCTGCATTTAGCTACCGGCCATAGAGACTTTAAATTTAGATCAAAGTGTATCGGGAGTGTATCGGGAGTGTATCCCAGAAGCCTATTTTCGCCTTCCATTTTCTCTTGCCAGTTGCCATGGTAGAAACTCCACAACATCACACATTATCCATAACAAGCTCATTCTGTTTAGCGGCATTCTATATAGAGGAGGGTGCTGTAACATGATGTTAAAGACAGTGTTGTAAAGTTTGATCTTCATCTACGACCTACGTCTATATACCGAAGTAGGTAAGATACCATTGTATTTCAATTATATTTGTTTTTCTCCGACCCCGATCATATTTGTTGAGTCCAGGTCACAACAAGATCGCACTTTGACCAATCCAAAACGGTCTGACTATATCTTAGACAGTCTTCCGGGCCTTTCCTAATGGTGATATGAGGTCACATTATAACTACCCATGAAATAGTAGCCTGCACGCCCCCCCCCCCTCAACAACACCCGCCCTCGTTTTCACAACCATTAGTTAATATGGTTTACCCAGCCATTTAGTGCCCTATCCGGTTAGACGTAGTTTATCGTATCCACTGTCTCCCACCCTCTTTCTCCCCACCTCTATCTCTCTTCCTCCTTTTCTCCCTTGGTATTTCTTCCTCGGGATACATGTACCATTTAATTTGAGGGGAAGGAAGAAAGATAGCTCGGGTACGGAGGGCCAGGGACAAATAAGGGCACAGAGAGGGAGAGAAAGAGAGAGAGAGGGAGTGAGGGAGATACCCGGATGTTACCCCTTTAACTGCTCCCCCTCGTTAGTTCATAATCGCTCTGTACGGTCCCCTGTTGTAGATGGTTAGTGGTTACACAAAAGTACAAGGGGTTATATTATTTAGCTATTCCCTCTCCCAGCTTCTCTCTATATCTCTCTCTCACTCGTCATTTGTTCGATCATCAAGGCACAATATGTTGTGGCACTTAAGGCCAGAGGGGGGGGTCGACCGATTTTTGACCCCTATTTTGGGCCATTTTTGGGGTTACCATCATGTGATAGCGCTTGGCACACCGGACCAGATGGATATGACAGAATCGATTTTGCGCGGACGGTCTGGGAGAAAAGTGGGGTTAACTTTTGGCCTGAAATCAATGTAAACCCCAATATTTTAGGACTAGTAGGGTTTGGGACATCCAATCAAGTGTCAAACGCTTCGTCTTATCAAGAGTGATCACTCTGCTAAGTTTTACACCATTAGTCCAACTGGTCTTTGAATTATTTGGGGTTTACAAAATCTGGAAAAATCGACATTATGGCTCCCATATACACCCCATTTTTTCACATGGTTAACCACTTTCTGAGAAAACGGCTAGGATCTAGACCTTGTCATTTGGCACACCTGTTCTACAGACCAAGGAGCATGAAACATATGTAGCGATTTTTGATTAAGGCCCTCAATCAAAAATTATGGGGGTTTACAAATGTTTGGTCAGGGAAAATATTATGTAAACCCCCATAATTTTTGAATGAGGGCCTTAATCAAAAATCGCTACATATGTTTCGTGCTCCTTGGTCTGTAGAACAAGTGTGCCAAACGACAAGGTCTAGATCCTAGCCGTTTTCTCAGAAAGTGGTTAACCATGTGAAAAAATGGGGTGTATATGGGAGCCATAATGTCGATTTTTCCAGATTTTGTAAACCCCAAATAATTCAAAGACCAGTTGGACTAATGTTGTAAAACTTAGCAGAGTGATCCCTCTTGATAAGACGAAGCGTTTGACACTTGATTGGATGTCCCAAACCCTACCAGTCCTAAAATAATGGGGTTTACATTGATTTCAGGCCAAAAGTTAACCCCACTTTTCTCCCAGACCGTTCGCGCAAAATCGATTCTGTCATATCCATCTGGTCCGGTGTGCCAAGCGCTATCACATGATGGTAACCCCAAAAATGGCCCAAAATAGGGGTCAAAAATCGGTCGACCCCCCCCTCTGGCCTTAATTATCAGTTTAGTAGCCCCTCTCGTCCCCGTTTAGTACCATTTATCGTAACTGATGAATAGGCCGAATCGTTTAAAACTTCAGTGTTCACCCCCCTCTCATCCCCCATATCTGTTGAGCTTTTGTTCCGAATTGCCAATAGAGTTTTTGTTGGTCACATAAACTCTGCACCCTTGCCTCATGTAGCACAGTGTGATGCAGTATATACCACACCAGATGGTCACACAGTGCTGCTGCTGTTGGAGTTTGAATAAAGGCGGGCTTTTAGTGACTCACTCAAACCTTCTTTGGTTGTTCTAGCGGTTTTTTGAAGTTATTATGTTTCTAAATTATCTCCCGTTAGTTTTTCCCCGATAGTAACCTCTGTCCTATTCTTAGTTGTGTTTCACTGCCGTGTATTGTATCTGAAGTGAAATAGAAGATTAGCTCCCTATTTAATTGGGTTTATCCTTGATTGGCAATTCAATTGATTGCCGTTAATTGGAAGGGGGGGGTTCCAATTAGGAAGTATCCAGGAAGAGGTTATTAACTAAAGTGCCCACAAATTGTTCTCATAGATACCCTCTATAACATGTCTGGTCCTCTGTCTCCCCTAACTGACACACCAGTCACCGATACCGCTCTTATTTCTGTATTGAAATAACCTGTTTTTAGATATATTTCCCTTTTATTTCCCTGTTTTACTATCCCCGGAACTGAGCTGTTATTCCAACCCTTATCCTAGTCTCAGTGGGACTAATCTCTGCTATCCGTGATGTGAATTTTGTAAGGGGGGAGGAGTACCATGATGATGTGAACATGACGTATACACCGATCACTGTGCACTTCTCTGGGAGGGAGGGGCAGCTATACAATGTATAGTTTGTAGCTATTGTTTCGCCATTTTATACAAATGAGAGCATACAATGCTACATTATTCCTCCTATATTCCCTTTTCCTCCTTCTAGGGCAAAGTAATAAACCCCTTCACATGTTGTTGTGTATTTCTCTCTAATGCAACACCCCTGCATGGTGTGGTTTAAACTGTGAGTCGGTTTATTTGGGATCTCCCTGAATTTTTGATGAGGTGTCATAGTGAATTGTGGGCAGGTCGGACTGCCCGACAACGTTAGCCCTATTGATATTGTCACTAGGTTCTGCAAAAAATGGGCTGTACAAATTAGCAGATATTCGCCCTAAGAAACGTGCTAAACAGCTTGGTAACGAAATTACCCCTCGTAAAGGCATCGCGGTAACGAAACTTCACCTACCTTGCAGGTAATTTAGTTACCAACTAAACAGCTTCAGTCAGCTTTTGAATTTAAATTATTGTAATTATTTTCACCAAATCAATCCATCCAGCCATGTCACAGATCTATCAACTAAATGTCCTAATCATCTCAGTATGAACTTGCCGCCATCCTCCGTCACACATGTCATCTGTTGGCAAGAGGGTAAATATTGGTCAACGAGGTGTTGTTAGGGAACTTGTCAGTTACATTTTATCACCTCTTCAACTCATTATGCCAAAAACTAACAGAAATTAGTTGGCCGGAAAGGTGACCACTTTTGTTGTCAAACTGACACCTTTGCCCTCTCCGGGTTTCATCATTATCTTTCCCTCTCTGATTTCTATCTCTCTTCTCTCTCTCTCTCTCTCTCTCTCTCTCTCTCTCTCTCTCTCTCTCTCTCTCTCTCTCTCTCTCTCTTTCTCTCTTCTCAAACTCCCTGATTTACCCCATCGATGATATTGGTAACCCGGGCCGGGCAAAGGTGTCAGTTTGACAACAAAAGTGGTCACCTTTCCGGCCAACTAATTTCTGTTAGTTTTTGGCATAATTGGGGTATATTTTTGGTATTTTCTGATGTGAAATACAATGTAAGACATGTCTGGACGTGTAAAGACCGTCGGGAATCGCTAAAATACGAAAATTTCAATTTTGACGTCGTTATGACGTCATAGCGTGACGTCACGACGTTATAAAGTCAAGATGGGGATGTAATATTATCAGGCTCATCTCTTTAAAGATGCTGACCAAGTTTGAGATCGATTGGACAAGATTTGAGGTCGCTATGGCGAAAAACGCATTATCGTCATATCTATTTTCATACAGTCTTAACACTTCAGACGCGATTTGAGACCCTTAGAAATAGAGTTTCACAAATTCGCGATATAGTTTCTGAAAGTATAGACAATTATCTTTCGTAAGTGTGGTCTCCGTTTTTCAATCAGAAGCCGGCTTCAGGGTGTAAATTGAGCTCAAAGAACTTTGGTTCATTTGAAAAAACTCTTATCTTTATGACAGTTAGTCAAGACGTTCTGGTCGGACCTAGAACATGAAAACCATTCGTTGACACAATTTGAACGATTATCTTTCGAATGCAACAAACGAGAAGAGTCTATCCTATGTCGTTTTCTCTCAAAAACGATTATAAATTTGGTAAAATAGCGTCTATCCATACATAGATAGATAGACCCGGGACACTTATTGCTTTTTTCACGATGCCATATCTCTAAAACTAAAAGAGATAGAGACTTGCCCTTTTAAACTACATTAGATCTAGACTATGTGACACTGTATACCAAATTTCAGATTGATTGGTGCAGTGGGGGCCTTGCTATGGGCGTCGCAAAATGCCATTTTTGGCTAAAAAGTGAAAAAAGTTATTACTGCATTCTGGCACGCGCGGCTGGGGGGAGGGGATGGTCACCTTTGCGCTTGCCAGCGCAGTGATCACCTTCAGCTCTCCCCAACAAGCTGTCCCAGTAGTCACATTATCTTTTAGCGGTTTACACTCAAACCGTCCTGAAATCTCTGTTTCACTTTGAACCTTTCATCAAACATCCTGTCACGCTCCCCGTTACCTCTCTCTCTAGTCTCTCTCTCTCTCTCTCTCTCTCTCTCTCTCACTCTCCAATCATCACTTTATATCTCATCTCTAACCACGCGCTCCCACTTCCAGACAATATCTCGTCAACCCCAAACCACAACCCCATTCTCATTAGGTGATTAGTTAATCACTCAATTATCACGAATGAGTCATGTGATATGGAGTACATATCACGTGATTTTGGTTAGTAATCACGTGATCAACGACCCACGGGGGAGGTTTACCCAGACCTCAGTAGATTAGTTAATGTACTCTCTGTTTTAAATCTTTCTGTTTAAATCTTTCAGCTTTCTGTTTAAATCTACTCCGCTAATCTAAAAGGGATTTCTTCCAATTTTCGCTTAATTCCCATGTCATTGTCTTTACACCCTTCAGTGTCATGCAGTAGTCCAGGTAGTGGTTCTTTTATGTAACCCAAATTGAGGAACAATAGTTTTAATTGGAGTCATACCTAGTGCTTCTGTCGCTCTGTGTCTCTCTCTCTCTCTCTCTATCTCTCTTTCTCTCTCTCTCTCTCTCTCTCTCTCTCTCTCTCTCTCTCTCTCTCCTCTCTCTCTCTCTCTCTCTCTCTCTCTGGGTTTCAATGCAGCCACTCCTACCAGCCTGCTTTTTAGGAGGAGACTAAAATCTCTACTTAGAGAAAGAGGATGGAGAGAGAACATTGGAGAATACTAAAAAATACTGAATACTATAGTCTGAAGTCAAATAAACTTGAGTCAATGTTTTATGCAGCCTCATTATCTTTTTACCATGTCTTATTTCCTCTCAGTCCCAGCTAAACATGACGTATGCTCCAGTTGTTTTTGTAAATTCCTGGGCAGGCTGATTTATTCAACTATGTATATTATTATTTGCAGTCCTTTCGTTTTGGTGGATTCCCGGCTCTACCGCGTACTTTTATCCTTCATCATTCTTGTTGACTGTAAGAGTAACAAGATCTTTTAGTCCTTTTTTTCAATTTGCCAAATCAGTTATATCAAGACTGCAGGTCTGGTAATTAAATATGTCTAGATACATAATATAATGTGCACTACACATAATTATGGCTATTTATAGCACCCATCATCTAAATCAGTACTTACTAAATTTATCACTGAAGCAGCAATGAAAACAAGCTACTCTTTTGTTCTGCACAGTGTCTCGCTAGATCTGCACAATTCGCTCAGTTGCTGCTAGTACCTCACACAGTAGTAGCTGCTAGTACCCTTTTGTTTGTGTTCATTGCCAGTGGTTTACCAGAACACGCCTCTCGTTTGCGCCCGTTTGAATTTAGTGGCGCCATTGGTCAAGCTCCTCATGAAAGTTTTGGGAGGGTGAAGGGTTGACACAGAACGCTCCTACCTCTTATTTCTTTCCCCCTCATCTCTCGTTCATCATCCTCTCATAGCGTTTACGCTCTCTCTATAGATATATCTATAGATCTCGTAAGATATCTATTCTTTGTTTTTATTGCTATTTGAGAGCCACTCATACCGTAATACACATCGAGCAGGAAGAGAATATAATATTGATATATTTGGAGCTTCGAGATTTCTATATGGATCAGGATAATTATTATAGAGAGAAAAACTAGTAGTAAGCTTGAAGTTGGAACTCAATGTGAAAACCTAGAAGTTGAGATGAACATGTATTTTTCACTCTATGGTGTAGTCAAACATGAGTATGAATGCTGCAAAATGCAATGCACTTGTAGAAGCCTGAAGTCACGGAGTTCAATCTCTACTCCTCTTTCTTTCTATCATTCTCTCTCTGTATCTATAATAATTTTAACGAAGCAAACTGTCTTCGCAGTACATTGTGAGATGGGAGGGGTTCCAAGACGCGGCATCTACAGCCTAAACGACAGGAGAGAGGCGCCAGAAAGGAGTGATCGAGAGATAGAGAGAGAGATAGAGAATAGCTAATCGTATAGATAGGGCATATATATAGAGATAGCTCTACTCTCTATAGAGAGATAGCTCTGATATCAGCTAGCAAGAGATCTATATCTAGCTCTCTGATCGACTATAGCAGATCGCTAGAGATCTCTGTTTCTCATCTCGGCTCTTCTATCTTCTATAGAGCAGAGATATCGTCGATCGATCTGTACCTTACACCTTTTCTATCCTTAACAAGGGATGACAGGCTCTCTCAGAGCAGGTCGTGGCAGCACGTGGCCTCCAAAACTCACTGTTAGATATTGGTCTCTCTCTCTCTCTCCCTCGATCTATATCTCTCCATCGCTGGATACAATACCACGTGCTGCAGCAGCCGCGACAATTTCTGATCAAATTGAGGGGATCTGGCACGACCACCACCACCACCAATGTACCAACACCAGGTATTTGCTTGTATACAATGTCCCTACAACCAGTTTTATGAGCGTGTGTCGCCCCTCTCTTTTTTTTTTCTCAAACTTCATATAATATCGTATAACTGAGCCATATTTATACAGTCCCTGGTATTATCCAAAGAGGGGTTAGATAATGACGGAAAGAGACTTCAGCTTCAATGTATAACGAGAGGAAGAGGTGTCTGATTAGGAAGTTGTCCCCTAGGAACTCTATAAAATTCAAGAGGAGTCTCTTGCTCGATGATTGTGAAATTTGCATTTAAAACGACACACCGCTCATTGTGATCTCTACAATCTACATGCGATCTGGCAAATCTTCCCTATATTTCCCGCATACAAAATGGGTCATTGGGGAATCATTCGAGAGAATAAAATTAGACAAATCATTTGGTGAGGGGTAATCATCTGAATGTTGCCTATTGCTGGAATTGGTAGAGAGTATTGCACACGCCCCCACTTCCCATACAATTTACCCAAGTCTGGTCACTAACTAACCCTCCCTTTCCCCTCCAGGTACACCATGGTAAAGTTGGCTCATTGTCCCACGTTGATGTTCTCAAGATAACGCCACCCTCCCGGTGCTCCAACGGGCTGTGGTCTTGTCATGTCATTCTGAGGGTATCTAGTCGGCAAAAAGAGGAGGTTTGGAGTGCCGTGACACTCATCAGTACCCTTCAGGTGAGTGTTTGACATTGTTTATATACTTAGGTCTCATGTGAGACTCCCTAAACTTGATCTACTGAAATCTCACAGAGCGTGCTCATTTTGAAATAAGATGACGGTGTGGGCCACATAATCTCAAACAACCTATCCTAACCAACCCCCCTCCCCACTCAGGGTACGAGATGTGCAGTCAATACTGTCAAGGAGTCTCCCATCCTGGCATCTTTACTTTCCCAAAACTCACCCACACCCGGACATCATCGCTACCGACATCAACCACCTGTCTTCTGAAGAGAGAGAGATTCACGCAGAGTGCGTGATGAGTAACGCGTGGGAGCTAACGCGTGAGGTGTGCAGGTGGGGTCAGAACAACAATGATAGACACTATAGGACATGGATTGTTCAATCTTGTGTGGAAGACTAGCTTACTAAGATTGAAAGTGAGGGTTTGACCTCGAGAAAAGGAATTGAACATTGGTAAAGTGTTGTTTTTTTAAATCTACCTTTTTACCCATACCGTGATGACTGTTGTTTGTAATGAGTTGTTTTTGATGATTAGAACTCCCTCTCAGAGTGTGTGTGTGTGTGTGTGTGTGTGTGTTTGAGGTTCTATCTCAACTTTCTGTGACTTGTAAGAGTGATATCTTCTTTTTGATGCACTTAAATATTCAAATATTCCAAAATATGCGTGTTTCAGTTTGCTAATGGAATGTCACATCCTCAAAGTGTGTGTATCATTACTGACAAGGTGGTCCAGGATATGGACTGTCATTTAGCAATGTTAGATGAGGTCTTGCTCAACGACCACGCCCTACCAGATGGTGGAAGAACTGCAGAGGTGCGCCTGCACTATTCTGTTGCACAAAGGGAACAAACGCGCGTGGAACAAATGCTGAATAGGGCTACTTTCATTAAAATACAAGTTGCCGCGCGCAACACGAACAACGATCGCGGGAGAAAAGTGCGTCAGAAAATCGCCACTTGAAGTGCATGGGGGCGTCTCATCTGCTGTTCTCTCGGTGCAACCATTGTTTAGGATGATATCATTCCAAAACCTTTTTCTACGGCTGGGAGTCCTTTTTGAAAGATAGTATAAATAGCAGTAGCCAGTACACACTTCCGCGTTTGTGTAGTAGAGAGTGGAGACAAAAATAGCCTTTGTTTGTTAAAGGGAAACATCAAAACAAAAACACACACAGCAAAAACAACACCTCAATACAAAACAGCAGTTATCTGAATTATGAAACTCATTCCAACAGTTTCACGCCCTATATGGAGGTAAAATAAGTCCACTAGATAATACTAGGTCACGAAATGGCAGCCTTGTCCACATTCTTCATAACAACATTTATCAGCTTGCGATCCAGTTTCCTGTACCTAAAATAGGGAGATAGAGGTAAGAATAAGGGGCCATAAAAAATGACAAATAAGCTGGAGATAGTAAACAAATTAAGAATTCGAGGACTCTCGCCGAACACAGCGCTCATAAAAAAAGAAAAAGAAAACAAAACCTCACCTGTCGTCTGTAAGGTAGTTGAGGAATGAGGTATAGGAAGGTCTCATAAGATGAGGTTCACACACCCCAGTGTGTATAGTAATGGCGGTACTAACTGTAAACAATAATAATACATCATATGGTATCTCTCTTATTATCTGAAGGAGATAATTTAATTAGGGATTTAGTTTAATATTAACTTGAATATTGAGACCCGGGAAAATGATCCCATTATGTTATTAAAAAAGTCTCCCACTGAATCAAAGTTTTCCATAATTACCTCGTCTTGTATCAGCTTCTTGTAAACACACTGGAATGCTCGACAAAAGAAATAGAGGGCGATGGGCCCCGATGGTTCGGGGACAATGGTAAATGACAGACCAGACACCAAACCTAGGAGGAGAGAGGGAGTTCTGTTAGAGTATTGTACTATCAGGGTGGGGTACAATGGGTATTACTAACTCAAACAAGAAAGACATGTACCGACCTGCTATAGCGGGTGTAATATTATCATTACACCAATCCTATGGAGAGCACACTCCAACGCCACTACTCCTGCAGTGTAGGCGCCAACAAATGAGCTGACTCTGGCTAACTCTCTCCTCTTGTGGAGCAGTCTGAATACCTGACGGAGAGACCCCCCTGAACTGAGCAGTCTCACACACATCTGAAACAGGGAGATGTTAGTGAAGTTAGGGGTATAATATCTCTATTATAATTTGGAGATGAACGTCGAAGTGATGGCCGTTCGTTAGGCGGTATCTAAGCGACAGACTGCTCCTTCATAAAACACTTCATATCAGAAGGCCCTTTAGCGCACCCAATGGGTGCGCTAGTGTTGAAAATTATCGAGGTACAACAAACAAGTGTTAGTAGAGTTTTAGGAAACCTGAATGATAGTGCCCCAGATAACTCCATTGAGTCCCGTATTAACCGCATGACCAATGCATGTCAGTTCGTGTGTACACTTAGTCGATCTGTAAAGAGAGAGAGAGGGGATTTGTTCTAGGTGTGGTAGACGTATACCAACACCATAGGTACTATGCGTGTCTAAAACCCAGGGTTAATAATTCTGGACCACCCTGTACTAACTTGTCACAGTTAGTGTGTTGTTGTATAAACGCGTCCAACATGGCTACCAGGTTTTCCCTGGCTCTTGTTGCTAGTTTCCAGCCCTGACTAGATGACCCTTCTTTTGAACTCTGACGGGCCGGACAGCACAATAACTTGGTCATTAGCCAGTCCATTGTGTCGTTTATCTTTACCTGGAGATAGGAATTACTTGTAGACACTTTACCAGATGGGGGTGGGGGAATATAACTATCTTGTTTCTATCAATAACAAACAACAACAAAGTCTTACCTCTCTATTTCGGTGAAAGTATGTGAGTACCGCCCCAGATACTGCAAATAATGCTACCTCACCTCCCTTAATTGGGGGTATTAGGTCCCTGTACACAGCCATCTCATAAAGACACTCTAGTGCTAGAGATGCCATGTATATCGCCAGAATCTCTTGTCTCTGTAGAATAGAGAGAAGGGGTGATTAGGAAATAAAGGATTGAACCCTTCAGCTGATATGTATTTGGTTTTGAGTCAAAACTTTTGACATTTGAACAGCGCTAAATAGGGTTTGGTTTATCTAGAAAAGTAACATTTAGAAACATAAGGAAACAGCGCCACAAACTTACTGAGTATTTCTCAATGGGAAGACTGACGAGACTGCCAATTGCGGCAGGTATAGCGGCTACAGTGATTGCTCTGTATTGACCCAGGAGGCGTCGTATTACACAGTGAGCGGCACACGTCACAAAACAATGGCAGGTCAGGAACGCTGAGGAACCTGTAAAGAAGGTGAAGTGGGGTTTGTGTAGGAAGGAGAGTGTCAGTAAATATCAGGTCATCTCCTGACCTCGATCAGCAGGTCAGCCAAGTGCCAATTAGATATTATATCAGTATCTATCTCAACTCACGTAAGACATCAGGGAATGTTTGCTTCAGACTCTCGCACATTGATTTGTGTTTTAGTAGCTGCGGTAGTAGGTAAAGGGCTGTGTATATCTTCACTGCCTTGACGCTGCATACAGACAGGAAATGAAGTCCTGCGACATCACATCTCTGGAAGTCAGCGTGCCAGAGGGTGTTACAAGGTAGACCATATACAGGGGGCACGAACATAGATTTAGCAGTCCGGAGAAGGCAGTACACCTTGTCAGTCAAGGTACCGGACATGGCGAGGAGAGCTGCACTACATATCTGACATTAATAGTTCCACTTCCTGGGGTTGATGTGGGAGTTGAGAGAAGGCTCTACTTCGAGATAGTTTCAGAGAACGTAACAGGATACTTTTTTTAGAAAATCTCAATTTTACAGATTGCAGAACATTTTAAAACAGCCTAGATAAAGGATTCTCTCTGAAGATTAAAAAATCAACACGTTATATTTTGCAACACGGGTAATAATACGAATTCATAACATATCGGGACTGCCTAGGACCAGATATCTTCACAGTATCGTTTAGTAGTTCTCATTTTCTTCATAAAAACCTCACTCTCCTCTCTACTCCGTCCAGTCCACTTTCCCACCATCTCCACAAATGCCTCGCACACACCAGCCCCTAACCCTTTAGCATCCCCGCACACATATACCGCTGCTCCTTTATCAACAATTGCATTGACCATCTCCTCCCCCTTATCCCTGACCACATCCTGTACATACCTCCACTGACTTCCCTCCTCTCGGGAGAATGCTCGGTACCATGTGTTCAACCTTTCATTAGACAGGTGTTCCTGGAACTCTTTTTCGTACACTGAATCAAGGGCACGGTACCTGTTACCTGTTATAAGGGTCACGTGACTAGTTGTCACGTGATCAACTCCTTCTGTCACGTGATCAACTCCTTCTGTCACGTGATCAAATCCTTCTGTCACGTGATCAACTCCTTCTGTCACGTGATCAACTCCTTCTGTCACGTGATCAACTCCTTCTGTCACGTGATCAACTCCTTCTGTCACGTGATCAACTCCTTCTGTCACGTGACTGTATGGTCCTGTCACGTTGTCAAGGAAACCCAGGAAGGGAGAAACGCCCGTTCCCGCACCAATCAGGATCATATTAGGACCAGGTGAGGAGGGAGGAAGGAAGGAGTTGTTTTTCCGGCGGTAAATATGAAGATGGGAGGTTGTGGAGAGAGAGGAGAGGTAGGTAGAACAAACACCAGGAAGTGGAGAGGAGAGGGAGGTTGAGTTTCGGATGTTGGTGATGATGTTAAACACAAATTTGATACCTGAAACAGAATGCATCAAAGATTGCTTAGCTAATAATAATATTGAAGTCTATATTTTAGTTGTTCTTATTTACCTTGTTCAGTGATGCGGGAGACAGAATAATATCGGGGTGTTAGTCTAGGTAGAAACTGGAGAAGTCCAGCAAGACCAGGTTTACAGGAGGGGAATAGTTCCAACAAATCCAGAAGTGTTAAACCGGGGGAGTATATCATTTCATTCAGATCACTGCTACCCTGACAGAAAATATTTAATGTCTTTCGATAGAGACAATTATATAACGAAGGAAGAAACGATTATAATTTATACTACTTACCTCTTTAGAAGCAAAGTGTTTCAGCAGATCCCCATCCCTCTTGTCCCCACAGCACTCCCCTAAATACTTGAGGAATGCTTTCTTAGGTAGACTGTGTACATCTAATGTGTACTTGAAAGCATACCACGGAGTGCACTCCATCAGGATGTGTTTAGGGAGTAATCTAGCCTTTACTCCCTCCCCAACTTGTAGCCGATAGGGGGTGTGTGGAGAAAGGGACAGCCGGGAGAGAAGGGTCGTTACCTCACCATCACTGTTCTCACATAACACTCCAAATGAGTCCCCAGGACCATATTTAGCTGCGGTGGAGGCGATCTCAATCTCAAACACTGATTTCACTAACGGATCACTGGTGAGAGGGGTGACAGAGAGGACAGGGGCGGGTTCCAGGGGTGTTCCATCTGAGAAAGGGAGTATAAACTTGTCAACTCCATGAGGGAAGGTGTTACTCCACTCCTTTTCTCCACTCCACTCTAGACTGTATATCAGTTTAGTTATAACGTTATTAGGCTCTGTTGTTGTTATACTCAGTGCAGCCAACTTATCAGCAAGAGAAGGAGGTGGGGGTGCAGGTGATAGAATTGCCCGGAGTGGATCCCATAGACCCTCTATCCAGGGCTCAACAATGTGCTCCAAACCAACAGCGTCATCAGCCAACTAAACAAGATAGGGTAGTGATAATGAGGTATCAGAGGAACAATAACTTTGCAGTGAACGAGATTATCACCTGGTATTCGTAGAATGATTTAGCGCCTCGTTCGGTTAGAAACCTGTTAAGGGAATTTGGGAAACCACCATAATCCGTGTAGTTCGTATCACCTAGACCTGGCAGAGGAAAGAGAGGTTATCATGTACTGTGATCAATAAATTGCAAGAGCGAAAAGGTGAAATGGAAACCTTACCCAGTAAAGTATAGTTGAGGTTTGATAAGTCTGGATAATCATGAAGGTTGTTCCAGAACTCCTCAAAGTTCTCAGGAGGATCACCTTCACCTGTGGAGGAAACAACGAAGACAACCACCTGTAATGAGAGTCATTGGGGGGGGGGATAGCGATATGGGGGCGGGCAGAAGAATTTTAAAGATTCTAACTCTAAAAAAAGAAAGGTTCCAACTTCAACAGAAGCAATAATGTTGCGGTATGGGTTTATATACCTGTTCCTTCAAAAGATCCTCGCCAGTAAGGCCCTCAGCGACCTTCAGATCACAGTGTAGACCCTCCCCACAAGAGAGGGCTATTTGTTCACTAATTGCCTCACTTTGTCCAGTCTGGGAACCGTAGATGAGAAGGAAGCGGAGAGGAGGCATAGAGAGATGCTAGGGAAAGGAGGAACACACTGCAAATGAAGGGATTAAGGGTACACCTGGCGTTTTTCATCATCGAGTGCCCAACCAAATGACTTCACCAGGGTTTAGGTCATACAAAATGGACCTCAAATATGCAATTTTAGCCCTAAAGTCGAATTCATATTTTTGCTACAGCCTATTTTCAAAGTGGCGTTTTTTCTATTTTTGTTGGAATTTTTAACCTCAGGACGACTTTTTTTGAGATAGAAACATTAAATTCTTGGAATTTGAAGAGAATATAAAGGTGAATAAGCCCAAAGAAGGATTTTTGAAATGGAGCTTATTTCTGGCCATGAGAAGGGTTTACTTTTTTGCTTCTTTGACACGCTGGCTGAGAATGTTCCCATGCTTCATTAGAGATGAAAATCTGGAAATAGTTGCTCAAAACGATTATCTATGTGGCCCAAAAATTTTGGAACTTTCCCGCCAAAGATGTGGTGTACAGAGCTTGTTTTGTGAAACCCGTCTTTTTGAAAAAGAGAGGAATTCCCTGTATCTCCAAAACGGATGATCGTAGAGACCTAGGACCAAGCTTAATCGATTCAGAAGGTCCGATTTTGGGGGGGTCTTCTGAGAGACATTTTGCTCCTACTCCAACCGTTTTTGCTGTAATTGCGAAAAACCAATTCTATGAAAAGGGGGGACAACTCTATTCCAGTAGCCTGCTTCGGGCTGATTTCCCTCTTACTTGCTGATAACTTTTTCGCAATTACAGCAAAAACGGTTGGAGTAGGAGCAAAATGTCTCTCAGAAGACCCCCCCAAAATTGGACCTTCTGAATCGATTAAGCTTGGTCCCAGGTCTCTACGATCATCCGTTTTGGAGATACAGGGAATTCCTCTCTTTTTCAAAAAGACGGGTTTCACAAAACAAGCTCTGTACACCACATCTTTGGCGGGAAAGTTCCAAAATTTTTGGGCCACATAGATAATCGTTTTGAGCAACTATTTCCAGATTTTCATCTCTAATGAAGCATGGGAACATTCTCAGCCAGCGTGTCAAAGAAGCAAAAAAGTAAACCCTTCTCATGGCCAGAAATAAGCTCCATTTCAAAAATCCTTCTTTGGGCTTATTCACCTTTATATTCTCTTCAAATTCCAAGAATTTAATGTTTCTATCTCAAAAAAAGTGGTCCTGAGGTTAAAAATTCCAACAAAAATAGAAAAAACGCCACTTTGAAAATAGGCTGTAGCAAAAATATGAATTCGACTTTAGGGCTAAAATTGCATATTTGAGGTCCATTTTGTATGACCTAAACCCTGGTGAAGTCATTTGGTTGGGCACTCGATGATGAAAAACGCCAGGTGTACCCTTAAATAGTAGGAAGTAGTTGGGGTGAAACAAAACTTGTTTATCCTGTGAGCATGGGAGGAGAGAGAGAAAGAGAGAGAGAGAGAGAGAGAAAGAGAGAGATGGGGGAGCCGGGAGAGAGATAATATATACCATCTAAGATGAACGACATGCAATACAGGATATAACCAGTTTAGCCGGAGGATAAGCCGAATAAATATCATTTCTTGTGGATAAAAATTGTAAAAATAATACAATGGCAAATAACACAGCTTCAATATTACGATTGATTGATGTAACTAGGGGAGTAGTACTTGGGCCCGAAACGGCGAACACAAGTGACAAGTTTGTCATAGTAGAAGCAGGGGAGGGACGTAACGCCCAATAATCTAGTAGTGGTATAGAGGATTCGATATTAACCGGCTACATAAATACTAAATTAATATCACCAGTTCTTTTTTACTGAATATGTGTGCTAAAATAACTCTAGCACAGTTTTCTCGCTTCATCTTTGGTCAACAGTTTTCTGTTTGACAGGCTGTACCCGATTCAAGAAGGACTCCAGGAGTTTGTCTGAGACGGCTTCTCGTTGCAGGATCTGGCCCCACACAGGGGCATCCCATGGCCAAATTAGGGAGCTTGTTCTGGTGTAACTAGAGGAGAGAAGGGGCGTTACTAGGGGGTGTAACTAAGGGGTGGGGGTTTCACTGTTACTAGGGGGTGTTACTAGGGGGTGTTACTAGGGGGTGTAACTAGGGAAGATCATGGGTATAATTATGGGGTATTATGGTGTGTTACTAGGGAGGGAAGTGTTGTACCTAAAGTCAGCAGCTGCCTCAGCCGGCCACTGGTACTGGGACTCCCTTGTTTTGGCGTTGAAAAAGTAAAACTTCTTCAGCTTACTGCTTAGTTCCATGTTCCACGGTTCTGGTGGGGAAAGGGGGGAGGGTTAGATCTTGAAAAGACTCATTTTAAACAGAAGTTACACTATCTTTCATACATGAGTATCATAACCTATTTTATGGAAGTCAGTATACTGTCTGACAGACAGCCCCACCTTTAATGTGTCGTATCAGCATCATCCCCCTGACCAACATCTTCTTGTCCTTGATACAGTGGGCTAGTCGGGGTGTGGAGTGACCCTTGACGTGTTGCACTACTAGGGATGATGTCATGGTGTAGAAGTTCTCAACTCGCAGCGGCCGAACTGGCATCACTTCCTGCCACCTTTTGTAGCTCTCTTTTCGGATCTGGGGGTAAAGAGGGGAAATATAACAACTCAGTTATGAATAGAAGTGATCTGCTGGACAAATAAAACGTTAATTCATTACTCACCGTCAGACAGAGTTTCTCCAGCAGGATCTGTCTCTCGCTGTAAGGTTTCTGATACACATCCTGTCCTCCCAGTACTATACCATCAGTTAGTACTACACAGTGAGTCCTCATTCCTCCAGTATCTCCCTGGAACACCTCCGCCACCTGAAATTAATTTGTTTAGAGTCCTCCTGTTACACCCGTCCTTGGAGCACAGGAGACGAGGTTTACCCATCAACCCCATTTGACAGAGTCTTTCCAGGCTATCAATTATCACCCAACATGGTATATGTTAGTGCCCCCCCCCCCTCCCCGATATATATCACCCTCCTACCTGGGCCTCCACTATGGTATCCTTTGGCAGCTCAATATGTATCCGCTGGTCTCTGATCCAACTCTGCTGCTCTGCACTGAAAACGAACACATTCCTCCCTCCCTGAGAGAGAAGGAGGACGGGCTGCCCATAGTTCAGATGACACTTCCAGCTGTATTTGCTGCTGAAGGAAACTACATTCTCCGGGTTGAGAAGTGATGGTTGTCCTTTAAACAGAGAGGGATTTAGTAGTCGGACTGCTGTCTCTAGCGGGGACTCTTTTTGTTTCTTTTTCCGGGTCTCGTTGGGGATCTCCCACTTCCGCAGACAGACTTCTCTGATCTCCTGATAAAAAAATGCTCTTAGTATACTAAAACAAAATAATACTGTATAATCTTGTTTCAACAGAATCTGATGATAAAGTTGTCCTACAAAAAGAACCCCTTACATTTTGGTTGGATACCCTCAAATTAGGATTCCGTACGTATGCCCTTAGTTTCTGTAAGTTATATAACTGGTTCTCTCCAATTGTGTCATTGCTTGTTGACACATAACGGCAGAACTCAGCGTCAGATAGGTAGTGAGACTCTGGTACCACATGCTGAACGTCCTGAGTTGGGGTCAGGTCAGGGGGGATTGAGTTGGGGTCGGGTCACAACAGGGGTCAGGGGGGATTGAGTTGGGGTCGGGTCACAACACGGGGTCAGGGGGATTGAGTTGGGGTCGGGTCACAACACGGGGTCAGGGGAGGTTGAGATTGAGTTGGGGTCGGGTCACAACAGGGGGTCAGGGGGGATTGAGTTGGAGTCGGGTCACAACACGGGGTCAGGGGGATTGAGTTGGGGTCGGGTCACAACACGGGGTCAGGGGGGATTGAGTTGGGGTCGGGTCACAACACGGGGTCAGGGGGATTGAGTTGGGGTCGGGTCACAACACGGGGTCAGGGGGATTGAGTTGGGGTCGGGTCACAACACGGGGTCAGGGGGATTGAGTTGGGGTCGGGTCACAACACGGGGTCAGGGGGATTGAGTTGGGGTCGGGTCACAACAGGGGGTCAGGGGGATTGAGTTGGGGTCGGGTCACAACACGGGGTCAGGGGGGATTGAGTTGGGGTCGGGTCACAACACGGGGTCAGGGGGATTGAGTTGGGGTCGTGTCACAACAGGGGGTCAGGGGGATTGAGTTGGGGTCGGGTCACAACACGGGGTCAGGGGGATTGAGTTGGGGTCGGGTCACAACAGGGGGTCAGGGGGGATTGAGTTGGGGCCAGGTCACAACACGGGGTCAGGGGGATTGAGTTGGGGTCGGGTCACGACAGGGGGTCAGGGGGGATTGAGTTGGGGCCAGGTCACAACACGGGGTCAGGGGGATTGAGTTGGGGTCGGGTCACAACACGGGGTCAGGGGAGGTTTAGATTGAGTTGGGGTCAGGTCACGACAGGGGGTCAGGGGGATTGAGTTGGGGTCGGGTCACAACACGGGGTCAGGGGGATTGAGTTGGGGTCGGGTCACAACACGGGGTCAGGGGGGATTGAGTTGGGGTCGGGTCACAACAGGGGGTCAGGGGGATTGAGTTGGGGTCGGGTCACAACAGGGGGTCAGGGGGATTGAGTTGGGGTCGGGTCACAACAGGGGTCAGGGGATTGAGTTGAGGTCGGGTCACAGCACGGGTCAGGGGGATTGAGTTGGGGTCGGGTCACAACACGGGGTCAGGGGGGATTGAGTTGGGGTCGGGTCACAACACGGGGTCAGGGGGGATTGAGTTGGGGTCGGGTCACAACACGGGGTCAGGGGGGATTGAGTTGGGCCTTGGGGTCGGGTCACAACAGGGGTCAGGGGGATTGAGTTGGGGTCGGGTCACAACACGGGGTCAGGGGATTGAGTTGGGGTCGGGTCACAACACGGGGTCAGGGGGGATTGAGTTGGCTGTTGGGGTCGGGTCACAACAGGGGTCAGGGGGATTGAGTTGGGGTCGGGTCACAACACGGGGTCAGGGGATTGAGTTGGGGTCGGGTCACAACAGGGGGTCAGGGGGATTGAGTTGGGGTCGGGTCACAACACGGGGTCAGGGGGGATTGAGTTGGGGCCAGGTCACAACACGGGGTCAGGGGGATTGAGTTGGGGTCGGGTCACAACACGGGGTCAGGGGAGGTTTAGATTGAGTTGGGGTCAGGTCACGACAGGGGGTCAGGGGGATTGAGTTGGGGTCGGGTCACAACACGGGGTCAGGGGGATTGAGTTGGGGTCGGGTCACAACACGGGGTCAGGGGGGATTGAGTTGGGGTCGGGTCACAACAGGGGGTCAGGGGGATTGAGTTGGGGTCGGGTCACAACAGGGGGTCAGGGGGATTGAGTTGGGGTCGGGTCACAACAGGGGTCAGGGGATTGAGTTGAGGTCGGGTCACAGCACGGGTCAGGGGGATTGAGTTGGGGTCGGGTCACAACACGGGGTCAGGGGGGATTGAGTTGGGGTCGGGTCACAACACGGGGTCAGGGGGGATTGAGTTGGGGTCGGGTCACAACACGGGGTCAGGGGGGATTGAGTTGGGGTCGGGTCACAACAGGGGTTAGGGGGATTGAGTTGGGGTCGGGTCACAACACGGGGTCAGGGGATTGAGTTGGGGTCGGGTCACAACAGGGGGTCAGGGGGATTGAGTTGGGGTCGGGTCACAACAGGGGTCAGGGGGATTGAGTTGGGGTCGGGTCACAACACGGGTCAGGGGGATTGAGTTGGGGTCGGGTCACAACACGGGGTCAGGGGGATTGAGTTGGGGTCGGGTCACAACAGGGGTCAGGGGGTTGGGTTTAAGGGAAAATACAGGCGACCCCAACTCAAAATGTTTAACAAAAAACTTCCCAAAACTCGATCTGGGGTCCTCTTCGGTGTATTTTTCTGTTTTTGATTTTAAATAGGTAACTGTAGAGAACTGAGGTTTTCCCTTTGCTCTTGAAAAACCCGATCAAACCCAAACCCTGGTAATAGGGGAATTTTGAAAAAACAAACCTCCCCCCCCCCACCCCACCACTACCCACCCCACCCCACCCCCCCCTCCCCACTCCCCCAAAACCACAAACCTTTTAACTACTACCCCTTTTTACCACCCCCCTTTAAACCACTACCTTCCCCCACTAACCCTTCCCCCCCTAACCCTCCCACTACCCTCACCCCCCCTCCCCAAATTTCCCCCTCAAAACCTACCTTTCCCACTCCCTTTCACCACTACCTCCCCACTCTCACCACACCCCCAACCCCATTTCCCCCTTAACCTCACCCCCTCCCTTCCAAAATTTACCTCACCACTCCCTTTAAACCACTACCCCCCCCCCCCCCTTTACCCTACCCCCCACCACCACCCTCCCACAAACCTTCCACCCCCCTTTACCATTTACCTTCCCACCCCTTACCAAAAAACCTTCCCAAACCTCCCCTCCCATTTAACCAATCCCCCCCTTTTAGGAACCCCCCTACCTCACCACCCCCCCTTTCCCCACTACCTCCCACTCCCTTTTCCCACCACCTTCCACTACCTCACCCTCCCTTTAAACCCCACCTCCCCCAAACTCCCTTTTAACCGTTTTTGGGGGTTGGGGGGTCTGTGTCAGGGGTTTAATAATAGCGACCTTCTCAAAGGCATATCTCACAAATGCCCCGCCCCAACAGAGGGAGTAAAGAGATAAAATGTCTTGCTCCACAAATAGTCCACGGAAAAGATTTTTAGTAAAATATCTAACAAATCAAACCCGAATTTTCAACTTCTTCTGGTATGTCACTACCCACCTTGCCGAAGTACTGACAGGGCACAAGCAAACTGACAAAGAAAAGTTTCTGTTTTCGTTAGGCCCTCCGGATTTTCCTTTCCCCCCCCCCACATTCCCCATCACCATAAAAAAGGGGAGCCCACCCCCCCTGTGGGGGCCCCATGACATACTCTCGGAATCCTTTCCGGTTCTCGGGTTGGTGTTTTCGCCTCCCGCCCTGTAGAGAGAAAGGATAGAGAAAAGAAGAAGAGAAGGGGGATGGCGGGAGATATAGGAAAAGGAGAGAGAGAGGGAACCGGGAAAAGGACAAAAGAGAACAAATGGAAGAAACCGAGAGGGGACAAAGGAGAGACATAGACAGAAAAGAGAGAAGAGAGAGAAGAGAGAGAAAGAGGAGACAGGAGGGGAGAGACAAAAGAGGGGAGATAAAGAGAGAGAGGAGAGAGAGAGAAAAGATAAGAGTATCAGAGAAGAGAGAAATAGAAAAAAAAAATATACAAGCCATTCGAAGAAAAGAGAAAAATTTGCAAAAAAAAATCAGTTTTTAACCAAACCTTTTCCCTCCAGCCCCATGCCCTTTTTCAAACACTCCCTTTTTTTTCCAAACCCTTAAAGGAAAAATTTTTTGAAAAAAATTTTTAAATTCCCCCCTAGCGTCGGGGGCCCCATCCTTAGGGGTCATCCAAACCCCCCTTTGGCCCCCAAATTTGGGGCCCCCAAACCCTGGGTCCCTCCCCCCCGAAAAATTAAAAACCCGGGCCCATTTTTAAACCGCCGGGCCCCTTTGAAAACAAAACAAAAATTTCCCGGGGGGTTCGGGGGGGGGGTTTTTTTTTTGGGGCGGAAAAGGGGTTCGTTAGGGCCCCTAAAACCTAAAAAGGCCCTTTTTTCCTTTTTTTTGGCCCGGGGCCCTCTGGAAGGGGGGGGTGGGGTGAGAATTGAAATAGCCCCGTTTCATTTTTTTTTATTTTTTTATACAATGAAAACCGGGTAAATTGTTTTACTTGGAAAACAGTCTAAAAAAGCAAGCAAAAGGAATTAGGCCCAAACACGAAAACAACTAACAAAGAAAACAGTAGTTGCTCGATTCAGGTACCTGTTTTGAAAATAAACCTGATCAAATCCTCTCGAAGGGATTGGGCCCGGGCCCCGAGCATCTTTTAAAACCTCTTTCCTCAGGAAACCCGGGTCAAATTTTTTCCCCTTTGTTTTTAAAAATTTTCCCCCCTAAAAACCCCCCTTTTTAGAGACAAAAAAACCTAGGAGGAGGAGAGTTTTACCCAAAACAATTAGTTTAACATTTCTACCAGGTTACTCCCCCCTTTTTTGTTTGAGATAAAATTTTTGGGGCCTAAAAATTTCCCCCAAAACCCCTCCTAAAAATGGTACTAACTTGGTTTCATCCTCCACAGTTTCCTTCCTAGTTCCAACAAAAAGGCCCCATATCCCCCCCCCCCTTTGAAGAACCCCTCATCCCCTCAAACTTGGGTTTCCCCCTCCATTCGCATTGACTTGAGGGGGAAAACAGGTCCTTCCCTTTTTCCCCTCTCACATTGCCCGGGAATCCTGGTGGGAGAGGAGAGATGAGGAAAAAAGGAGAAAGAGAGAAAAGAGAGGGGGAAGAGGGGAAAAAAATAGGGGAAGAGCTAGAGAAAGAGAGAGGAAAAGGGGAGAAAGAGGAGAGAGAAAGAGGGGAAGAGCAGAGAGAGAAAAGCCCGAGAGAGGAGAGAAAAGGGGCCCAGAAAAAAGAAAAAGAAGCGAAAGGAGCAAAAGAAGATAATAGAGAAGCCCAGAGAAAGAGAGAAAAACCGCCAAGAAGAGAAAAGAAGAAGAGAGAGAAAAAAGGAGAAAAGGAGACCTAAAAGAGTAAAAATGGGGAGAAGGAGAGAGGAGAAGAAAGAGGAAAAGGGAATTTCCCTTTCAGTAAATGTCCCAGCCCACTTTTTCCCTTTTTTTTGTAAATGTTTCAATCGGGGTCTTTGGGTTTACCCGGCCACCCTTTTCCCGGAACCCCCCGTTCCTGGCTTGAATCCCATACTTTTCGGGGAGAAAAGGGGGGAAAACCCGGCAGAGCGAAGGAGGGAAATAACAAATTCAACGAAAAAGGGGGAAATTTAAATAAAAATATGGAGAGATAAGTTAAGAAAATTTGGGAGGGGCCCCAAAATAAAGATGGGGGGAATAAAAGGTCCGCCTTATGTTGATTGAAAACTACACAAACCCGACCGGTCCTTGTTTCCACTTTTTTTTCCCATTTTTAATAAAAATGAAAATTTCCGAATTTTTTCCTTTTTCTCAAAACCACTGGTTTGGGGGTGTTTTTTTCCCCCCAAAAATTTTGGAGGAGAACAAAAACATGGGGTTCTAGGAAAAAGCATTTTTTTAAAAGGGTAGGACAAAGCAGTTTTCAAAAGAGCATGGAGGCTACAAACCCGCGGGACAGTTTTGGGCCATGTTTCCACCCCTGGACTGTAAACCCCTTTCTGAAACTGCTCACTTTTTTTAACTGGGACTCAAAATCTCTGGTTTGCGGGGGTTAACAAAGGTAGATAAATGAACATGCTCTCCATACTTCCCCTTCTTCTTTAAGAAGGGAACTGGCCCTGTAACCCCCCCCCCCCCCTCCCCACCCCCCAGAGGGGGGAATCTTGTCTTTTGGATAGATTTTGACTTTGGGAAAGGAACTGATCGGGTCAAATGGGAAAAGGTTTTGGTGGGGTGCCTTTGTCCCCGGGTTTGGGGTCCCCCCCTTTTCCAATTTCCCCCAACCCCCCCCCCCAAAGTTGGTTTTGTAAATGGGGGGGTTTTGTCCCCAATAAATGGGGTTTTTTTTTAGGGGGGGACATTAAAAAATAAAAGGGGGGGGGGGTGGGGGTTTAATTTAATTTTTGGGGGGGGGGGGGGGGGGGGAGGCCCTAAACTAATTTTTTTAAATCAAAACCTAAAAAACCAAATAACCGCTCCCCCAAATTTTGGAAACTCCTAAAAGACCACATTTTTTCAGATGGGTTTTTGACCCTTAAAACCCCAAAAACGGCCATGCCCGAAGTATTTCGACTTTTTTTGAGTGTTCGCCTTAAATTCGGGTTTTTGTAGGGTTTTTTTTTGATCTTCCCGAAACCCGGGGTGAAGTCGGGAAAATGGGTTTTCCCCCTCCCCCCTTTTTTCCTTTTCAGACCCCCCCCTTTTTTCTGTGGGCGAAGGGGGGGAATACCTATTTTTTCCTGATTCACCAAAATTTTTCAGCTAAAAAAAACCGGGCCCCTAAAACCCGGGAATTTTTGCAACCCGTCACTAAAAAAAAAAATTTCCCTTCCCCCCCCCCCCCCCCCCCCCCCCCCCCCCCCCCCCCCCCCCCCCCCCCCCCCCGGGCCCGGGCGTTTTAGATGTGACCCGTAGAAAATATCAAGGGTCCCGGGGAAATGGGGGCCAAAAGGGAAAATTTTTCCAACAACCGGGGGTTCCCTTAGCCCTTCGGGCCCCGGGAATTTCCTTTAACAAAAACGCTTGCAGGGGGGTCTACCCAGAATCTTTTTTTTGTCTCACCTTGGGGGGAAATCTTTTGTTTATTTTGTCTGGGGGAGGCGGGGGGGGGGGGGGGGTAGGAAAAGTCTAAACAAGATAACGAAGTGGACAACCATTATAAGTACTTGGAACATTCAATGGGTAAGTTCTGGCTGAGACATGTGGTAAGAAAGAAATTGGCATTGCATTATGACGTACCAGAGAGGAGGGCTCCACTCTCGTAATCTCGCTTTATCTCCGCTAACCGCTCATCATTAGGCTCAAAGAAGCGAAGGTAATGGTAGGGAACGTCAACAGATGTATCTCCCCCTAACTTTCTGTGCTCCTCTATTGAACCCTTACCACCTGGAAATATAGTCGACATTTAAATCTTATTATACATTTTGAGAGACCGGAGCGAGAGCAGAATTGACTTGCTTGAGTCCACAACTAGTAAATGTTAGATCCCTGGAGGAACACTGTTCCTCCGCCGAGACTCACCGGAGAAAGCATGCTTGTTAATCTTTGTCTTGATTTTCTTTGGAGTGTCACTCATCTCCACATTACTGTTACTATCACTACTACTCATCTTCGTCTGAGCCCCCTGTAGAGCCGGCAGGAAGGTAGAATGCAGAAGGACGGGTTTGTTTTGTTTCAATCGGGGTGCCACATCTCGCGTTATCCGGAAATATGGGTCTTGGTCAATAGCACAGGGGATCAGACAGTGGACCTTCTTATTCCCGAATATGTGGGGAAATGAGTTACTGAAACTGGGTGCTGCTTGGATGGCGGGGAAGGATATTTTACCGATGTAGGAATCCCCCGAGAAACCGAAACATTTCTGGGCCTGAGAGGAGAGGGAATGACATGGGTTAATTTTTTGTTATGTAGCTTGAAGGTACATCTATTTTGGATAAGATGGTTAATATTCCAACATGTTTTAGTTTGTTTTACCTGATTGTAGTTGATGCATTTCTGTATCCTATTCATGTTCCAATAGAACTCTTTGCACGAGGGTATGTACTCTAGATCACAGAATATAAAGGTCTTCTCAGGATTGAAACCAAATGCTATAATGTCCTGGGAACGGGTGGGTACACTAATTAGAGATAATTTTGAGGAAAAACAGGGATAATAATAATAATAATAATCAATACATTTAATATACCGCTTAATAGTGTTAAAAATAAATGGTTCACTACCGGGGTTAACGGATAAACGTTATACCATTTACCACTTTCTAAAGCGGTAGTTGCCTACCCAAAAGAAGAATGTTATAGAACAGACTCCCCTCAGATAGGAACTATATGCCAGTAGATAAGTGTGTGCATTGGCCATTGAGTTTTTAAAAATATTTAATAAGAGAATAATTAATTAATTAATTTGATATGAGTAAATACTGTTAATTAATAGTTTAATCAAGATAAAATCAGAGTTATATTGTACAGGTGATCAGATTAATTTAAAATAAGTCAGATAAGATTTACAGTTGGTATAAAAATAAATTATATAATTATATATATATAAAAAAACAGCCCGTAAAAAACTAGAAAAGGTAAAAAAAAATTACGTCAGGATAAAGTAAATTACTGAAGATGCTAACAGATGGGTGAGTGAAGTGAACGATGGAGATTAATATATACTGTGCTATCTAATTATAGACTTTATCGAAAAGGTGGGTCTTTAATCGCTTCTTAAACACTTCAGTAGAATCTGACTAACCTACTCGGGATATCTCTAGGAGGCTATTCCATAGTTTTAGGAGCAACCAATGCTAATCATACTATAATAATTATAACGTTTTGATTATCTCGTAAGCACTGTAATGGCGAAACAAGCTATGTGTAATTGATTAACTGAAAACATCTGGAGTAGGTTTTACCTTGATATTTTCATGGGCCAGTTTGTTAGCGTCCTCTAAAGAGAGATCTTTCCATAGTGCTTTCTCATCATCAGTCATCTGTATCACTAGCGGCACATCAAACACCTCTTGCAGCCATCTAGTGGGAGGGGGGGTTAGAAATCAGATGGTCTGTTCGCTGTTTCCCAGCCCAGTTACTGTTACAACAGAGCGAATCAGGAATTCCCCGGACATCACACTTTGAGAAATGCTGCAGCCAGACGGCACACCGGAGATGTGAATTTGACACTGCCAGGTGCATCACTGTGTTACCCTCTGTATCTTTACTGAGATCCTCGAACCCCAAACTCAACCAGCCATCTGATAACCTCCTTGTGTCCTTTACTGGCGGCGTGGTGCACTGAGGAGAATTTAGGGGTTAATTTAGGATAATTTAGGATTTATTTAGGAGTTAATTTAATTAATGATTTAATCTTAGAGTACGTCTTATATTTAGGGTGCAGTGCTATTTAGGAGTTCCAATTTAGGCGTAGTCGTCCCTTCCGCGTGATTCCACACGTGAGTTAACATCTTTTCTCTGGAGTTGTATGGCGCGGCTTTAGCTCTTTATCTGACCCCTTTACATTTTAGGAGTTATTAGTAGATAATTTAGCAAAAACCAAAAGGGGGGGGGCCCAAAAAAGGGAAGTAAAAAAAGGGGGACCTTGTGAGTTGTTGTTGTCAGCATAGTAACTATGGTATTCACAGACTCCCTTGAGTTGAAACATTTCACTGGTGTGCTCTTGATATTCCCCGCTGAAACATGAAACAGTTTATATTATTAAGTAAAGTGGACTGCAGTAGGGCTGACTGTGGAAATATTCCGCGGGAGGGGTTGAAGTAGGAACTAGGGAGGGTGAAGAATTTCTACCGAAGTGTTCAAAGGAGATGGTTTAGTGTGAAACAGGTGTGAAGTGTGTGTGTGTGTGTGGGTTTACCAATAACTTAATTATCTACGTCACTGTGTAGATACATAGGGAGATACCATACGTAGGAGATATTGTTATACGTACCGGGGACAGCATTTGTGTAACGAAGATAGATAGAGATACATATAGAGATAGAGATAGAGAGAGAGAGAGAAAGAGAGAGAGAGAGAGAGAGAGAGAGAGAGAGAGAGAAAGAGAGGGGGGGGGGTAGGGTCAACTAGAGTTAATTGTACTGTTGCACTATATCAACTTCAAGAAGTCATTGATTTCTGAAGAAATTGTCTCTAAATTAGGCCTACAGACAAGAGACAGCGTGAAATGCCCTACAACTGCTGCTTTCACTACCAGTGCATGCATTTAACCCCGCTCTAACTGTGTTTCTCCCTATCTCTCTCTCTTTCTCTCTTTCTCTCTTCTGTCTTCCTAATTTGGTAGACCGCATTACCAGCCAAGTGTGTATAGGTGCACTTCCAGCCCTATTTCAAACTGTGGTTCACTGTGTGTGTGACAATTATGGCCATTTTTGGGTCTACATGTGTGTGACGTCATTTATCTGAAAAGTGACGTCATATAGGCAACTTGTAAGGTTTTGGTTTTACTTGCAATTATATTAGGTAAAATTTGTATTGTTCAAAAATGCATGAAGCATACTTGCTTCAGTTTGAATTTAGTTTTGTTTGCGTGTGCTGTGAACCATACATACAGATCTCTATACTGCATTCATTCTTAATTCCACAATGATTTTCGGGAGGAGACTCCCGTCGAGTAGAATATCTCTCTCCTTTCCCCTCTCTCTCTCTCTCTCTCTCTCTCTCTCTCTCTCTCTCTCTCTCTCTCTCTCTCTCTCTCTCTCTCTCTCTCTCTCTCTCTCTCTCTCTCTCTCTCTCTCTCTCTCTCTCTCTCTCTCTCTCTCTCTCTCACTCCATCTCACAAAAGACCCCCAGCAGAGGCCATACCATTCGAGCATGCTGCAGTTTAGTTCTCGTAATGAAAATGAGGGAGGGAAATAGAGAGACAGAAAAGATAGTGAAGTATAGAAGATGGGGGGGGTCCAGCCCTAAAAAAAGCTAAGCTATCGGCCAAAATCAGGGTACCTTTAGCTTTTTTTAGCTTTTTTTAGCTTTTTTTAGCTTTTTTTAGCCTCTTTTAGCTTTTTTTAGCTTTTTTTAGCTTTATTTAGCTTTTTTTAGCTTTTTTTAGGCTAAAAAAAGCTAAAAAAAGCTAAAAAAAGCTAAAATTGAGTTTTTAGTGGATTCATATAGGTTCGAATCCCGCTGACGCCAAATTTTTTAAACTTTTATTATAACGTTTTATAACGTTTTTTGAACTTTTTTAAAACTATTTTTATCAAATTTGAATAATATTTTTATCGAAAAAATGTCTCCAGAAAATGGCAGTACGGGTGGATACAGAAATTGCTATGTATGGACATAAACGGTAGATTATGGTAAAAAAATGTGCAGGAAATGAACAAATGCAGTCAATAGACGTCCGGAAGGATGAAAATTTAATGGAAAAGTGTCAAGATGAATGCTGAAAAAACATAAAAAGTAGGGCTAAAAAAAGCTAAAAAAAGCTAAAAAAAGCTAAAAAAAGCCAACATAAAAAAAGCAATCGACCAAAATCAGGGTACCTTTAGCTTTTTTTAGGGCTGGACCCCCCCCCAGAAGATAGAAAAACGAACTGAGAACTAGGACGGAACGAAAGAGATGAAGAATTGAAGAACTGAAGAATGAGTGAAAGATAGGAGACCGATAAAAAGATATCGATGGTCATCTAAGCATGCTATAGTGAATGATCTAATCATATGTACTGTGTGTTTTTAAATGACTGAGACTGTTCAAATCGACATAGCGTCAAAAGTTGTAAATATTTTGCTCTGAAATTTTAGGACAAGGTAGATGGCTACCTGCCATTTATTTTACTCGAATTTCAGCAAAATCGGTCGTTCCTGAATGAACCTGTAGCCCAAAAACCTCCTCTAACTTTGAGCGCTCAGATCTCTGCAACCTGATGAGGTAGAGAGCTCAAACTTTCACAATATGTTCATTAGACAATTTACAAACTTTTGGCTGCTTGGTTTGGCGATATCTTTTTTAGTTCCTTCGCAGGAACACGGCAAAGTGGTGTAAGTCGGCCTAATTGGGAGCATTTTTGCACTCAGGTATCACGTATCACGTGTCTTACTGGGGGTAATCAGCCCTCAGCCATGTGTTACACCGATTCTGTAATTGGTTCTGAGTGTGGCAAAGTGTTGCGCTTCGTCAGCAGACGTGATCATAGTGTCTGAAATCGTTGACAAGGTCACGTGACTAGCTGTCATGGTACTGAGTGTGGTAAAGCGTGGCGCTTCGTCATGACAAGAGAGAGAGGGAGAGAGAGAGAGAAAAAAGATAGCGAGAGAAATAGAGAGAAAGGAAGAGAGTCACATCTTCTTCGTCATGACGAGAGAGTTATACTCAGCAGATAGAGAGAGCGAATCGGTGACACTAGACGTTGTTATCATGTCGACTGTCGAGATGTTCCACATCTAATAACGTGACCTTGTAACAAGAAAGAGAGAGAGACAGCAGAATATAAAGGAAGAGAATTAGAAAAGTTTGTCTGGATTTCAGCTTGTGACCGATTTCGGACACTATGATCACGTCTGCTGACGAAGCGCCACACTTTATCACACTCAGCACCAATTACAGAATCGGTGTAACACATGGCTGAGGGCTGATTACCCCCAGTAAGACACGTGATACGTGATACCTGAGTGCAAAAATGCTCCCAATTAGGCCGACTTACACCACTTTGCCGTGTTCCTGCGAAAGAACTAAAAAAGATATCGCCAAACCAAGCAGTCAAAAGTTTGTAAATTGTCTAATGAACATATTGTGAAAGTTTGAGCTCTCTACCTCATCAGGTTGCAGAGATCTGAGCGCTCAAAGTTAGAGGAGGTTTTTGGGCTACAGGTTCATTCAGGAACGACCGATTTTGCTGAAATTCGAGTAAAATAAATGGCAGGTAGCCATCTACCTTGTCCTAAAATTTCAGAGCAAAATATTCACAACTTTTGACGCTATGTCGATTTGAACAGTCTCAGTCATTTAAAAACACACAGTATATAGGGAGAGATAGATAGAGAGAGGGAGAGCGAGAGAAAGAGAGAAGGAGAGCGAGCGAGAGAGAGAGAGAGAGAGAGAGAGCGAGAGATATCTGGAGATCGTTGGAGCAATGGTTAGGTACTCGGTGGTGGTCAGGAAATGGCACGCTCCTGTGAATTGGATCTACTAGCTAGAGGGGATCACAATAATAACTTGCGCCTCTGATCTTCTCTCTCTCTCTCTCTCTCTCTCTCTCTCTCTCTCTCTCTCTCTCCCTCTCTCTCTCTTTCTCTGTATCTCACTCTGTTTACAAATGACAGATGAAGCTAGATATTGCTACTGTAGTACCGGAGACATAGAGAAAGAGTCTCCAATCAAGAGAAGGGAATTATATTACTAACAGGACATATATCTTTTGTAATCCTTCCTTTTATCAGCTAAGTAGTTAATTTCGTCTCAAATATTTAATACACACACTGCCCGTTCTTTTGTTTTTGATTTTCAGCCCACTGAAAAACACTGCGTTCCGCGCGATTGCTTTTACTCTCCCACGTAGGAGCTCTGAACTCCGGTACAGATTTAGATAGTATTGTTTGCAGTGTATGCATTGTTAACCCTGGCAGTTATTTGCAGTCTTGGTTGTTGAACAATACACTTTCTATAATACTTGTGCTTGTTGTTACTTTATTTAAATTAACTGTTTGACTTGTAGGTAATTTAAAAAATGTACATACTTTCTTCATCGCCGAAGAGGTTTACATGAGTCCCAAAACAAAAAACGGGAGAGGGCGAAAGATGCACCTTTCGCAACCTCCAACACTTATTGTCTTATTTATATGCGCTCTCACTTGGTTTTTGAAGTCTCTGATCCTTGCCACTTGTATTTTGTGCCCCTTGCTGTGTACATGTGTCTTGTTACTCCGTACATTACAGTGTTTCAATTGTACAGTATAAGTATAAATTCTGTATTTTTATAATGATTTAATGAACTTGTATCAACAGCTGGCCCCAAAACTGTGTCGTGGGTGAGTCGTTACATACTCCACCATGTCCGAATAGTGCTGAGTTAGAAGGCGTGAATTTCTAAGTGGAGAGGGTCCCCTGTCCAATTGTCACCTTCTCCTCATCTCAAAGTAGTGCTAAAACCTACCTTCAAACCACATGCACATATATTCTCTCTCTCTCTCTCTCTCTCTCTCTCTCTCTCTCTCTCTCTCTCTCTCTCTCTCTCTCTCTCTCTCTCTCTCTCTCTCTCTCTCTCTCTCTCTCTCTCTCTCTCTGTGACGCACAAAAGAGCGCTCCTGTTTCCCACGCTTGGTTTTGCTACTTAAGCTCTTAATTAATAAAAGGAGATTCCACACGTAAAGTGGTACTTGAGTGCTGTATTAGAGCACACATTGCTGGCATTCCTACAGTTCCACGAAAATATCTAACTACTTTTCATAGTTTTCTGTGCTTCGCTGATTTTGCGTTTAGTCTAGGGAAATTGAAGTTGTAATAGTCCTAGGAGCTTGCTAGCTCCGTATAACTTCTTCAGGGCAGAGAGATACACAGCGATAGACAGGGATGGGAGAGACATATACAGGGAGGGGAGATAGAGACAGAAAGAAAAAGAAGAAAATATAGAAAGAAGAGAGAATTAGGCCTAACATAAAAAATGGACGAGAGAAGTCTCCCAGAACCATGTGCAGTTAACAAGGCGTATTTCATTTTAGCAACTGAGGTCTAAGAGTAGCCACTAGACTTAAATTAAAACCGCGAATGAGTATCTAAAATATTAACTTGTGCTGAAGTAGATTATGCGTACAAGAGAGAGAATGAGTGAGAAAGGGGGAGAGAGAGAGAGAGAGAGAGAGAGAGAGAGAGAGAGAGAGAGAGAGAGAGAGAGAGAGAGAGAGAGAGAGAGAGAGAGAGAGAGAGAGAGAGAGAGAGAGAGAGAGAGAGAGAGAGAGAGAGAGAGGCAGAAATGGAGGGAGAGGGAGGGAGAGAGAGAGAGAAAATGTGATGCCAAAAGGCAAAAAGACAAGCGTTATTTGGGAATCTAGAATTAGATACACATGTGTGGTATTGGTAATGAAATCTTTCACACACGCCTATACGGTGCTGTTTCGCTATTTTGCCCTCAACCCTCTCTCTGTGATAAGCTGTTCATACTGTGCATGACACTTTTGGCGTCTTAACGCATTTCTCTCCTCTTAGTTTATGTAACAATCTCTCTTTTTCCTCTCTACCAAGCTGCGTCTCCAAGTTCCAACCCTTTTCTCACCTCTCTTTCCTCGGTATCACACTTCTCACTGTGTCAACGCACTGTTGCTTTCGGGTGACACCAGCACGCTCTTTGAAGCACGTGGTCTCAAGTGAGTATAGTGGCGGGTGAGAGTCTTCCCACAGACAGTTTATAATGTTAATTTCATAGTTTAAACATTGAGTCGCCTGACACTGTTGTCCACGCTTTTAACAATTCAATTTAAATACTGTCTTCAGCAGCGTTCAGTGGCTCGTGTGAGTCTTCTACAGCTTGATCCCAATGTGAACTACCTGGGGGGGGGGGTCCGCCCTAAAAAGTTGTGTTCCTTTTCTGTTACAAACATTGAGATCCAATGTGTGACTTTAGCCTTTGTCGGGGCCCCTTTCTTTTAAAAAAAAAAGGGGGTTTTTTCCCCTTTTAAAATTTTAAAACCCGGGAAAAAATTTTTTAAACCCTTTTGGGTTTTTTAACACCAAAAGTTTTTTTTTCCCTTTTTTTAAAACCCCCCTTTTTTTTAAGGTTTCAACCTTTCCTTTTTTGGGGCCCAAACCCTTTTCCCCGGGACATTAAACCGTGAGCCCTTTTAAGCCGCGAGTAAAAAGGGGAAGTTGCAACTTTTGATTTTTTTCCCCCGGGGGGAAACTTTTATCAAGGGATACAGGTAGTGTCCTTTTTACCTGGTTTTGGGGAGGGGGGGGGGAGTGCAAGGGGATTGGCGGGAAAGGGGGCCCCCCCCCAAAATTAAACAAATTTTCCCGGAAAAAAAATTCCTCAAAAAATTTAAATGTTTTCTTCTTACTAATAATTAAAGGGGTTTCGAAAAATTAAAATTGGGTTTTAAAAAACCCTCCCTCCTTAAGCTTTCTAACAATTACTTTTTTTTGTTTTGGGTTGTATCTTCTCTTTCCCTCCACGCGTCCTCCAATTCGTTTCCTTCTTTCCGGACCCTCTTCTTTAGCTTTTTTGGTCGGCCCTTTTGGGGTTTTTCATGTTTTCAAATTTAAAATTTATTTCTTTGTTAAAGGTGTCTGTTCCTTTAAAATTAATTAAACTGTTTTTTTTTTGTGGCTCTGGTCCGTACCTTGTCAAAAGCTCCTTTTGGCCCCGGGGGAAAAACCCAAAAATTGCATCCCCCTTTTGGGATAAATTTAGCTTTCGCATTTGGGTTTTAATTTTTAATTTTTCTTTTTAGCCTTTTTACCTTTTCAAAAAGAAAATATTTTAATTTTTTTAAGAAATGGGGGAAAAAAAAAAGTTTTAAAAAAAGCTAACAAAGCTAAAAAAGCTAAATAAAACGCCATCGACCAAAATCAGGGTACCTTTAGCTTTTTTAGGGCTAGACCCACCCCCACTACCTCAATAGGCAGCGGTGGAGATATTTTGGTAATCGTTTATCCTTCCCAGTTCCTTCCGCACGCATCGACCTCACACAGATTATGCAGACTATCTCTCTCTCTCATCCTGATTTAGGGTACCCACTGACACGTGCCAGAATCAATTTCTCTACCCCCCTCTCTCTCTCACACACACACACACACACACACACTCTCTCTCTCTCTCTCTCTCTCTCTCTCTCCCACCATCTATTTCTCAATATGCGGATCATTGACCCAGTGCAGTCGTTTCTTAAAACCACTGATCTGCTCTTATCATATGGCGTAGCCACTAAACCAAACCGCATTATATGCTTTGAATTACTGTCTACAATTTGGATATGCTAATACTACTGTCTAAATTCGTTGTCCTGCGCTTAGGACCTATGATTTATCGCCATCAAATAGTTTAAGTAGGTATGCATTTTAAGCTGAATTATGGTTTCTATGAATCTTGGTACACAAAAGCAGTTGTATAGATCATATGATATTGGACATAGGATTCACACTTAGGTGGGACACCCTACCATGATAAGTCTCTCTCTCTCTCTCTCTCTCTCTCTCTCTCTCTCTCTCTCTCTCTCTCTCTCCCCCCTCTCTCTTTTCTTCACTCCCTCCCTATCTCCTCTCTTCTCCTCGCTTCTCTCATTGCCTCCCTCTCTCTCCTCTCTCTCTGCTCCCTCTCGTTCTCTCGTCTTCTCGTCTCTCTCATCTTCTCTCTCCCCGTCTTCTCTCGATTAAGAACCCAGTGCATCAATGCAAGGCGTGTAATGGCAGCCGTCTGACTCCATGCGAGAAGAGAGAGAGAGAAGAGAGCAGAAAGAAGAGAGAGAGAGAAAGGAGGTTAAGAAAGGGGAAGTGTGTTGTGTGGGGAGAGGATCCAGATCCCTGTTCGCTGATGAGCTGTCAAAGCTACTATTAAGTAGTACCTTCTACCCTAGCTTTGTGACATTTGGCACTCTCCCTATCCTATAGTATTGCTACTCACAAGATGGGTTACCTCATATTGAAACAGGAAACTTAATACTTTTTAATGTTTTGTCAGTTGAAGGACGTCTTGAGTTACCTGACACTGTATAAAAAAATTCAAAAGACGTCTTAGAAACTAAAGATACATCATTTTAGAAATTCGTCAAACTTAGCCGTAACGGGGCCAATAATTAACCGCGGGCCTACTGATGAAGCTATTGGTGATATGGGAATGAAACGTCTCTATAACTAATTACATGAAAAATATGCATCAATCCCAAACTAAGCCTAAACTGTAAACAGACTTGTTTATAGGCACGTGTCGTGACGGTAGCGGGCGACCAAAAACCCTGCAAAAGATTTAGTCCGTCAATTTCTCTATTATTACCGTCTACATCTCGAAAATTCTTTTCCTCTTTGTATCAAGTAAACGTGTGCCACACCTATTGCGTTTGCTTTTCCCGTTTTTGGTTTTGATTGAAAATGAAACAAACGTCACGAGGGAGAGGGAGAGAAAAAAAAAAGAGAGAGAGAGAGAGAGAGAGAGAGAGAGAGAGAGAGAGAGAGAGAGATACATTACTAAGTAACGAAGAAATGGGAGTTAGATAGATTAACCTGGTAGTATGTACAAAGTGTGATGTGTCGAGATAGCCACTTCCTATTCCAATCACTATCACGTGATCTCTCTCTCTCTCTCTCACTTTGTTTTAAGTAACAATCTCCCTTTTTAGGATGCGTGGTTGCTGGACAGATCTCTCTAAGGTTGATAGAATTCAGCACAGTCCATCTCTCGCCGTCCGTACTCGTTCCGTTGGTCTCCGTCCCAAACCTTCTCCCTCCCTAACCTCACTGTACGACTTGGAAAAGGATGTTCTGAGTCGGGATGAGGGGGTTGTAGAACGCCGGGTGTTTAACAACCCTGGCAAGTACAAGGTGATGGTCAAGAAGTCACATGCTGTCAACAAGGCGAAGAAGAATATTTCAGCGAGCTACAATAATCTTATTGGATCACCCGATTCCTACGTGTCACTCAGCCCAAGTAGCAGCAGAGACTCCGTTGCTTCTCTCTCTGAACTTAACGAGAGACTGGTGAACAAGTCGAAAATCGCCAGTAAGGCCCGGGACTCAGTGCAGCTGTTGACCATAGGGCACGTGCAGAAGTTTGTAGCAACGCCTCCTACGATATCAGTGACGAATGAGGACAATGAGGACCTCACTCCTGTCATGTCCCCTGCAGCACCCCAGGGGCTCTTGCTGCGCCACCGGGACAGCCTGGGGACGGCCCTAAAACGCCGTGGAGAACACCGCCAGACCTCTGAAGAGGAGGACGAGGAGGAAACACCGGTTGATGAGAACACAATATCTAACTCTGGAGTTCTTCCTATCCATCCTGGGACCCCACCACAGGTTGCCAAGACGCATAAAGTACCAGATGTAACTCCGGAGATGCTCAGCAAACACTCTCTTCACTACTACCTAATGAACAACTTCTTTGTTTCCGATTCGAGTAGTTTTGAAGAAGGATCCACACCGACCACGCCACGAACCAGACGGAAACACAAGAAGGTCCGATTTGATACATCTCCCAATGTTATCTACACGCAGCCCCGGGGCGGTGACTATGCCTTTATAGAAGCGGGTGCATTGTTCCAAACACGATGGGAGACCCTCGATAGACACCCTCATACCTTGTTGGGTGGTCAGGAAAAGTGGAACTATTACGACGTGGAACGGAAGCGCTTTGTGTTTGAGGTAATAAAATGGGTGAGAGTGGCTGATAAGGACAACCCTGACCTACCAGATGAACCCGTCTACCTAAAACCGGACTGTTTCGAATCCGTTCTGTTCTACTATCAGGACTACGACAACAATACACTAAGGTGCCCTAAGGGAATCAAAAGTGATGTTTTTCTCTGACACTCTCAAGTTCTTTAAGATCCCTCAGGATGAGATAACAGTGGGACCCTACGAGAAACAGGATACGGAGACCTATGACCATCTCGTGCCTCACCGATGGGACACTCTCCAGGCCAGAATCTGGCTGGTACTCTACCACAAGTGCTCAACACCAACCAAAATCTTCACCGTTGTCGATGTCATTTTCATTATTGCATCTGTGGTGAGCTGTATAGCGGCGACTTTCCCGGATTTCCGACCTCCATCTCTGTCTCATGAGGATGAACACTTTTTCGAACGATTTGGGGCAACCTGGGTGTTTGTCAAGATCGATGGTATCTGCATGATATGGTTTTTCATTATTTTCATCCTCCAATTCTATGCAGCACCACGTAAATCAGACTTCCTCCTATCATTTCAGACTACAATAGACCTTATACTCATTGCATCATATGTGATGATGCTAGCAGTGGCATACTCTCCCATGCATGAGATATACCAACTCAGACAATTTCTCAGACTCACATTTTCCCTGCGAATTCTCCGTCTATCACGACATTCCATGCTTCTAAACTCCCTGGGGGTCGCCCTGAAGGAGGCTGCACGGGAGCTTATCAGTGTTATACTCTTTCTCTTTGTGATAGTGTTCATGTTCGCGTGTATTGAATACTTTGTGGAAGTGAAGGAACCCACTGTGTGTCACGACTGCACTAACTCTCATGGTAACATAGATACCGATGGTGATGACCACAGGAGGAGAAGGAGGGATGAGGAGGAGCACGAGGAGACTGAGGAAGAGTATGGACATGACGGTGAACTGCACCATAGCATTCTTGAGTATGTGTGGTGGAGTTTGATTACTATAACCACTATTGGTTATGGGGAGCCCACAATAAACACTGTAGCGGGCAAGATATTCGGGGGGATGTGTGCCATCGCGGGTGTACCCCTTTTTGCCATCCCAATTCCCATTCTGTCAAAACACTTGGAGAGGGTGTACCAGAGAGAGGTGCGGAAGGATGAGTTTTTGAAGGAGCAAATGCAGATAATTGCACGTGCAATCGCTAACGGCTTCGAAGAGGGTGATGATGACGACAGTGACGACGAGGAAAGTGAAATGTGGAAACGGATTGTGGGTGAGAGGCGGAAATCTATGGGGCCACAATTCGCCATGACTCATTTTAATGCTATGTAAAGTTTAGGTTGTGGTTGGTGTGTGCGTGTGTGTGTTTGTGTCTATAATTCATGTGGTTTAGCTTAATTTAAATTTCAAGTGTTTTAGTTGTACATCAATTGTCCTTTCCTGCTTCTGTCTCCAAATTTAGTGCGGTTACGGTGACAATAAGGCGTTGGTAATGGGGAGGCGAAAATGAGAACCAGACCCTCAGGGAGAGGGAGAGAGAAAAATAAAAATATAGAGAAAACGGCAAGAGAGAGAGAGAGAGAGAGGGAGAGAGAGAGAGAGAGAGAGAGAGAGGGAGGGAGATAGAGAGAGACAGAAGATAGCACGATACACTAACCCTGTCCAGTAAAGCGGAAACACATACTAAACAGTGTCACAGCTGTAATAACCTATCCGAGTGAAAAAGGGAGAAATATCACACAGCCTCTCTCTTGCCTGTCAGCTCTAAAAATGTACTAGCTGTCAACTCTCCCCTCTTCTATTTCCCCTCTCCTGCAAATGCAGTATACCCTAACTCAGGTAACTCCCCCCTATGCTACTAACCGGTTAGTCGGAAGCTTTTGACGGGTGGATCCCAGGGTAGCATTGGAACCTGTTTCAGGTTGATGTGTTCATCGTATAGGCCCTCATTAAAATAGTTCCCAACAAACCTGTCAGATAGTTTCAGAAGGTTATCAGCTGTAATTATTGGTTGTTCAAACCCATTTTATTATTGTTCAACCCCATTTTATTTATGTGACCGCAGGGCGCAGGGAGGGTTGAACAAGGCAAACTATAGGCAGCGAGTTGATATTAGTAGACAAATAAATAATTTTATTAGGGAACGTTACCTAGCTGTAACCAGGGTCATCATAATGGGCAGACCAAATGTGATATTACGGGTTGCTTCCATTATAATGACTGTCAGACTAATCGTCATCCGGGTAACTCCACCTAGGAAGAGACACATGTATAGAACTTTTGGAAAATTGCCAAGAGATCCTGCTGTTTTTCAAGTTCATGTGAGCCTTTTTCCCCCGGACAAAGATATTCAAGGTAGCCCTTACCAAGGAAAGATGCGGCTCCAATTAGGGCGTAAACACCTGGGTCAGATATCCTGTCTGGTGCCATCATGTGGAGCAGAACACCGACCAGCCTGCCATATGCTGCACCTGACACATGGTATTGGTTAGCCTTAGCAGCCCCATAACAACCACCTAGTAACCATATTAGAACTTCATTGCTGTAATAGGCCGACCCCATAGCAACCCCTACATAAACCTAATATCCATAGCAACCCCATAGCAACCCCTTAGTAAACCTAATCTCCATAGCAACCCCATCTAAGGAACCCCTTAGTAAACCTAATATCCATAGCAATTAGCAACCCCATAGCAACCCCTACATAAACACAATATCCATAGCAACCCCATAGCAACCCCTTAGTAAACCCAATACCCATAGCAACCCCATCTAAGGAACCCCTACAAAAACCCAATATCCATAGCAACCCCATAATAACCCCTAAGTAAACCCAATATCCATAGCAACCCCATAGCAACCCCTTAGTAAACCCAATATCTACAGCAACCCCATAGCAACCCCTTAGTAAACAAGCGCTTACAGCAACCCCATAGGAACCCCTTAGTAAACCAGCGCTTACAGCAATACTAACCGGTGAGGAGGCTGGGCATGAAGAGTCCACTTGGCACAGAGAGTCCGTAGGTCCACACGCTCATGAAGAAGTATATTGAGGAGAACACCAGCAGGGACTTCCAAGCAAATCTCTCTGGAGAATAAAAACATCAAGAAATGGGTGAAGATCGTACTGACTTGATCAACCCCAGGAACCGACCGAAACAAGTAAACAACCAATCAGAACTCGTTATTTAGGTCACGTGACTGGTTATCAGCCAATCAGGCACCACTATTTCCTGATTCGGTCGGTTCTTGATCAACCCTATACAGTAACCCATGACAATTGTATGGTAGCAGCTGTGACACTATTGTACTACTAGTTACCTATGGGAGCGTGTAGTAGACTCTTGACAGTTGCCTCTGGGGACTGAAGAAAGAGGGTTGCGAGGGAGTTGTATTGTCCACTATTACACTGCATTTGTAGATTCCAAACCTCCGTCGTGTTATCTTGGATCTGAGAATAGAGATACATAGAAGAAGAAGAAGCGATTAATGTCAACAATGATGGTAACGAATAATATACCTGATTGTAGGTACAGTCCTGTACAAAGTACATGGCACCGAACCCCACAGCTGATGTGGTCAGAGCTACCACCATCACCTCCAATACCCTCATAACTCGAAACTTTACATTCCTGGGTAGTAAGGGGGATTTCAATTGATTGTGCAACTCAAAACTTGGGTATAAGGGAGATTGTGTAAAGTCCCTGTAAAGTACGATTCCTAGGTAGTAAGGGTTGGTAAAGAAGTTATCCCCTCCCAGAGGGGGCCCTCCCTTGCCAGTGCGCGAAGGTCGTGAGGCGGTTAATTCGTAACCAATAAAAGGGGGGATTGTATACCATTCCCGGGTACTGTACCAGGGGCTGAGGCTTCAAGTGAAATCGAAGGAGGGTAAATCAGAGATATGTGATGTACCTAATTCGAAAGAGTGACAGTTTGATGTTGATGGCATTAAAAAGAGCCCCAGCCAGACCCCCAAAGCAGCCCATTATCACAAAAATTATCAACTCAAACCACTCGTAATTACTGATCTAATGAGAAAGAGAGTTACAAGTAATCAAGTGTAAATCTTGAACTAGATATAACTTGCTGTTATTTAGGATGGGTATTATCATTTATTATTATTATTATCATCATGATTATCATGATGATTTGATACCTGGAAGAGCCCAAAGTTAGCAAGACCCGGGTTGGAGAGGTCCCCGGGTGATCCCTTCAGAGCAGAGAGGATGGTATTCAGCGTAAAAGAAGACACCAGGGAGGAGAAAAACTGAAAACATTCAGTTGGTTAGGAGTTGGCTTGTTCTGATTATATCTGGTATGGCCTTTCTTAGAAGTGAGGGTATGGGTGAGTCTAGAGAGCCCATTCCTTGTTTTTTCAAACCCGGGGCACGAAGAGAGAGAGAGAGAGGGGGTCAAACAAGCAACCCATTCCCATTAGTAGGAGCACTTAGAGCATGCGTGTGCAAAAGTCGTGCGCCATCCGAAATTTAGGTTACTGTCACTCCTTTGCTTTGCATCGAAACAAAAAATGACCCCCAAGTTTTTTGTAGATCTCGACAAGATCTTTCGAACACTTGAAGGTAATTTTTTGATTGGAGGTAAAACGAAGAAGCTATGACAATGCACAAAAAGGGTCTATCTATCTACGGAGTGCCTGGGCTTGCCAACGGCAAGCCCCCAAGGGACTATCGCAAAGCGATTTCGCCGGCACTAGGAGAATAGCCCCCCTCCCCTCCCCCACCATCAGGAACTGACCACAGGACAGGTTCCATTATAGGTGGCTTCGGGTTCGGGAGGCTAGACTCCAGAGATAACCAGTCTCTTGGTTCTTCTATCCTGAGTCTTGGATCCAGTCTCTTGGTTCTTCTATCCTGAGTCTTGGATCTTTGACTCTTTCACACTGCGACAGGCGGGGATGTGTTCTTCTAGTCATTATCTTGGTTTTTTAGTATATTTGTTTTCTCGATTAGTTTGATGGCTACAGAACGGCCCTATGTTTGTGATAAGATGTACTATGGTTCTATATTTTTTCCTTTGTTTGTCGTACAGTGCCATCTTTTTTGTTAGTGAGTTCCATGTTGATTCACTAGTTACTATATTTCTTGTGTGCTTCCCTCCATTTGATAGAAATTGGTTCATGGTTTTTGTTTTGGCTATTTTCGTCGTGGAATTTTTAATGTAGCTGTGTGGGATTGGTATTTGTCTGGTTTCATTGATTGGTTTGCTGCATCCTTCTTTGGCAAGTTGGTCAGCTGTCTCGTTACCTAGGATACCGATATGTGCTTTGACCCATTTTATTTTCACCGTATTGTTTTGTGCTAGTTGGTTGAGTTTGGGGTTTCATTATTATAGTATTATAGTATCTTGAATTGGTCTGGCATATGGTAGGTTTACATTATAAGTGGCAGGACGGGTATTGTACGTATTATATATGTGTAATGTGAGACCTATCTGTCTGATTAGGACCAATTAAGTCCGATTAGGTTAGAAGGCTGAACTAGCAAGGATTTGTTCTCTGTCCACAGTTTTGTTTAGTATGTATATATAGGTGGTGGGCGGGGCGGTTCGGGGCGGGTGGAGGGTAGTAGTATTCGAGAGAATGGGACTGGAAAATGCTAGCAAGGATTTGTTCTCTGTCCACAGTTTTGTTTAGTATGTATATATAGGTGGTGGGCGGGGCGGTTCGGGGCGGGTGGAGGGTAGTAGTATTCGAGAGAATGGGACTGGAAAATGCTAGACGGGGATGGTTGAAACTCAGTGGAGTGAGAGTAGGGATTAAAAGAATATCGGAGGTTTATTTTAGATCTAGATCTTGAAATTGTTATTCAACCAGATAGTATTTACTCAACAATTAGTATCTGTATGCCTGCAGGAGCAGCGTACCTGCAAAGCAGTATCGGGGGAGTAGTTTTGCTACTGGGGTAGGAAGTTCATGTTGGGATTTTAATTAGTACTGCAGATAGTGCGTGACCTACATCGCAGATATTTCTATCTCTCTGCAGAGAGAGCGAGAGAGAAAGAGAGATCAGAATTCGAGAGAATGGGACTGGAAAATGCTAGCAAGGATTTGTTCTCTGTCCACAGTTTTGTTTAGTATGTATGAATCGCAACTTTTGGCGGGAACTGATCTATGCGCTCCTACATGTTTGTAATGGTTGGTAACATGGACTAACATATGCCTGTCTATAGCAGCAGATTCCAGCCATTATACCATCTACTCAATACACACTTTTCCTAGCACCCAGGTTGACGGGGGGTGGGAGTACTTTACTCTCACACAACCCAACTTACAATTCGCCAAGTTAGTGATTGATTCCAGAAGGATGCTCCTTCTTCAAGAGCGAACAGTACACCCCCAATGGGGGCACCAAATGCAGCCGAGACACCTGCAGCCGCTCCACACGCAATGAAGTCTCTCTTGACGTGGTCGCACCGGAAATCTTTAAACAACTGAGTAAAAACGTCATGATAATGAACTACATTAACCGTAGTATTATGCACTATGATGCAGTTGGGCTATTAAACAGTAATCACGACATATTAATTGAGTAAAGAGGTTGCAAAGTTATTTAGAGTGAAGCGATTACAATTACTGTCTCTTCAGATACCTTGCAGTCACACACGAGTGTTGTTGATCGTCCCTGGGATACCCCAGCTGCCACTACCGCCCCACTATGCACCATCGGGCCCTCCTTGCCACACGCCAATCCACCAGACACTGCCGCTATAATACCTGCTACCTGGAGGGGGATGATGAAAGAATGGGCAAACCGATACAGGGCCCCATTGCACAATCTATATTCGCATGCAAACTAGTAGTTGATGATCATTACCTTACAGAGTAGGGTTCGTATCCGTACCACACGAGGTACTTTCACACCATTTAGATAACATTTGATTTCTGGGATTCCACTTCCCGCTGCTACCGGCTGAAAAGAGTGGTCTCACTAATTTTACTCGCAACATCAACATTTCCTATAGAACCACTCCTACCCCGTCTGATTCCCTCCTATCCCTTCACAGCGTCCCTCTTACCTCAATAAATACAACAAGAAGTACTGCCACAAGACAGAAGGCACAGTTAAACCCGGCCCACACCAGCCACGGTAAGAGAACTGAACAGGCTGACTTGTTCAGACACTTGAGCATAACTGAGATGAGGGGGCACTGATGAACATTTGGTGAACTGTTAATGTTAGTAGTTAGAGTTCTATAGTGTCTGGTACAAAGATGATTATTAGCTATATCTGGATGGGTGCTTGCCCCCACTGCATATTTTTCAATAAATATCAGCTCAAGGCTTGGGCTGTATTATGTAATGTTTGTATAACGGTGGTTACAGTGCCGGTTCATTCGCCATTCATTTGTGCAAATGGTCCAAGAGTTTAACGCGCGCGGTTTTATGTCGCGCTGAAAACCCCTTCTAGAGACTAATGTCGTTGGCGCGTTACAGCTAATACCTGTCCAGGAAGCCCAGTCCCTTATTTTGGTAATTCTGAGACGCATAATCTATGTTGAGTAGTAGTGGTTCATTGATCCATATCACACTTGAAATTCAGTTTCACGTGAAATGAATTTCAAGAAAATATGTTCAAGAATAAATAAGGATATTTACGAAAAACTGACGAACTCTCTACTTCAATCCTTTTCAATTACATACTTGCTAATGAAATTACCTTTCCTCGCAAGCTCATATTGTACAATAATAGGGGTGACTTCCAATATAGTTACTTACACATTTTAACGATGTCTTGTTTGATGTGCGAGAGTTTTTCTATCCCGACATTGACAATGACAGCGATACATGCTGTGAATAGTCCAATGAGAAAGCACACGAACCAACGGTTAAAGCTCAGCGAGCTAAATCTCTGAAGGGCGGAAACATCGGATTATGTCTTGTCGGGATGAGAGAGAGAGAGAGATAGAGAGAGATAAGAACAGTGAGCTCCATTGTGATGTTACCTGATATTCACGTTTAGTTTCACTGGTAAAACCAAGATCGTTCTCTACCGTATCATAATTTAGACTCTGAAACAAGGATCATCATAACAAAACTTGCTATACAGTTCTAACTCTCCTTCAAATTACGGGGCGTGGTGAGACAGGGCCGAACAAGGCAAAAACACAAGATTAAAACTCTAATATGGTGATTCAGTACAATTAGTTTGTGGGGCCCTTAGTTCCTTGCTTCATGATAATCAATGGAATAATCCACAGAGTGAGCTGTGAATTCTGTGTCTCCTCCCATACAGCTGTTGTTAGATTCTCTGAATTTAGCCCATAGAACATAGAGTACAGGGAAACATGAGACATTACTGATTTGGCAGGGGGTGATTTAACATTTCTACATGGGAGGGGGTTACACCTGATAATGTTGTCCCTTCGGGTGGGATTACATACTATATACATAACATGTACATGTTATTGAAGTACATGTTATTGAAGTAATATGTCATACAATCAGGCAAGAAAAGTACATCGAATTCTAAAGCATAAACGACCCTCTTTTGCTAGATTTAGTGGTGTAAAATCAAAAATGGAGTAGGGAGAATACTTTTTCTTATGCAGATAGAGATTTAGGATCAGATTTAAGAGTAAGAATGGGCTTCATTGGAAAAAGGAAATTAGTCAGGATGGGGAGGAGAACGGAAAAGGCAATGGAACCGAGATATCTTTTTGGAGTGAATCTATTTCTTTTTGGAGTTGTTCTTTAACTCCGTTTATCACACTCTCTCCCTCAACAAAACTTTCTAACTGTTCCAGATCTTCCCAACAGCTTTCCCTGGCAAACCACCAGTTCTTCTATCACGCCTTCCTCGTGATTCTATTCCTAAAAAAAGGGAAAGGGAAAACTGAAAAAACTTTTGGCAGGGGTAAACATTTTCCGGGGGGGGGGTAAAAAATTTTCCCTGGGGGGATTATAACAACAAAAAATTTTTTTTAAACGGGAAAATGGGAAAAAAGCAAAAACAGGAAAAAAGAAATGAATTCAAAAAAAAGCCCCTTTTCCGTTTTGTAAAAAAAAAAGGAGTAGGGAATCTTTTTTTCTTTTTTTAAATTTTAAAAAATTTTTAGGAAAAGGATTAAAGGGGGGGGGGAAAAAAAAAAAAGGGGGGGGTTTTTTTTTTTTTAAAATTTAAAAAAAAGGGAAATTTAAAAAGGGGTTTTTTTTTTTGGGGGGAAAAAAAAAGGGGGGGGAAAAAAAAAAAAGGAAAAAAAAAAAAAAAAAAAGGGGGGAAAAAAAGGTTTTAGGGGAAAACTTCCCTAAAAACCCCCCCTCCCCCCAAAACCTTTCCCCTTTTTGGAAAAATTTTTTTCACCCCCCCCCGGGGATTAAAAAGGGGGGGGGGGGAAGAAAAAAAGGGGGAAAGGGAAAGAAAAAAATTTTAAAAAAAGGAGGGGGAAAAAGGGGGAAGGAAAAAAAAAAAGGGAAAAGGGGGGAAAAAAAAAGGGGGGAAGGGGAAAAAAGGGAAAGAAAAAAAGGGGAGGGGGAAAGGGAGGAAAGAGGGGGAAAAACCCCCGGGGGAGGGGAGAAAAAAGAAAGGGAGGGGAAAAAGGGAAGGGGGGGGGAAAAAGGGGGGTAGGGGGGGGAAGGGGGGAAAAAGGGAGAAAGGGGGAAAAAAAAGGGGGGGGGGAGGGGGGGGGGAGGGAGAAAAAGGGGGGGGGGGGCCCCCCCCCCGGGGGGGAAAAAAAGGGGGAGGGGAGAATTTGAATAAAAGGGGGGAATAAAAAAAGGGTAAAGGGGGGGAAGGAAACTTTGAATTAATTTTGGTTTTAAAAAAATTTTTTAAAAACGGGATTTTTAAATACGAACTAAGAAAGCTAAGATTAATTCTAAAATATTTTAAAATTCATGATAATTTAGTACTTATTATGCACAATACTGCAGCGACTTCGCCCAGTACCGACACAGGTCACCCACACATATGATATTGATCAGGCCTATAAAACAACAGGTTATTGATCAACCGACCGTTCAATGGTACGGAAGTAGCATCGGACGATCACGAATTCAATTACCAGTTGTTGGGCAGTAGGTTGGTTACGAAGTCACCCCTATTATTGCATATAGCTAGCGCAGAGGGGGAATTTCATTACCAAGGCAGTAGGCTAGTTAGAACTCATACCAAGTCCACTGACGTCTAAAAATCCAAATCTGGTGAACCTGCTGGCCTGTAGAGGGGGTGTTTCAAACTAGCCGCCATTTCAAATAGCCAGTCGCTACCATAATCACGAAATATTAATTGTATTTCAGAATTAATAACTTTCTTTTATGTCCCTCTCTCCTTCTATTCCCGAGGTTTCATTTATAAAAACGTGGTACATGGAGAATGGCCATGCTTATATATGCAAAACAGAGTCCAACTTTTTACGCTAGATCTGAGATACAGATCATGTCCATTGAGAAAAAAAAGGGGTCAGGATGTCGTTTGAGAAGGATATAATGGACTGAGATCTCAGGAGTGAGACTTGAGAGGGAAAGTGAAAGTGAGATAGGGAGAGTGAGCGAGGGACTAGGGAGAGGGAGAGAGAGAGAGAGAGAGAGAGAGAGAGAGAGAGAGAGAGAGAGAGAGAGAGAGAGAGAGAGAGAGAGAGAGAGAGAGAGAGAGATAGAGAGAGAGAGAGAGAGAAAGAGTAATAGGGTACAGCACATGATCTATTGAATATTTAACCATCACTCTTTGCTCCTGATCCCCCGGCGGTCTGGGGACGTGGGTGAGAGCAAATGTCACAAGATATTGGTCACCAGGAAAACGGACTAACGACTACAACTGCTGCTATACAGGGGCAATACAATTAAGAGAGCTGAGGGGAGCTCACCAAAAGCTTCAAGCACGACGTATGTATCATTAGTTACAAACGTAATTAAAACCACGGAAAAATGAGCGAATAGAATTTAACGAGTAAATAGAGAACTTAACATTGTTATAATGGTGTATTGACACAAGTCAAACATTGTGTGCTACTCAGTAGGCATCCTCCTACCTCATACTCAGTCGATATATAGCTTCTTGGGTCATTTTCACCATGGTGATCGTGGAGGGGCGTGTGACGGTGATTTGGGTTACGGCAACGCTTGCCAGCACGCTTTCTTAACTGAGGGAGAAGAAATAACTGTTTTAAACAATTATATTGACAACAGCATAAACAACATCTAGGAAAAGATGTTTATTCTATTATCTTACTGTCGATTGAATTGTAGACACTTGTGAAACGAATGGTCTTTGCTGCAATGATGCATCACGACCTAAAGAACAGATTATAGTATTAATTGAAAATTTGTTATGTTGGATACTACTGTTGACTACATGCGATGGCATAATCTATACCTAAACTAAGCTGTTTAACAATGAATAGATAACCAATAAGTTCTAATTACCTACTCCGTAACAGGTCGTACCCCCAATTGAGTCGGCAGTTATGTGATGTTGTTCCGTGGCGGTGAGCAATGGTTGTGTTTCATCTCCCCTACCTACCATGTTGCTATGAATATGATAATTGTCAGATAATTATATGTAGTGAATGAAGAGAGAAGGTTTGGCAGATCAAGGGAGTATTAGTTTACTAGAATAACTGTTCATGTAATATGAAATAAACACGATCATTCATATTGCAGTTTTCTTTTTACTCTAAATTTGAGTGTTATTGGAACCAAAAAGTTTGTCATGGTTCGCTTGTTTCACCTGTTCTAAACCTTTTTGGAGTGAGTCTTCCTTTTTCTTTTTGGATTCTTTCTCTCACTTTCAGTCCTTTTATCACACATCAACTCTCCCTCAAGAACTATCCAACAGTTCTATTTTTCCAACTCTCTCTCCCTGTCTATACGTCTAACTCCCATTCTCTCCCTCCCTCTCCCATTCTCTCCCTCCCTCTCCCATTATCTCTCCCTCCCCGGCAAACACACATCATCAGTTATCTAACACACATCCCTCGTGATGCTATTCTGGACGCCCGTTAGTGATAGAGAGGGAGGGAGGGAGGCAGAGAGGGATGGAGGGAGAGAGGGAGGGAGGGAGACAGAAAATAAAGAGGGAGAGAAAAAGGGAGAGCGAGCGAGATGGACAGGGGAGAATAAGCGGCCCATTACGCCTCCTCCCCAGGTAATGGCCGCCTCCTCCCCCGGCTAACCAAGCACCGTGTTCGAGAGCTTACGCCTGTTACCCTGTTACCGCAGAGCACCGCGTTGCCTCTTCCACAAGTCATCTTTGCTCTCTCTGCTCTCTCTTTCCATCATATAGCTGGATGGTCCACCACAGAGCGCTCAGTTCTTCGTCTGCGTTTTGCAAACCGTTACTGATCCTAGGCAGCTCTAAAAAGTTTACCAATTTTGTCTAATTCCATGTTGGTATCTGACTAGAATTCATTAGTCAAGCTGATTTCAATTATTGGTTTTATTATTAAAAAGTATTAGCTTATCTACTGCTCAAACCAACTGCCCCGTCAATTGATCTAATGAAAATCTCTTACAACTTTAGATTTTATTAACAAGTCTTTTTGAGCAAATATTTCTAGCTCCTACTTTCCTGGAGCTCTCCTCTGCCTCTTTTATAATCACAAAATATATTATTATATAGGATCGATGTCGAGACGAACTGTATCCTTTCCCTGTTCCCAACCACAAAACCCACTCACACTCACACTCACACACTCACACACACACACTCACACACATATTACAGACAAATAACATGACACATGTTACATTATTTACTATCAAAGATTGACGAAACGACTATTAAAATTTCAGCAGCACTAACATCATACCTCAGATCTTGAAGGATACGATCAGTTGACAACTACTGTAAAAATCAGTGGAAGTGACACTGAAGTAACCGAACTCACCGATCTCAACCTTCAAACTGTAGCACCTGGAATAATTGCAGGTTAGTAAAAATCTACCTGGTTCATTTGTACATCCTAAGGCTAGCCTAGAGAGATTATCAATCTCGTAAATTTAGAATTCTAAACAAAACTGTATATTTAGCTATAACCATTATCCAGGGGTGAACTAATACCCATTATTTCAGCGAGTTCTGCCACTGTTACATTAGACCTGGAGGGCGATGATGTATACGGTATCTACAAGATTATGATATACGGCAAAGAAACTAATACAGACGTCTCTGGCTGGACGGTATGTTAAACATAGGTTTTATACATACAGTCGGACCCCGATTTACCGGGATCCTCGGGGGAAGCCATTTTGCCCGGTAAATCGGGGTGCCCGGTATATCGGGGTAGAGCATATTTGACCCATAAATCCTACTTTTGTCCAAAATTCTATACCAAGATACCTCTAACTGTATAGTATACATTTATTGATGACAATATGATCATTGCTTCTGTCATTAGAAATAGAAAATTTAAAAAATTCAAAAAAAATTGTAAAAACTTTTTCTTAGGTAAACCACCCCGACCGAGTCTGAATCGTGTTTCGAATCGGTGCATCTTATCACATGTCCTGCCACTAATTAGACGGTTCGAAACGAACCGATACGTGATACCATGCCGAATCTGGGCACCCTAAGCGGGGTGAGGAAGTATCAAAGTTTCAAAATAACTTTTTCTCTGAAAATTTACGGGGAGCATCGATCAAAGCATTGACAATGATTCTGTAAAATTTTGCAAAAATAGTTATGAAATGTTTCTAAGGCATACCAGACACGTTCGAATCGTGTTTCGAATCGGTACAATTTATCACGTGTCCTGCCGCTAATTAGACGGTTTGAAACGAACCGATACGTGATACCATGCCGAATCTGGGCACCCTAAGCGGGGTGAGGAAGTATCACAGTTTCAAAATAACTTTTTCTCTGAAAATTTACGGGGAGCATCGATCAAAGCATTGACAATGATTCTGTAAAATTTTGCAAAAAAGTTATGAAATTTTTCTTAGGCATACCAGACACGTTCGAATCGTGTTTCGAATCGGTACAATTTATCACGTGTCCTGCCGCTAATTAGACGGTTTGAAACGAACCGATACGTGATCCCCATTAGACCTAGCGAATTGCAAATGCAAGTTTACCAACCGGCAAAACTTCGAAAATTTTGCAAAAAAAATCGGGGGAAAGAAATCCTCCCGGTAAATCGGGGTTCCGGTAAATCGGGGCCCGGTAAATCGGGGTCCGACTGTACTTTGCTAAGAGCCTACTGCAAACTTAAAACTTAATAACCGACAACAGCTTTAGTTTCACTTTTATCAGGGCCATTATATTATCATGGAATGACTATATATTATATTATATGTATATTCAATTAATATGCTGTCACCTTCCAATATTTATTTTATTGAACATCATCTTCGAGACCCAAAATTAGAGGGTAACTCTTCACTCCCTTCACAGGCGACTGCAAAGATAGACTTAGCCAGCAGTCCTGCACCAGGTAGTCAGAACGCCGAAGACTCCACGGCCTGTGGGGTGGAATCCACGGGAACTGACTATTTCACTTTCACCTGTACCATGGTGACAGCTGCAACATCAATTGAGCTGGAAACGTCCTCCGCTAAGGCAGACCTAGCTGAGGTTGTTGTTGCAGGGCTGCTGTGGACAGAGTTTCCAGTTCAGCCCGGTACTAAATCATCCACGGGGAAGATGAGCCTAGTTGCAAAGGATGCACCTTCGGACTGTCAAGTACCGGATTACCAAGACATTGAGGGGATGACTTTTTGTAGGAGTGCAAAATGTAAGTTTCAAAATCTACACACCACATTCAACGTCACGTTAGTAGGGGGAAATTTTGGCACAGTTCTCTCCATAGCAATAATCACAAACCTCCTAGCAACAATTAACAAAGCTCCATAACAACAACTAACATAATTCTTCCTTTTCAGATAAAATCGTCCCAGGAATATCGGACGGGAAGTTTGACACCTTCAGAAAAGCCAGTTCAATTTCGATAACTTTTGATGGTGATGGTTTTGAGCTCCACGACATTGTTATTTATAACATAAACTACGATGATTTTAACGGTGATCAGAGCAGTACCTCAAACAATGAAAAGGAAGTTGTAACATGTGCCGCCAGCCAGACAGCGTAAGTTATACAAGGGTTAATACACAATGTGGTAAATGATGTGAGTCTTGATAATTATTACTAATTAACTAATAATTAATTATTTCTATTAAATATTAACTAATCCTCAGTTATGAAGCTGCAGACTGTGTAGGTATGATCAACGAGGCAGGCGTGACGGTAACAACAACTAACGCTGAGGGAGATGAAACTAAAAATTTCGGGAGTGCTATAACCAGCAACACCGGGAAAAGTCGGCGATCCCAGACATACAGGATAAAAGATACTGCAGTTGTGGTCAAAAAGATAACCTTCAGTCAAGACTTTTACCTCGCAGATATCAATGTTTATGGGGGTAAGTTTTCGAAACTTACCTTAAACATAGCTATATTTTAAACTTAAACAATGCAGGTTGTTGTTATTGCTGGGTGTTTCTATTTTTCAAATGTTTTTTTTCAGCATTTGTATCTTCCACGGATAACCACTGGACCTATCAGAATAATGTTAAGGCAAAGGGAGTATTGACCTGTGAAATAAATAAAGTTGCTTCAAGTGGACTCGATAGCTGTGAAGATTGTCCAAAGGTACACCCTAAGTTTTAGAATTTTAACTTTTGAATTGGTAGTTCGTTAGCGGCATACCTATTGTATATTGAAATCTTACAACAAAATTCAAAACTATCTGTTGCGATCCGCAGTATCATTATTCTTCCCTCACTCGGCTGGAAAAGCCTCTTTATATTACTAATGCCTTATACCCGTTACTGTTAGTCAAGCTACAACTATAACAACTTCCGTTGCAATAGCTTACAAATTCCATCACCATTATGACAAATTCTTTCAGGGAACCAACTGGAAGACAGCCTTTGGTGTGAGTGGTGATCCCGCTGGATCAGAGCTAGTCAGTTGCCCCAAGTGTACAGCGGGACAATATAGCACTGGGGGATCAATGGAATGCACCGACTGTACACCAGGGAGCATAACAAACACGGAAGGCCAATTCGAGTGTACAAAGTGTTCAGCGGTAAGATAATCAACGGCCGGCCAGGATTGATAGATCATCCATGAAACTATTTTAATCAAAAAATGCAAAAAATATTATCATTTTAGGAAAACCGTACTAAATTTGATCATAACTAATGTATTATCTGCAGGGGACCGTTAGTCGTAATTCAGGAAACGATCTCAGTACGACCGAATGTACACAATGTCCAGCCGGGTTCATAGCAGCAACGGAGGGATTGGATGAATGTACCAATTGCACTGACGCTCTTCAGTACAGCAACTCAGATCACACAGCGTGTGTGATTCCTGTCTTAAGGTATGTGACACTAGAAATATATCCCCCAGAGAACTGATGTTTAGAAAAGGTCAACCAAACTTTAAACATATCCCCTAATATTGCTAATATCATTTAGGGTCAGGAGCGGAATGCCGCAAGGGACTGGATGTGAACGACTGTGGTAAGGGGAAATACCGGCCGGACACAACCACTGACAAACAGTGTATGAGGTGTGGTCCAGGAGAGTATACTGATGACGTAGGACAGTTTGAGTGCAAAGTTTGCGAAGATGTAAGTCTTTAATTATAAGTTATCATAAAAATTTAGGACTGCACCTGAATAAAATAATATCTCCCCTAATATAATCTCATTATTGAAATCCCAAACTTGTTCCGTCCCAGTTATTGAAATCTTCTATTCGACAAACTCTTCGAGCCATGCAAGACCCTCTCCCGGCTCCCTCTCTAGCGTATGCAATGGGATTCTAACTACACTAAATATCATTACAGGGGTACCAACCAAACCCAAATAAAGATGGCTGCTATATTTGCCCAATTGGGATGAAGAAGAGCTCGACAGACACAGAATGTGAGAGCTGCACTATCGGTTATCACACATCCGGACAAGAGGGCGCCACTGAATGCACCCCTTGCGATCCAGTAAGTGTCTTGTAGCATTGACACTTGTCAATGATATGTACCATATATACTGGTCAATGATATGATCATGTTTGATTTATATTAGTTGCAGTCGTTACACGATATATAGGAGCACTAAGTTAAGCAATAATAGTTTTGTGTCTAAGACCTATATACAGTCGGACCAATATTTACCGGGCCCCGATTTACTCTACTAAGAAGAATAAACTTACCCCGATATAGGAAATTAACGGTATTTGACCCTGATACATCCCCAGGTAGACCTCGTTCACCCGGGCATAAATGTAAATTGGGGTCCGACTGTATCATGAACAGGGTTATCATGTGTTTGCAGCATACCCACTGCTCATACAATCTATCCGCAGGGCTACAAAGGAGTAGAAATCACATCAGGTGGTATTGCCAGTAAAAAAGCGTTCGAGTGTGTGGCCTGTGAAAAGGGGGAATACAATTCTGAAGAGGGTAATGACACATGTACCCCATGTTCCGATACCACCGTAGCCACGGAGACAGCAATGCCAGAGTGCAGGTTATGTGCTCTGGGGACAGTCAGGGTGAATAGCACGCACTGTGAAGACTGCCTGCCGGGACAATACAACGATGACCAGACAATAACCCAGGATAGCTGTCCTGTGTGCCCATACAATCATTTCTCAACTCAGAGTAAGTGCTATCACGATACTAAAACACCCTTTACAAAACCATGATATAATAAAACTCACTGTTTCATATCAAGGCAAAAGCTGTTAACAAATTATCTTTTGCAGAAAATTCTCACACGTGCACAAAATGCGGTGAACACGAGTATGCTGAAATTGGGAAAACTGAATGTAAGGATTGTTCCGACTTCGGTGATCTGAAAGCTGCCCTCGAAGCTAAGCCTAACGATGTGACAGTTCAAAAATGCGTCGGTAAGTGCTACAAGAGTCGAACATATCGATTATCATAAGATCAAGTTTATAATAAGATCTTTACCGCGTCTCACCATCAAAGTTATAATTAATAAATCACTACTTTCACCCCAGCGGACAAGGGTGCAGCGTGTGAGGCGGTTAACATCACCGACTCATACGGCACATACAATTTGCCATTCCTGTTTAACGATGATTCTGTCACCGAGGATTGTGTATACGACGATCCCTCTGAAAAACGGAAGGCGAAGTTCTTTTGCGAGATTGATCCTCTTGACAAGACTAAGGCTTACTACACATCCGAGTACGGATGTTTCAAGACAGCAGACACTGAAAAATATGATGCACTTGCAAACAATGCAGAAAATGAGGTAATAAAAACATTCATTTTTTGGACAAAGGAAAATTTGAGATAAGCCCTTAACATAAATAACACTTATCATAACTTGTCCCTAATATTTATTAACATATGATTTTACCAGATAGCCAAAGACCCCGAAAAAGCGACCGCTGACCTTGAGGCATTAACAAACTCTTCTGGCGATGGAGCTGGCTTGGCTGATTTGGCGGCAACCACTGGTTTCCTTGACATTCTAACAGCACCCGCTCCTGAGGGATCTAAAAATGCGACAGTAATATCTCCAGAGGCCACTAAGAATGTTATCAATGCAGTCAGTAATCTTGCAGCCGGGAACATGCAGTCCACTGACATCGCCGAAGCCGTTGCTGTTTGCGATAAGTAAGTTATGGGATATTTATTCTGAATTTAACATTTTCTCTTCAATCTTCAAGAATTTTCCAATCATGATTTCTTACAGGATGGTCAGCAGTCTGAAGGCCATTGCCAAGGCTACAGAGTCCGAAGGTCTTGTCAAATCGCCAAATCTTGCGATATTAAAGACCCCAGCAAAAACCGATGATACAAGTGGAGCTCCTAAGGTTTCACTCAGTTTCAATCTGGGAGATCCAGACGACCTGACATCCATGTCTCTTGATGATGCGGGCGGTGAAAGTGCTGAACCGAAAGAGCCTTCTGTTGCGGTGAGTAGTAATTGAGTTGGCTTTAACTAGGCTAAAAGACATATTGTCTTTGCCAGAAGTCACCAAACCAACAATAATTTCAGATCGAATCTGGAGCCGCATCCATATCTGTTGTTATACTGAAAGACGACAGTTTCTTCCCTACTAAAGTCTCTGTGAGATTACCTAAAAGTGATAATAAGGTAAGTGATTGACAAAATCACATTGTTTCCAATTAGTCATTATTTTATCCACCACCGCCCCCTTTTTAACCCCCACCCCTTCCTCTAGTCTGCCCTCGAAGAGGCCCTATGGGATTCTATGACAGCCAGTTCAAACAGCAGCTCAAATGATACGGGCAACACGGAGGTCTCAAAGAGTATCATCGTCAACTCGATCATTCTAGAGGTGGATATGGGAGATTCTCCTGCAGGCACAACTCTTGATCTGTTTATCAAACCAGCCTTCCAAGTGGTAAGAAGGAAACACTCGAAAATTACAAAAATCGAGAAAAAGAATTTTGTGGCTAACTACATATCTTGATTATCTAACGGTATCTCTCCTAACAGGGTGGTCCAGATTCTAGTAAGAGCGTTATAGATGGGTACAGAAAGGTGCAGATAGTCTACAAATGCGGTGTGTATATGCCCAAGGAGGGGGTCTGGGACATGGACAGTTGTCAGACGGTATATGATGAGATGAGGGTGGATGCTGGTGTGATGTGTCGCTGCGATCATAACACTAGCTTTGCAGTTCTTATGGTAAGTGAGCTGAAAACACAGAGAAAGAGAGAGAGGGAGAGATAGGGAAATCTCCTCCTTGCATGTTTCCATCCGAGCTGTTAAATATTCATCATATATTCACCTAATTATATCTCCCAGGCGGCGGAAGAAATTGATCCGGGGTATCTGGAATCCCAGAGTATAATGTCCAAGGCGTTCCTGGGGGCCTCAATCCTGGGTCTTTTCGCTACCATAGGTCTCATCCTTCCTGCAAGTGCCGTGGCCAAGTCAAGATCTGCCAAGGTTAACATGTGCTTCTCCTTCACCCTCCTACTCGCATCGATCATGTTCCTGATCCAGGATTTCCTTGTCAAGGCAGACAACACGGGAGTTATCAAACTGGTATGTCTCTAGTTTAGTTATCAAACTGGTATGTTTCTAGTTTAGTTATCAAACTGGTACGTTTTGATTAGGGAGAGGAAACCAATATTGGTGTTCATCATGCGTTTACCAAACTATAATTTCCCTTCTTTCAGCAATCAGTCCCGTGTGCTGTCTACACCATGATCCAGCACTACCTGTGGCTGGTTGTGTTCATGTGGACGCTTATTGAAGGGTTCCTCATGTACCTCTCTCTGGTCCAGGTCTTTGGTTCTCACATCTCCAAATACATGCTGAAGTTCAACCTTGCAGCCTGGCTAATCCCCCTTCCCCTCCCGATTATCGGTTACTTTGTTTTCACTAAAACCCACATTGTGGGTGGCGTGGAGGCCATCGAACACAACTACATGGCAGACTCTATGTAAGTGTAATGGGGATAAATCAATCAGTAAATTATAGCAACTAATCGAGTTGTCCATTCTCTAACCTTACTTTACGTATCCAGGTGTTTTCTGAAACCAAAAACCATCTCCTTCTTCGCTCTGTTCTTCGGGCCTCTGGTACTAGCCATCCTGGTTAACCTGGTGTTCTTCGCCTTGGTTCTCAAGGTTATACGATCGTCAAAGAATGCCAATCTGAGTGACCGTGAACTCTTCTTGGTAAGCACCCTTTATTGGGTTCATTAGAGATTGATATCAACTATTTTTTCCGGTCTAGAGACAGCTAATTAACCACCCACCCCTTCAGAGACAGCTAATTTACCACCCACCCCTACAGAGACAGCTAATTAACCACCCCACCCCTTCAGAGACAGCTAATTAACCACCCCACCCCTTTAGAGTGTCGGATTTTGAAATAATCTTTCCACGTCCATCTTTACTAGACGTATTTTTTCACGCTGATTCCGAATCTGCCATTTATTTTGATCTACGACCACGTCTTCCCCTGGAGACGCCCTCCTGAATGAATTGCTTGTGCGTCGCGTTGCAGTGCTGTCACTATGCGCTCTCTCTCGCCAATTAGCTGCGCTCGCAAATTTACACTCAACTGTGCCACCTGAGCTGAGATGGATCTCAACGAAGCTGCTCAGCGGTCAGAAATTTTGAGTTTAAACGCCAAGACAATTAAGATCCAATCCATCATCAATTGATCATTTGCTAATGAATTGGACCTGTTGCTTGGTTCGTAATTCCAGGTTGAGTTTCAGGAAATATCGATATTTCCTGAAACTCAACCTGGGCTGGAATCACGAACCAAACAACAGGAAAAAAGATCTAAAAGGAGAAATACCCAGTTAGGCCATCTAATATAAAATCATTAGGGTGAGTAGGAAGTGCCCAATCTCATTCACTTTTAGCCGGGGTTATGTCTTCAACACGTGACAAATCACGTGCTTCGAGAAAGAGATTCGATATTTCGATTGTAAAAACTAGTATACTTGTTCTTAAGTATATTAAATGTTCTCTACTACTCGCAATAGTTCTCTACTATTTCTCAGATTAAATTATTTCTATCCTTGTTTTTGCCCAGGGCTTTGAAGAAACTGTTTGACAATACCAAGAAAGCAAGTAAACCTTTGAGATCCATCTCAGGTGACACAGCTGTGTGTAAATTTGCGAGCGCAGCTAATTGGCGAGAGAGAGCGCATAGTGACAGCACTGCAACGCGACACACAAGCAATTCATTCAGGAGGGCGTCTCCAGGGGAAGACGTGGTCGTAGATCAAAATAAATGACAGATTCGGAATCAGCGTGAAAAAATACGTCTAGTAAAGATGGAAGAGGAAAGATTATTTCAAAATCCGACACTCTACCACCCCTTCAGAGACAGCTAATTAACCACCCACCCCTTCAGAGACAGCTAATTAACCACCCCACCCCTACTACAGAGACAGCTAATTAACCACCCCTCACCCCTACAGAGACAATTGAAAGCAGCTGTTGCCGTGATGGTCCTTCTTGGAACAGGCTGGGTAATTGGAATTTTCATGAACATTCCTGAGCCGCATCTGCAGGTCACACTGCAGTACATGTTCATTTGTGTTAATGCCACACAGGTCAGTAAATTGGAGACTAATTAACTTTTAATTAACCTTTTTTTAATTTTTAATTAAATCTTAAATAATTTTTAAACAACTTTAAATTTATCTGATAGCAAGTTTTGATAGCAAGACAGATGCTTACGAATTGTGTACTAATTGTAACCTATCCATTTCAGGGTGTGTTCGTGTTTTTATTCTATGTGGTACTCAACGACCAGGTTAAGAATTACTGGTTAGAGAAATTCGGGATCTCAACTGCGTCTCCCTCCAAATCAAACGCATCCACATCCAAGTCAACGGCAGGGAACGTGTATGCGAACACGACAGCAAAAACGGATGATGACCATACGTATTCAACGGCGGCGGAATTTCCCGCAAAAAATGAGAACAATGCAAATATATAAACTATTTTTAGTTAGAGAGGGCTTTCAGATTTGTAACAGTTATTCTGCTTGTTAGAGTTTTTACATTTTGGCAAAACAAAACATTTGTGTTTAGAAATTTGTCTCAGTAGACGGTTATAGTGGGTGAAGGTTCACGGAAGTGCAACAAAATTAAACCCAGTGGTACTTGGGAACAACACACTGAATCATGGAATCGCGAATAAATTGTTCACCAATCCAAAATTGTTAACCTTGGATACACAATCAATAAAAGACAGATATAGATAAGCTGATACCAATCGCGGAAACAACAAGAATCATTAAAGTCGGATTTTTTGAAGTTGTCACCCCCCCCTTTTCACACGCGGCGTCGTATTTGCGTGTGACAGCCCCAAATTCCTCTCACTTTTCGACAAAAAGCTGCATATCATCGGAAAGAGCATAATTTTGTGAGTCCGTAAGTTTTGTTTGACGAAATTGGCGAAGAAACAAAGGCGTGAGAGCCAAAACAAGCCTTCGACACGTTTCCGACGCGCAAATAAAAACTCGTGCGCCACCCAGGGGGATGACAAATTCAAAAAATCCGACTTTATTGCATTATGTTTTAAGAATCCGTCAAAAACGTGCACACTAGGGGTCTGCAGTGCATGCCATCATGAAGACATAAAGAAAAAATCCAAGGAAAAGGATAATAAAAGTTTTTTTGGAGGGAAGATGTTTAAATTATAGATGAAAATTAATTTTACTGTCATGTAGTAATGAATTAAAGGATTCTAAAAACTGTCCGGATTATTCCTTGTCATTATATACAATAAATTATAGTCTACATCATCAGTGATTCGAGCGGTTTTTGTTCCACGAAAACCCCTGGGACTGATGAGAACAGTTTTGATAACACAGAAAGCTAAGAGAGACGGATGTATCTGATAGTGATCCCCTACCCTACTAGAAGGGTTGGATCACAAGTTTGAACTCAATATCAATATCAACAACAATTGAACTGTTGAACTAAACTTCCTTGTTTTTATTTGTAAACAGCTCCTCCTGGTGAGTAGAGCACTATCCGAGGCAAGGACAATCAGCTATCAACAACAATATTTATAACAGAGTCAATATAGATTAAAAACATATATGACTCTACCCGCTCTTACACATACATACATATAAAAAATATATGCTGCTAGGCTGAAAGGCTAAAAATCATCAGCAGTTACCTAAAGCGAGCTAACTATCTAAAGTAACAGAGTATTCTACTTGAACTGAGTATTCTACTTGAATTATATTGTTTCTAATATAGTATTTTCCGCCTGGATCTTCTAAGCGGAGCTTTTTTAGAGTGTTTATAAGGGCTTTTCGCTGTATGGTATCGGGAAACTCCCTATTCTCAGCACCAAGATCGCTGAAAGGAGACTCAGACTCGCCGGCCATGCTGCACGTCATCCGGAACTAACAAATTGTTACTTTGGGAGCCTCTCCACGGACACTCCAGACGAGGGCGACCAAAACAGACCTTTGTGGACCTTTGCGGCAGGACACGGGACTCAAGGAAACCTCCGAAATTGGTTCTTTGATGGCCGATCGTGTAGAGTAGAGAAATATTATCCATGGAGTTCGGAAATACCACACGTGGAATCCGCCCAAAGTCAAGTAAGTCAAGTCGCTCCCTAATTTGATAGGAGCATATCTCCGCCATAAGGTCCCTGATGTTGTCGTGTCGGAGGATGGAATACCAACCGGTGGAACAGGACAAGGTATGGTCCGCATTGTTTGGCCTTTATTTAACTAATAATGGAACTTTTGTACTGTAAAATAAAGTCAGCTTTAAATGTGTGTTCTTGAGAGGTGGTCATGTTTTTGTTGATAGCCTTAATTATTTTTCAAGTTTCAAGTTTCACATGTCGAGCCCAAATTTCAAGTTCAAACCCATACCGCAGTGCCACTGATATGAGTCGACGAATTCCAATTGATTCAGTTCGAAGCCCAGGTGAGGGTAGGGTGTTGCCGTGAGCCATCCAGATGCTCCGGCCTCTCCAGCAAGCTCAAGACATCTCACTAGCTTTGGACATGCGATTCTAGAATCTAGTGAGTATCTCTTTGAGAGTGTCTGAGTGGTGTTCCTCATTCTCCTTCGCAATCTTTTTCCTTGCCTCTTTCGCACTTTTCTCCACTAGAGCCATTTCTTTCTATTTCTTCTTTATTACGGCATAGTATCAAATCAACAAGGGGCTCCGTTGACCGTTAATGCTCTTGTGATCCGCACGTTCTGAGCTGTGATTGGTGGGCGTGACTTGAATGTGCATGACTAGAACATTTCCGAAGTAAAGCAGGGGCGAAGCAAGGCTGGATCCTGTGGGTCCAGGACCCACTTTTTGGACGAGAGAGGAGAAGAAAATGAGAAAACTTGCTAAAAAGTGAAAATATCGGCAAAAACAACCAAAAAAAGTGAAAAAATGATTTTTTTTTGGGAAAGCCGGGTTGACCGGTTCAACTTTATCCATATAATAATTTCCAAAATGTTAGTCCGATAATTGTTTTCTCCCTACTCCTCCTACAGTTTTTGAGCTAGACCCCTGAAAATTTGTACACTGGTACTTTGGACCAAGGCGGGTGTAAGTACGGGCTCAGATTTTTGATCCGATTTTTACAACAGTGACGTCACGGGGTGACGTCATTGCGACAAAAAGACTTACATTTTTCAAACGCTTCTAAGACCCTGAAAACGGCTCTAAATCAAAAAACTAACGCAATAGTGGGGAAAGAGAATCGTTTGAACTTCATTTTACCAGATAGCGATTTCCCGTAACTCAATGTTTAAGGGTCGTAAATCGCGTCGGGAAAGTTAAAAATGCCAAAAATGCGATATTTTTCACCGTAGCCACCCAAAATCTTATCCAATCGATATGAAACTTGGTGGGTATGTGAATTTTAATGTCCTTTGGCCAGGGGTTCCCGGAAAACGGATTGGCAAGATGAGAACTGACCGGAGTTCTTATAATTCACGAATTTGGAATTTTTCGTATACTTTTTTTGCGACATAAAACGCGAGGAAATTTTCAATGAATTTTAAAATTTTACACTGCGCGCGTAATTTTAGGTTCCGCGCGGCGTAAAAAAGCAGGGCTTTTTGGGAAAATTCGCGCGTTACAGTAAATGATTTACCCGCCTCGCCGTTTTTTCAAAAACCCAATGTGTATGATAGTAGGAGCGGTTAGATCACCACGTGGTTAAAATCGCGTGCCACCCCTTTTTGTGGATTGTCATAGCTCGGGTACTCTAGTATAAGAAATAATTAATAAATCAGGTTACACAATCACTATATACACATTAAGTTGGTCATTAGGACTATAAAAGTAATATGTTAGATTATAAGGTTAAAATCATTGTCATAAGAATTAAATCGGGTAAAACAGTTTCCTCTGTACCCCCTTATTGATATCAGTATAGTCTTCAGCAGACAAAATGAAAGGCGGAGCCGGATATAGCGGATGGAGTCGCTGTAGGTGTGGCCTGTTTTGTTGGATAGAAGGGTTGCGGCCCGTTTGTAAAAAACTTCCGCTTTAGGACCCATCAGGCCTGTAGTAGAGAACACAAGCGGCATGAAAGTCGCCTTTTCTACCTGTATTACACGGCGCGGTAGTGAAAAAATGAGCCGATTTTCAATTGAAAAAACGAATGCGCGCGAGAAAAAACTTATGCGGCAGCGCTGGGTCCAGACCCACTTCGCGCGTTACATTTTCTGCAGCGCTGGACCCAAATTTTTTTTCGTGACTGAACGCCTCATGAAGCACTGAAACAGCTGAAAATGGGCCAGCGTTAAAATCTGGGTGTTTCGTTGGAATGCGCTGCAGCCCCCTCATGCGCGCACCCCCGCAATATATTATATTATAAGGGGCCTGCAACGTATGCCAAGGTGTTTCGTGAGTGCTGACAAACGGTTTTCTAGGGTAAGGGCTAAAGTGGGGTTAGGGTTAGGGCTGGGGTTTGGGTTGGGGTTAGGCCTTGACATTTCCTACCAGATAAACTTTGAATTAGCCAAAACGGTTGAGTGGTTTGGCGGTAGGCGGTAAATGTTAACCAGATCTGAGAGAATGAGTACGTGCACACCCGCGCGAACATCACAAGTTTGTGTCCCGCGCGTTACGTCGATCACCTATCCACCACAAGACTTCGGATTCTGTACTGGTACATGTAAATATGTAATGTACTACAAGTTTGTACCACAAGTTCAAAACACATGATTTATCATCTTTTAATTAATGTGAAATGTGAAATAAAAACTAATCCGTTGACTTGGACATCTTCGCCAGTAGCAGATTTTTTAAGTTAGTGAAACCTCGCTCCAGCTCCTCTACGTCAGCTGCATTCATGTTAACTGCCGAGTCCTCCAGAAGGTAGGCCGATATGGCATTCCATTCTGCCCGAAGGTTGGCTATCCGGTCGACTGGACGCAGCTGGCTTGGTGCAGGCTCGGCTGGCTGAGGCACCTCGTCATCTTGATCCACCTCCTCGAAGTCGGGCGCTACCAGCGTTGGCCACGTTCCGGGATTTGATCCCTCCTTGGAGAAGAAGGGAATCGCCTGATAGTCCTTTGGAAGGTCCCCCTAGGTGATGTGCCCGTCCTCGATTAGCCGAAACATGTGACGGCAGGGAAACCCGGACTGGAGGAAGGACCTACAAGTGCAGTTGGGGTGGAGGAGATTCACGAAGTAGCGTTTTCCGATGTGGTCCACGACAAACAGGTTATCCCGGCGTTTGGTTACAGCAGGAGGATCTGAAAGTGTTGTAGTGTGTGAGAACTGAGGGACAGTGAATTAGATTAGTAATTTAGTGAATCAGTTTAGTAAATGTAAAGGGTTTACGAACCGGTGCCACGGAAGCATTTCATCTCTGTCACGTAGTGCGCCCACAAAACGGGAGGAGACTCAACAAGGAATGAAGGGACACGGGGTCCTTTGAATCAGCCAAAACGGTTGAGTGGTTTGGCGGTTAGAGTCATTTTAGTGAATCAACTTTTTTGGCAGCGTGCACCTGTAAACAGGCCACCAAACACCCAGATCGTAACGGCGCCCCTGAAAATGAGGCGCCTCATGAGACAAACGGACACGTTCTTCCGACCAAAAATCCGACAGTGGGGTTGAGGGCTGAATTGGCATGCGCTGCAGACCCCAAGTGTGCACGTTTCCCACGGCTTTCAGGGTCAGCGTAGGCCAAAGGGCTGAATATAAGGGGCGCCGTTACGATCTGGGTGTTTCGCCGCGGTGTGTGGGAAAACCGTAAGGGCTTCCACTACAACCGTTTTGGCTAATTCAAAGTTTATCTGGTAGGAAATGTCAAGGCCTAAAGTCGGATTTTTTGAAGTTGTCACCCCCCTTTTCGTGCGCGGAATGTTTTTGCGTGTCACATCACATGTTAACGTGTGGTGTGCGCGTCAAAATTGATAAATTTCACATGCGCGGTCATTTTGGGGTGACAACTTCAAAAAATCCGACTTTAACCCTACTTTAGCCCTAACCCTAAAAAACCAGCACTCACGAAACACCCAGATTTTAACGCTGGCGGAGCAATTATACAAGTCAGAATATTAAAAATTTAAAAAATGTGTTAGTAAAACACAAGGATTGTTTCTATCCTGTTTGGTAGTTAGGTAGTGCCCTTGTTCCCATCTGTTCGACACAGGGAGGACTCATGGTTTTAACACAACGTTTCGGCGGTTGCCATAATCATATGGGAATAATACATAGCCACACCACTAATTGAACAACTTTCATCAACTACAACGTAAAAATATTTATTGAGCCGTTATGTGACAGAGTTTTTTCAATTAAGTGTTCAAGTGGTGTGGATATGTCTTATTTCCACATGATTATGGCAACCGCCGAAACGTTGTGTCTCCCCCCGGAAGCAGAGCTGTCCCAACGGCCAATAAGGGCGCCACCCAACTACCATATTGATCCTGCTTATCTCATCCTTGATTTTTTCTATCCTGTTTGATAAATATTGATCAAGCAGGAATTTCCCGAGAGTAACAAAAATCTCAGTGATGGATGGGTCGATTTTGAGCGGCAAAACGGCAAAATGCTCATAGAACTAATCTCTACTACCTCCAACAAAATTGTCCAATTCTGATTCTGTCCACTCTCATTTTAAATACAGTCGGACCCCGATTTAGGGGCCCCCGATTTAGTGGCACCCCTATTTAGGGACAGGATTTTTTTCCCCGATATAGGAAATTAACCTTATTTGACCCCGATTTAGTGGACACCCCGATTTAGTCGACAAGAGCCTTTCCCCCGAGGGTGTCCCTAAATCGGGGTCCGACTGTAACATGAATGAGGCAACTCACAACTTTTATCTGCAGGCAGTGACTACAGATAAAAGTACTAGGCACTAGGCATAATTATTCATTATTAAAATTTCCATAGCTGACAGAATAAGACAGGTAATTGTCTCTTGTAACTGTAAATTTAGCATTCATGGTTATTCATTTCTCACTCTCTCATTCTCTCTTTATCTATGCCGACTAAGATTCAGAAGTGTACGTGTGCGGGTACAGGGTTATGCAAAGCTATGGTGTGACGCAATGTTTTACTAAAATTTGAGATGGTCCATTTGAATATGTCTTAAAGGGGCCTAAATTAGATTTTCTTAGAGCAGACACATGCTGATTGCTGGTGATATACAATCCCGACTTACCGGAACCCCGATTTACCGGGAGTATATATACCCCCGAGTATTCCGGTAAATCGGGGTTCGACTGTAGCTTGGTGCGAAAAATTACTTGAAAATGAACAGCCTAAATTCTTCGAAGCTCATCGAGTTGAAGCGAGAGAGAGAGACGTTGAGAAAAAAAAAGAGGGAGCGGAAGAGGGAGATTATACGATAGAACTTGATGAGAGAGAAAGGGGGCCTTCCTAGAAAATTAAAGCGGGAAAGATGTAGAATCTCAAAATTATAAGTCCTCTTATAAATGTCCATATATGGCCAAAGTGTTCTAGTTAATCCATTCTTGCTTCTTTCATTTATCATCTCGTGTTGTGCTCAATTACATCATCTTTATAACCCTCTCTGTTCGTAGCTTGTGTGTGTTCCTGCAGAATGAGTGGGGACAGAGGGAAAAAGAAAAAGGTAACTTTTTGTTTGCAGCGACTAGTAGTTGTGCAGCTAAACATTACAGCTGGCAGCTCCTCCCAGCTCCCTGTAGGCTGTAGCTTAACTTGCTCAGATCCTCTACTACGCGAATACTAATAAATGCTTACCATTTTTTATTTTTTCTTCTTCACAAGATGAATACAGCCCCCATTTGAAATATGATGCAATATCGTCCGGTAGACCTCCCGCCCAATTGCCTTCCTAAATTCAATCGCCCACTTGATCATTCTAGACCATATTCGAAAATTGGGGTCGTGAAGCTACCAGATAACTCCCTAGCTTGCTGATTGCTCTCACTCTAACATATTTTGATACCTTCTCCCCTTTCTCCACAGTGTCAGAGTACAGTGAACTGCTGCTCTAGTAAAGTTGACGTTGTTGGACCGCACAGGTGAGAATCATGTCTAATTATTGAATCATATCATCTAATAGATAAAGGTATTACAGTCGGACCCCGATTGACCGGGATGCTTGGCAGAAAGGGTTTTGCCCGGTAAATCGGGGTGCCCGGTATATCGGCCATCGGGGTCTGACTGTACTAGGAAACATTTGACTAGGAAACATTTGACAAGATACCTAAAACTTTTCTTGTATCTCATTTTTTCGATTTATCAGGAGCATTTTTCAGATTTTTTGTTGTGTAGAAAAATATTCAAAACATGGCCCCTTCCAGCGCCACGCCGCACTTATTTAAAGTATATTCCAGTGTAGATAAGATGTAAAATGCTTAAAACTCCTGATAAATCGAAAAAATAAGATAGAAGAAAAGTTTTAGGTATCTTGTCAACCTTTAACCTACAAATAATAACTTCCTACTTCTTATCGATTTTGTTTGATTATCTGAGCTCCTGATCTGCACCGTTTGTAACGGTGATTTTTGTACACACTCTGCTTTGATGGAGAAGCACAGCAATGCTTTCACACAATGGTGTGAGAGTAATGGACTGACAGATGAAGCATGTCCCTCAGCGAGTGTGATGAAGGCAGTAGAGTGTCTGCTAAATGATGCTGCGTGCCAGAGCCACGGTAACAATTTTGATTCATCAAGAGTTACTGCAGCTAAACTCAACACGAAGAATAAGCCTGAGTTGATAAATATGATCCAGAATTATGCTTGGTTTTGTCACATGGTGGTCCTGCCATATGTTGTGGAAGTGGACGCTAAGTTGTTCAAAGATACGACACAAAAGCTGGAGGAAACAGAGAACAAGCTGGAAGAGGTCACAGGGAAGATCAACTCCATGCAAGAGACCGTTATTAAGTCTCAGGAAGCGTTGTTATCTTGTCAAGAGACGGTGATAACTCTCCAGGGCTCTCTCCTCTCTGAGAAGAGCAAGAAGATTGAAGAGACGATGTCTTCTGTCAAAGAAGAACTGAAGGGCTATGCAGCAGTTGTGAAGAAGAGCTGCACTGCCTCGCTTGCTCCTAGGAAGCTACAAGCAGCCATGGTGAAGGCGTCCAGTGTGGAGGACAGGTCCAGCAACCTGATTTTCTACGGGTTGGAGGAGTCTGTTGGAGAGGAGAAGACTGAGGATGTTGTTCTGAATGTTTTGGAACACACAAACGAGAAGCCGAAACTGGTAAGCTGTAGGAGGCTTGGCGAGAAGAAGGAAGGGAAGAAGCGGCCTGTCAAGGTGGTACTTCACAACCGAGATATGGTACGCTCCATTCTGGCAAGGTCTGGGATGCTGAGGGAAGTGGAGGGAATGGAAGATGTTTACATTTGTCCAGATAGGACTGTTGAAGAGAGAAGTGAGAGAAAGAGACTCGTTTCTAAGTTGAAGCAGCAGAGAGAGACTGAGCCACACGTTAAGTGGGGTATTGTGAGAGGTAGTGTGATTAGAAGAGATGAGAAAAAATGAGACAGACAATTCATATTAATTTCTATACAATATTATTTGATTTAGAGTGTTTCCGCGGTGTAAGCGCTCATTCGGTGAGCCTGCCTCGTTCTTGTGGGTACATGATATTGTTTCAGTATTCATTTGAACGTTCAAAATCAAAATCAAATGAATAATACAGTCCCGTAAAAATAATATCTGCGATACTTAAAATGAACACGGACGTACGCTTGTAGTATTCGAGATGCTTTTCTTGTGCGAAAAAAAATAATATCATGAATACAAATATGTTTTACAATTTCTGCGGTGCTCGTTTCTGTGCGTTTGAACCACTTTACAAATTAAATGATGCGAAATATTGAAAGATAGAGAGAAAGTAGGGAACTAGTTCCGTATAAAAGTCAATTGTTGAATAGCAGCTCCACATGTAGTTGTAGTTTGCCATTCTTATTACAGTGTGTATTAGCAGGTGTGCATCGGGTCTGCTACCCACTGGATGAGGGAGAACGAGAGAGTTAGAGAGAGAGCGAGAGAGAGAGAGAAGAGAGAGAGAGAGAGAGAGAGAGAGAGAGAGAG